>VZSE01014220.1:463458-670958 GCA_013398275.1 Promerops cafer | reverse complement strand
GGAGGTACAAAATTTATGGAGCATATTAAACCAGTAAATGTGGGCTCTAACATTTTACATCAGTGGTCTCTGAAGACATTAAATACAAGCACAAATTCAAGGAGTGTCTGTTGGCATGTTAAATCTGAGATAGGTATGTAACCTTACACATACTTTTATATAATTTAGAAAATCCTTTAAGATTTTAGGTTAGGCATTAATTTAATGCCATTGCATTTTTTTCTGGTGGCAGGAGAAATCTAAAACTTACATAAAATCTTCCACGCAATTTATATTTACACTATTTTATGTATTATTATCCTTTTGTTTTGAAAAAAAAATATTTTTTATTCTACTTAATGTTATGTAACATTGATTAAGGATTTAAACATGAGACATTTGCAGAGTAGCTGAATGCTGGATATTGGGACTCTGACATCATGAAAACTGCACCTTGAGAATATAACATTGTCAAACTCTATTTCAGGATCTTTTCTTCTTTTTAAAATGTCAAATTCAGAGATATGATGTCTTCAGAGGAATCAGAACATTTTATGTTGGCATGGGATGAATTTTCTTCATTTCTTATTAAGATAAAAACATATATTCCATATGATTTTGAATAAAATTCAAAAACTATTATAAACCCTTTATGTGCTGTATTAAATAAATTATCCATATGATGACATCATAATTCAAAGGCTACATTAAATTATAACATAATTTTATACTTTATATAGAACAATAAATCAGTGCATCATATACCTTGTGTGACCTTCTATTTTAAACTACAAGTGAAAACAATTAATTTGCTTCTCCACTGTTGCAAAACTACCATTCTCTGAGACAAAAATACACCCAAATTATAATGCATCTTCTTAAAATTCCATTTTCTGCCCCCAGATTTAAAGACCTATGTTTCTTTCTTGGGAACAGCAGAGGCAATCACAGTTCTGCACCTGTCTCTGTTCTTTACTGTGGCTTTTAGAAAATGTGTATCAAGGCAAGATATTTTTTGCCCTTTCAGGTTAATTTCTTTTACCTACTTATTTCTCACTCGAAGTCTTAATTCTGTCTGTAGGGTAGATCCTGCCAACCCTCTTTCCATGGGCACATATGATCCAAAACGTTTTCATGCAGGTTTGCTTAGCAGAAGCAGAGTGCAGTGATTTCCATATTTCTGCTACATTTGAGTCTCATGCATGTAAGGAAGATCTTCCCCAGACATTTCTGTCAGAAGCTCTGATGGTGGATACAGAGGAGATGGAGCAAACCTGTACCAGCTGATTGAAAATACAGAGTTTTATGGATTTACTTCTGGTGCCCAACATCTTTGCTGCAGCAGAAGAGAAATTTTCCTTGCACATTCCAGATCATGATCCCGTGCAATGCACCATGTGTTTTGGGACAAACTAAATATCAAGCACTGTAGTTGTCCAAAATAGGTACATATATGGTACTGCACATGGTAAAAGATAAGAAGCTATCATACATGAACAAACAACTGTGATTGCTGAAGATTAGGGGCCTTGACAGAAAACTGAGGGAATGAACAAATGCCTTATGCAGCTTGTTGTAGGATCCCACTCTGATGTTAGACCCTTCACATGTGTCTTTCAAGTGCTTTCCAGTACTCACTAATATGACTAGTATCTGCTTGCATACTTAATTTTTGCTGTTTTCTTCCTAGTACTTCTGCACTGCTAGGTGTAGTTTTAATATGAGGTTTGTTTGGGGGGAGAGTTCAAAATGTAAATAGTGCCATGTATTTATCCTGAAGACTGCAGCTCAGCCTCTGCTTGTGGCAAGGTGTGGGAAGGATGGTATTCACCTGGTTCACCTGTGGGAGTTTGCTTTGTGTCTCAGATTTGCCTCCAGGAAGGGTTTAACCCACTTACTGGAAGTCCTGTGTGCCTGAGGAGTTGCCTTCAGTCTTCAGTGTGAAACCCAGGTGATTTGGACTGGGCTCAGGCTATTGAGCTCCTTGAATAAAAGAGGGGAGCCATTTCACTTCAGCCAGCAACATACAAGAAGCCCATATACAGCATAGGAGCTGAATCTGCCCAGGTTGCAGCAGGTGGAGTTGCTGATGAGACAGATCCACTGCAGTGCTCGATGCTGTGTGGGGACACTGACACACTGGTGGCTCTGTGCCCAGGGACTGTGCATTCCTGGAGGCCTGGCAGGAGATGACCTGGCTCAACCACCAAAGGAGAGTAGAAGCAAATACATTTATAGACCTTTCACATGTACTATTGGTTTAGATTTTTTTTTTTTTTCTCTAAGAAAAGCTTTTTTTGTAGTAAAATTTGTGATGTGAAGAACTTGCCAATATTCAGTATGTCAGTGTGTATCTGTGGAATAGTTAAGTCGTCACTGTATTTCATTGCAGTTTGGCATTTCTGACACCTGAGCATGCCTCGCTCCAACACAGAAATTTAACTCAGCGAGACTGGAGAGAAAAGCAGGATCTGTCCGTTACAGATAAATTAATTCAAAGTTAAATAAGGCAACTTTTATTTATGTTCTAGATATTAAGCAGGAGGCTAACAATTGTCAGAAATAATTCACATGCTTTAGTGCATATACATAAACCATTCCGATGTGTTAGTTAATGCTTTTTAAATTAAAAAACATAAAGATCTGTGAAAAAGATGAGTCCTTGGTAATGAAAAAGACGGTCTCGCAAAACCTTGTCAGCTTGATTCCAGGTTGATGATTCCTATTAGACAGAGTCATAATCAGATGTGCTAAAATGATGACAGTGCTGAATAAGACAGCAAACATGAGAAGCAGTAGGACCGGGACCATTGTGGGATGCTGTCAGTGGTAGATTTCACCAAGTCTCAGTATCATGTGGCACTGTTTTTTGTTTGAGTATTTTAAAACAATTTTGTTATTAGAGTCATAAACAGAGAAAAAGTCTCAGCCTTTTAATTCAAAGAACATTTCCCCCCTCACCCAAATGCCTACGAAATACAGAAATCTGACATTAAAAAAAACAGCCTTAATGGCAGTCTATGCTAAAAGAACTGTTGTTTCTTTATGCAGCAACTTCTGTCATGGTTTTGCAATCATTTGAACACTAGGTAAAATAAATGGAACAACAGTTGTTTCTATTTTACTTTAATACAACAGAAAGTCAGATTTTTTTGGCTACAGAAGTCAAGGCTTGCGTCAAAACAAACTGCAGGCTTAGAGTTTGCAAGGATTATGGAATGTGGTGTGTGTCTGGGTGTGTATACTTTATTATCACTGTTGTCTTGTGAGGGCAGGTTTGTCATAACTCACTGCTTCACTTTTCATGAATTACACTCATGCTTTTGTTCACAAGCATTATGAATAGTATAATTTCTCTCTTTTTGTTTTTCTTTATATGTACACTCCAAAGTACACTGTGCAAATCTGTGCCTCTTACTCCTGCAAAAATTCCTGTGAAGTAAAAATGCAGTTCATGTAAGTGCTTGTGCACATTAGAAAAACATAAATACAACAGGCTTGTCCCGATATAGAGCAGTGTTTAATGCCAGCATTGCCTATTAAAACCAGTGCATTAGGCTTATGGTAGATGCGTGTATGTTAGTTTAGCATAATACTGCTAAAATTGCCAATCTAAAGCCCAGTTGCTGTAGCCATTAAGAAAGCAAATGCTCTTTCCCCTTCATTTACAGCAGTATTTGGTCAGTGTGCAATGTGATTAGGACAATATTCCATCACACTGGACTTTCATTAATCAACAGATAACCCTCTCAGTTGAGTAAATTCGGTTTCTCTGCATCTTAGGGCTAAGACAAAGTATGAATCCTACCAGTCAGGTAAGTCTAGTCAGCAAAGCAGGGAAGAGAGAAATAAGGATATTCTTTCTTCCCTGCCCTGTGGGCCACGTCTCTGCCCTTGTGCAGTGCTTGTGGTCCAGTGCAGTGTCAGAGATAGAGACAGCCTCCTGCGTGCCTCAGTTGGCCATGGTGACTTCATCTGGGTGAGTCCAGGGACACAGTGCTGGACTGCACACATACAGACTTATATGCAGAGAGATACGAAGAGGTTGGAGCCCCCATCCAGGCACTGAACTGGCGTAAAATGGGAGTTGCTTTTGTGCCTGGAGTAAGTCTGCAGTTTACTGGAGACCCACTCAGAGCCAGGGTCACAGTCCCCTGTGAGCAGTAAGGTAGATGGATCATTCTCTGAATCATCCTTCACCCTGAGCGCCCTCATGTCCAGGGGCTACTACTGTACCTGTCCCATTTGAGGTCCTCTACCCCTGCACTGCAGCACTTTTATCTTCCCTCTCCACTAGGCCTCTTTTTAAGACTTCCTTAAGTGAAGGAGACCATGGCAAAAAGTCATTGTTCTTGCCAGTGGGCACTGGGTATGACATCTGATGGCTGCCAAAAAAAGAGACTTCTTTTTCCAAAGCAGAGCAGGTGGCAGTAGCTGACTGGAACACCATGCTGGCATTCATTATATCATAGCACTGACAGCAGAGCTGGAAGCTAACAGGTTCACAGTTGCCTAATGTCATCATGCTGAAGACGTTTTTAGAAAAGTTATGCAATTGATTAGCTGGCTATATATACCTTTTTTTTTTCCAAGATGAGTTGGTATTTTTATCCTAACACAGCTAATACCAATAAAATAGATTTACGGGCAGTGTTGCAAATCATGTTTTTTGCAGGTTTTGGCAGCACATCTTCCCAGAGCTCTCATACCATACCACAAGGGCTTCTTGGAAATTACATGAAATGCATAGGAAAGTGACGACATTAATATGGTTCCTAAATCCAAGAGTAATGATTGACTGATTCTTCTAAGAAAGAGTATTTTTTTCCTGCACTTCCTTTGCTGTGTCTCCCAAACTGCTTTACCTCTCCCCTGCAGAAGGATACAATGCCATCTGAACAGACGGGGCGGAAAAGTGTCATGTGATCTCTCCTGAATGGCAACTTTACCATGCTCTACGGTCCAGATTCCCCCTAAATTTAGGCATGTATCTGAGGCACTTAAATTGGGATCAGTGTCAGCCCAACTCTGATAATCCTGTTGCAGAGACAGATGTTTGAGAGTGTGATTCAGTTTACCTCAGATCTGAGTAAGAAGAGGAAATGTGGGACAGCCACCTTCTCTTCTTTCAGTGTCATAGTTACACATCTCAGTGTTTAAAGGATTAAGCCAGGACTGTGTTGTCTCTCCGAACTGATCCGACAGATGCGGTGAAGTGATTTACTTCAGCTTAAATTGTGGCTTAGTTGTGAATTAGCTGGCAAACACTTAAGGAAGACAGATTCTGGTAGCATCAATATATGGTTGGATACAGGTGAAAGAAATGACAATAACATTTCTCCCAGCAATGATAACAGAAGATACATGGCTAAGTTATCAATCTCAGAATCTTTATTAAAGCTTAATGGTAGATGCTGGAGTGAGGGAGCTTTTAATTTTGCTTTATTGTATTTGCCTAGTGAAATGATTGCAGTATTTTTCTCTTGGATGAGGACTTTGCTAGAGTTACTTCTCTTCCTAAACCTGAACAATCACAGCATGGCAATATGTTGTATGAGAAACTGCAGTGTGAAGCTACGGAGCTCTCAGCTGACTCAGACCTTGGCTGGCCCTTTATCAAGCAAAACTCACTATTGATAGCACAACTTGGATCCAGTGGGCTCTAAAAAGACTTTGAACAAAATCTATAAAGGTTACAATTTTAAAATTTCTCCCATGCTTTTCCTTTCCTTTCTGCCTTTCCCCCTTTATCCATTATTAGTAGTGTAATACTAGAAGAATGGGGTAAGGATAAAGGAAAGATATGTAAAATCCAAACTTCTGGGAGAAGAGGGAGTTGAAAATCAATAACCAAATGAGCAAGAAAACAATTACTTTCTGGTGCCAATGTTTTCATTTTCCTAGTAGAACTTTTGACCCTGAAATGTTCTACCTGCAGTAGCTCCCGATATTTGTTAATTATCAACCCACACTTCAAAGCTGATCGGTTTTCAAGGGCTTTTGTGGAGGTTAGCTCAGGAAAATGAGTATTTGGTACCGCAGGAATATGTTTAATTGGAGGAGGGTTCATTTTGGTAGGGCTTGGGTTTGCGTGAATGCGTTGTACCTCTCGGATGCCTTTAAAGTGTCGTAGGGATAGGCCCTTCAAAGAAAGAAAATAAATATATGCAATATAAAAGTCACAGAGATATTTCTGACACAGTGTCATATGATTTTGCATTGCCAGATAGCATCTCCTCGATAGATAAATGGAATGTTTTAAAATATATATGGTGTAGTAGTTGCTGTAGTGACTGATAAGGACATGTAGAAGGCTTTCCATTCTGTTTCACTTTGTTATATCTTTTAATAATTTAGCCTAGATATTATTTTTGTGCTGGTAGTATCATTTCTGATCTCACTTGTCCTCTGTCCCCCAAAATACCTTTGAAACTAATAAGTAAAACAAAGTATCCAATTCTGCCCTTCTCATTTACACAAGATTAAAGCTGGGTTTTGCCCAAGGAGGGCTGCATGGCCAGCCCAGTGATATGGAAAACAGAAAAAAAACAATAATACAAAAAAAAGATTCAGAAAAGTAATTGTTAATTTTTTTTTTAAAGTCTTTTTAATTTCAGAGAAATGAATGGCTATAAGTAATTCTGAATGCTGCCCAGCACACATATTTGTTGTTAGCAGTGGAAATTTTCTCTTAGCATTTTCTGGTTTTAAGAATGAAGGAAACACTTTAGCATGTTTCATTACTCCCCGATTCCTGACTATATTCAACCAAAATTTTGAAATTAACATTTCCAAATTATATATATTTTTTAAAAAAATATTAAAGAGCAAGTTTAGAAATCAGTTAACCTAAAGGTTAAGTGCAGAACAGCATTTGAGCCTAAAGTAACTTAACCCTTCTTTAAAAAGACCTAAGTGTAAAGAATAAAGACAGTATTTTTCCTTTTCCTTTTTTTTAAAGAAGCCACATGAAATGTTCTCCGAGTTAAGTTTTACCATTCATAATGAATGCAGTCTCGCCATTCAAATGCGACCATAAGTACACAGAAGATAAGAATTTAATTAAATGTAGATTAAAACCAAACAGGAAAACACACTCGCTGATAATTTTATCCCATCCTCTGGCCATATTTTTTATACTTCCTTCTTGTTCTTCTTTGGGCTATAGCTTATCAACATGCCGATAGTACCATAACTCATTACATCTGATGGTGCTGCTGAAATGTGCAGGCTTGGTGCTTGAATTTCAGAGGCACTTAAAATGCAAAGCATGTAAATGTCTATGTTAAATATATTAGTGTGGTAATGTTAGTGAAAAGAAAGTGATTTCTTACAAATCCTTGTACTTCACATCATACATTATCATTGCCCAGTCACAAACTGGTTTAAAAAATATCTATTTAGGTTTTCTCTTAAAATATATTTCTCTTAAAATGTATTAATTTTGTTTTCATATGTCTTACCTGTCAATTTTCATATTAATTTCAGTTACTGAACTAGATCACTGAAAACATAGAGATTATATTTTTAGGGCTTGGTTAAATACACGTGAAGTAAACAGCTGACTGGGAGAGGTCTGACTTACCCACGTAGTATAGCAGTTCAGGACCAAACCACTGTTCAGGCTAAATGGACCTGGATACCAAAACATTTTTAATCACAGATATATGCATTTTTTACAAATTATGCCATTTTCTTGTTCCATGGAGGGAGACAACAGTGTCCAAAGGCTGGGGGATTAGCGGGGATCTGTCTCCAAGGGATATCCCCAGTTGTAAGGTAGGAAGAGAACTGAAAACAGCCCTGAGGAGAAGGACTTGAGGGTGTTGGTTGACGAGAAGCCTGACATGATCTGTCACTGTGCACTTGCCACCCAGAAAGCCAGCCTCATCCTGGGCTGCATCAAAAGCAGCGTGGCCAGTAGGGCGATGGAGGGGATTCTCCCCCTTCTATTCTGCTCTCCAACTGGAGTTCTGTGTCCACCTCTGGGGACCTGTGGAGCTGTTGGAGTGGGTCCAGAGGTGGGCCATGACCAGAGGGCAGGAGCACCTCTTCTCTGAGGACAGGCCGGGAGAGTTGGGGTTGTTCAGTCTGGAGAAAAGAAGGCTCAGTGGAGACCTTAGAGCGCCTCCCAGTACCTAAAGGGGGCTTACAAGAGAGCTGCAAAGGCACTTTTTACAAGAGCCTGTAATGATAGGGCAAAGCTAATGGCTTTACATTTAAAGAGAGTAGGTTTATAAATTAGGAAGAAATTCTTTATTGTGGGGCTTGTGAAACACTGGAACAGGTTGCCCAGAGAAGTTGTGGATGCCCCATCCCTGGAAGTGTTCAAGACATGGCTGGATGGGGCCTGGTCTAGTGGAAGGTGTCCTTGCAGATGGCAAGGCATCTGTAAGGTATCTCCCAACACAAAGTGTTCTATGATTATATGAATATCCATTTCTATTCATTGGCTCATCTGACTTTAACAGTGGTTAACACTGCATTATGCCAAAGTTACTCCTCCGTCTTACAGCTGAGATACTCCCTTATCTGACAGGGTTCACTGAAGTTCATGCACTTAGGCTAACACTGTTGTCAATTGGGCCCAGTTGCTACACACAGCTACATTTTGGTGCATCATTATTGATAATCCATTTAGAAATACTATTTTTTATGAACAGCAAGAATGAAACATTTATATGTTACAGGGAAGCGGTTAATGTGACTGAATTCATGGATTCCAAACTGGCCTGATGGCAGCCTGTGTATTTCTGCCTGACCAGTAGCCTCTAACAGATCTGCAACAAGTGCTTTAGCTAACCAACAAATGTAAGATAAAAGAAAAACATGATCCATAAATCATTTAACGTCAATTTGTCCACAATTTTTATTTCCCATGTATTTTGCTCACTGTGTTTCCTACACAGTTTGAGGAAAGAAGCTATTGGTTCAGCTCTGTGATGGTTTCACTAGTAGTAGAACAGACTTTGGACCCTGCTTAGAAATATGGAGATCAAAGTAAGTAGTTTGCTTAATTAAATATTACGCTAAGGTTTAGAATGTCAATGTATACTTTAATATGCAATCTTGATTTATTAACCACTGTTAAAGCATAACTTAAATAATTTCTATGCTCCTGTTATATTTATAACCAAGGCTTCAAAAAATGAAACTTCCTTTGGTTTTGCAGTAAAGGAAGGATTTCTTTCTGCTATTTTATCAGCAAATAAATTATTTATCTATATTTTGCTTTTTGATTTAGAATGCTCTGAGAGTTGCAGTGTGATTATGAACTTTGCTTCAGCTCTTGACCAAGAGGTATTTTCAAATGAAGAAGATGGATCTGTAACTTTTTATAATTAGATGGCCTTTGACCTGAGCTTTGTGGATCAATCAGGAGAGAAATTACTTCATGTAAAAAGTTTAATAATATTAAAAAGTAATTACTGAGGTAATCAGAGCAAACTCTGCACCTCATCAAGAACCATACCTGACCTGCCATCACTCAAATTTAGGACAGGATTTGAAAGCAAGTTTTCCAGTACCAGACCAGACAGCATAGAAAATATATGAGACCAATGAATCTCAAAATACCCCACCATTTCTGTAATTTTCCAGGTAGGATCTAGTCTTCATTTCTTCCCCTTGATAGCAAAATGAGACAAAATCCTTGAGAACTTGCATCTGATCTTTTTTTAATTATTAATCTTAATAATTGTGTTTGTGTCAGGTGAAGCTAAAGTTGAGTCTGGAAGTTGGCACATTTCAAAACTGAGTCTTTTTAATGTCAAAGCCATTTGATACATTTAAACTGATACACCACTATACTAAATTTTTGGACATACTAAAAGAAATAGTCTTAGAAATGAGAATTATATTTAAATAGACCTAGAAATAAAGTATATTATTTTTTCAACATCTACTGCTGTCTTGTTACACATGCAGAGAACAGTCAGCCCAAGGGTTTGTGAAACAGTGATGCTTCAAGAGAAGGTATTTTTGATCACTATGGTGACATTTGGAGATAGTTTAAAAAGCATGTTTCTAGCCCAGAGATGCTGAAGTACATTTTAAAGAAAAGGATTCTGCAGGTGACAGGAGGATCTGAAACAAGCTGAGTTTCTAGACACTGCTCTGAAAAGAATGGGTGTAGAATTTCATGTATTAATTATACAAAATATTCAAAGGGCTCTGTTAGCATGGACATCTTAGGCCAGTTCCACAAAGGACTGGCCCATCAAATATGGTTTATACTTTGAGCAATGAAATGGTAGAGAGAAAGTCTGTATTAATACTTAAGCATCTGCGAGCTTTTTGGAGCACACTGTTAGGGCTTCATGCTTTCCAGGAACCACTAAGTGCTGCTCCGAAACAATGATGGCCTCTTTCCACATCAGCAAGTGTAAGCACTGATTTGCAAAACAATTGATTCTTTTGAATACTTCCTGAGGAAAGGTAGAACAGGGTGCATAAAAGCTATAAAATTTATTTTTCATTCATTTTCTCTATTCCCTAAGTTCAGGAGGTGCTGGCTTTTGCCTTTCTGCTAGCACAGAGAGATGAATAATTCAGCAAAACAGCAGGTGTGGCAGCACCCACTCCTGCAGAGCACAAGAGCTGCACGGATGTGTCCAACTTTTGATCCTCAGCCAGCCCTGTGCCTCCAAAATTGTCTAAATACCACAGCATGTGATATCAGTAATGTTTTCAGACAGGAAGTCAGTGAAAGGCGGGGCCTTTTGAAAGGAGTGCACTGGATTTATTTTTCCTCTGACAAGTTCATTGCTTTTGAGCTTATCCAATTTTGGTGGAAAGCTGAAGCCTGTCTCTGCGGATTTCACCATCTGGTAAAGAAATGCTCCATGGCAAAGCAGGGCTTGTGGGACTGAGACCCCTGCTTCTTTTTCCCAAACTGGTGATAGAGGTCCAGTTCCATCACCGCTGCTTGCTGGTCCCTGCTGCCTCCCGGGAGCCATCAGCCCTGTTTGCTCTGGCACCGCTGGGAAGCTGCTGCCATCAGTTCTGCAGAGGCAAGGGAAACATGGCCTGCTGCCAGCTAAGAGGCTGTTTTGGTATCATCACCCCTCCTCCGGGAGGTGGGTGAGGATGGAGAAATGCAGTGGGACACAGCAGCTCTCTGACAGGCAGGGTGAGTCACGAGAATTACTTCACAGGCACTGTAACTGCACTGGTGTCAGAGCTCAATAATTTGGCTGGTGTTTGATCCTGTTTCCCATTAGAATCCTACCTGATATCAATGCATCAGGAAAGCCTTCAGCTTCTGTTGTCTAATAAAAACTGTCTCCTAATCCCTGTAACTGCATCTGTACTGCTGGAGTGAAATGGTCTGTGTTCTGCCTGTTTTTTCTGTACAGTTCATGAGTATATAATGTGTGTACACAAATCTATTTGAGGCAAGAAAGTACTTATGTATTAGCATGGTCTTCTAGGTTTAACAAGCAATTTATTAATACATATTTGTTTGCAAGTTACACTATCACCCACTAAATGTCCCATATCCTGGCATGCAGAAACACGTCCTGTACTGTACAAACAAAAAATTAATATTGCATGCTTACTTTTATTGTTTCTAGTGCAAGGCTGGAACTGCCTGGCAATTCTGCCATTTATTCTGTAAAGTAAAACATACGAAGCTTTGCGTGCAAATGTGTGACATCCATTTGGCATTAAATTCAAGAAAAGCCCTTTTCACAGCTAACTGATCCCCCAGTGTACAGCAGTACTTACCTTTGTTGATTTCTGAGTCACTCAAAATACCAACATTACCTTTTGTCCAAAGGTGCTTACATCCTCAACAAACACCATAATGATTGAATCATCAATTCAGCATGAGTAGTTTTAAGTGAGCTACTGGGTGGCAATTTCATTAGATTAAGTACCTTTCTGCAAAATATTTGTGAAAGTAAGCCAGGAGAAGTTAACAGTTGTGAAAGCTGAAAGGAGAAAATGACCTCTACTAATAAGATTGCAGCAAGAAATATTTTCTGTAATTTTGGCTGAACTGTGAGTTCAGAATTATCTTTAATAATTCCCTCCCTTCTCAAGTCCTTTTTCTGCATTTTTCATTTTACAAACAATGGTTTACAGTCTCACAGAAGAACCTAAGACAGTAAGCCAAGCTCCAATTACAAACAGGCTTATATACATCACCTTAGTGGCAGTATCTCCATCAGTCATTACAGAAAACACCCCCCACCTCATCATGAATGGTAATATTTTAACTGACTCTTTCAAAACTCAGTGCCCAGCCTCAGATTCAGATTGTGGCTAAAGCATGTTGTAGTGTTAACAATAACATATTCTTCCCAGAAAAACTAAAATGACAGGTGTAGCTATTGATGCTTCAAGCACATACTCTGACCTATAGACTCACAATCTGCTGTACTCAATCCAGCATGTACTGTGGCAACAGAGCTGTGCTGGAATCATGCTGGAGACAGACTGACAAATGCTATGTATGAACTTTAACTGTCCCCCCCAAATATGGGTTTCATTTGCTTCTTAAGCTGATTGGTGCTGGAAATGAGCATCTCCCCATGCCTTATTGAGAAGAGATTTTCTTTCTAGTGTATAACATGACACGCTATAGGGAATATGTATGTAATGTGGTCTCTTTTCATGTGTTACAATACTTAAGCCTTGAGTTAAAAAGGCTGTTTCTTGTCAAATGTGTATCCTTCAGTTGAATTTTGCAGGTAGAGTCTTGCTGCATTATAATTGCAAGTAATATTGCCCTTCTGATTATTTCTCTGGACTTCCCCATTTCTGCAAAAGAAGCAATTACAAAGAACTAAAGTGATAATACAGCAAACATAACTTTAATTCTGCTTTTGGTGATTTATCAGTTATTATATTTTGAATTTCTCTTCAGATCATTGATTCCAGTTTGATTTTGCTCATACATCAATTTTCTCTAATTCTAAGTAAATATAAGTCACATTTTTTACATTATACCTCTCAGAGGACTTTTTTTTTTCATTTCAGTAAGCATTATTTGAATCATAAAAAAAATACATTACAGTATTCATAACACGCTGCTTATGTGACAGTTTTTGAACTTTAATATTCTTTTCTGTAGTGTGAGGGCTTAGCAGACTATAAAAAGAGACATATTGTTTATAATGTTTCTGCACCACAACAAATGATGCACTTCTAGCGTCTATGAAATGGCAGTAGTTTTCTAAATTTGTGATTCTTCTGTGTTCAGCAGTCAAGAACAGTTGTACATCTGCTCAGCACAGACTTTAGGAGACCATGAACTTTAATTGAGGAAAAATAATGAGGGTTCAGGGACCACTGATACAGAGTCGGTTGGTAAGGCAGGTGCCCTGCTGCCAGATCAATGGATTATTTACTCCTTTGTCATAAACAAGAAACAGTTGGGTCTTTGTAGAGATTACATTCATTTTCCAAAGCCAGGCTGCCTTTTTCTGTTCCCTTGTAAACATGCAGTATATTGAATATTTTTAAAACTTGGTCTGAAAAACATAATAGCTTTGCTCCTTCATTAAATGATGTAATGTTAACCTTAATAGTAAATTTAAAGGAACAATTTTAAATGTGGTGATATTCATCCTAGTGGGCATATTAATTAATAATCTGTACTTCATGTGCACAGAAAGGATTCTGGGGGTGTTGGAACATGTTTATACATGTATACAAAGGGATATTTGTAATGCAAAAAGTTATATAAAAATATAGAATAAGAAAGAGAATTATATGAAGATATTTAGAAGGAAAAAAAAAAAAGAGAAATACAGCTGAGCACATTTAGCCAATCTTTTACAGTCTGACTACCATAATGATAATGTTGTTTCAGAATAGAGTTTATAAAAATTTTACACACCACTGAAGTGGAATTTTCTGATGCTTTAATCAGAAAAAATACAGACTGCTTTTCCATGTGAGTCAAGCAAGTAATCAGGAGTTTCAGTAAGCATCCCTAATCCTGGGTGTGCTAGTGGCTATCTTCTAAACACCTGTGTAACCAACAGGGCAAGGTCAGCCAAAAATGGCATGTTCTGACCTCACAGGTATTCATTAGAAAAGCAAACAAAGACCACTGTGCAAGACTGCATGGAATAAGCCTTAATTTCCATTTTAACAAGTTAGTCAGTCTCACATTAGAATCATAGAATCATAGAAATGTTTAGATTGGAAAGACTTTTAAGATCATTGGGTCCAACCATTAACCCAGCACTTCCAAGTCCACCACTAAATCATGTCCCTAAGTGCCACATTGACACACCTTTTAAATACCTCTAGGCATGGTGACTCAAGTACTTCCTCGAGCAGCCTGTTCCAATGCTTGACAACTCTTTCCATGAAGAAAAGTTTTCAAATGTACAACCTAAATCTCCCCTGGTGTAATATGAGGCCATTTTCTCTTGTCCTGTCGCATGTTACGTAGGAGAAGAAACCACCTCACTACACGCTCCTTTCAGGTAGTTGTAGAGAGCCATAAGGTCTCCCTGAGCCTCTTTTTCTCCAGGAGAAACAGCCCTAGCTCCCTCAACTGCTGCTCATAGGATTTACTCTCTAGACCCTTCATCAGCTTTGTTGCCCTTCTCAGGACACGTTCCAGCACCTCAGTTCCCTCACATAGTGAGAGGCCCAAAACTAAACCCGGGATTCAAGGTGTGGCCTCACCAGTGCTGAGTACAAGACAATCACTGCCTTAATCCTGCTGGCCACAGCATTTCTGATACCAGCCAGGATGTCACCGGGGCACACAGCCAGCTCATGTTCAGCCGGCTGTTGACCAACACTTCCAGGTCGTTTCCAGCCAGGCAGCTTTCCAAACACTCTTCCCCAAGCCCATAGCATTGCACGAGGGTGTTGTGATTCAAGTGCAAGACCCAGCACTTCGCCTTGTTGAACCTCATAGTGTTGGCCACAGGTCAATGACCTTGATCTAGTTGAAGTCACCCATGAGAACACCTGCAAGCTATTGTGAGACTTCTCACAGCTGCCTGTAGACTATTTCACCTGCCTTTTTCATCTTGATTGGGAGGCTTGTAACAGACTCCCACCATGATAATGCCTTGTTGGCCTTCCCCCGATTCTTACCCAGAAACCCTCAACCCTATCCTCACCATCATTAAGCTCTAGACAACCAAAACACTCCTGACATAGAGGGCTACCGCAGCGCCTCCCCTTCCTTGCCTATCCCTTCTGAGGAATTAAGAGCCATCCATTGAAGCATTCCAGTTGTGTGATTCATCCCACAATGTCTCTATGATGACAACGATGTCTTAATTTTTCTGCTGCACAATTGCTTCCAGTTTCTCCTGTTTGTTGCCCGTGCTGTGTGAACTGGTGTAAATGCACTTCAGTTGGGTTATTGAGCCCTCTGCCTTTTTCAGGGGAAGAAGCTCTGATTCCTGCATGGCTCTTCCATGGTTTCTAGCACATCAATAAGCCTTTCACCCTTGTGGTCTCATGGATCACCATCCCCTACATCTACCAAGAAACTAGACAGAAGGACCTCACTAGTGCACCATCCCTCAAACACTGGCATGCCACCCCCAGGCTTATCTCCAGTGATCCTGATTTTATCCCCTTTCCCCTTGAAATTTAGGTTAAAGCTCAATGAGCACTGCTAGCTCCTGTGTCCTTCACCCTTTCAGACAGGTGTACCCTTTCTGTCGCCAGCTGGCTTGGTGTCGTGATCAAGACCCTCAAAATTCTGCCAATAACACTAAATTGCAAGCCAGATATTATTCTCCTGGCTCTATCTGTTTCTTCCTTCATCATTCCCTGCAACTGTGGTCCTGATGCCTTAACTAGTTGTCCTAAAGACCTGAAGGCTCTCTTGATTGTCCTCGGCATTCTTGTTGCCACTTCATCACTGCCCATTTGAAAAATCCATAATGGCTGATAAACCTGAGGGCCATTCCAGGATAGGAAGTTTTCCTTTCACATCTTTAACCCATGCACCAGGGAAGCACAAACTTTTCTAAGAAGTAGGTCCAGACTGCATGTTGTTTCTTCTCTTCCCTTTGGTAGAGAGCCTCCTATGACAAGTGAAAAATCATTTTTACTTTATGGAAGCAGTTTTGACATGGGTCATAAGGTAACAACCTCTGTGACACCTCCACACTACAGGAACCATTGTCCTCATCATTGTTCAGTTCAGCTCCTACCTATTATGGGCCCCTGGGGATGTGGAGCAGCCTCAGAGGAGGTGCACCTGCTGCATCAGGCAGCACTTGCCACCACTGCCCCAACCCCTTAACTCATGTGTTCAGCCACGCAGCGAGGGGACAGGGAATGCTGCATGTCATGCAAAGTGTCAGTCTGTCAGGCCCTTCCCAGGGAAGGCAAGGTGCAAGTCCAGCAGTCTGTCTTTCGCACCCCCTGATACTCCTCAGCCTACTGAACTTCTCCTCTGGCACTGAGTAGAGGAGCTCCTCCATGTGGGTGCACCACCACGGGGCTGCTCACTCTTGCCATCCATTCTGGCATCAGAGCTGGGCACAGCTCCAGCTGGCACCAGGGTGGCAGCGTGTCCCCACCGGAGCTCTCTCGGTGGCTTCTGCCTGGAGGACACTGCTGCTCCCTGGTGGAGCTGCCTGGATTTCATTGCCCTTCATGCTCCCCTTGTGTGCCAGCTGCTGCCTAAACTGCTACGCCATGTCCTGCTGACTGCCCCGACCTGTCTGTCCACTCTGCTGGCAATGCTCCTGGTCACCAGCACTCCCCAGGGGCTTGTTTTATATGTGTGGGGGCCTGGCCACCGTTGCTCCTGGCCCTGCCAGGTCCTGACAGCTGATGTGAGCTGAGGGCTCCTGGCATCTCTCTGGGTTCCACATGAAGTTCTCCCACTTAGGGAATGCTCTGGGCACCACATTGGAGTGCTCTGCTGCAGAATGAGTTGGCACCAGAGCCACTCACCTCAGCAACCAGGGCCGTGTGCTGAGGCTGTGGGCCCTTTGCCATTCAAGAAAGTACATTTGCTTAAATCACTCTTGTCAGAATTAGTGGTATTAAGTTCCTAGGAATGGGTTGAGGGCCAAGGAAATCTGACTTCAGCAAGTAGGGTGATCATCATCTGATTTCCAAAATTTCTCTTCAAATTCCTAAATAAGAACTGTTTTCAAGAAACTGGGTTGTTTTCCAATCTAATATCGAATACTGAAATGCTGTTCCCAAGAATTCTTTATCAAACTCCACCTCCACATTTCTTATAAATAATTCTGAGTTAATCTTTTGGGGAATCCCTGTTCTTAATGCTAAATAATAATTACATTGTTGCAGGTAAAGTGAGAAAATCCCAGTTTCTACAGTATAGATTTTTTTTTTTTTGCCAAATTTCTAATTATGTTACTAAAGTTACCAGACTATATCCAGATTTAAGAAATACAGGAAAATAATTTTTTATTTATATTCAAAAATACGAATTGTCCCATTTGTATTCCCTTAATTCACTTAAGATATTTCCATCCCATCTTTCTGTTGCTCTAAATGATACAGGACAAATCATGTTTTCTGTTCTTAGGTATAAATTTTACTCCTACATGTTCCACTCACTTTTCTCCTCATGCTTTACAGAAGTAATCTTTGCATATTCCCATTTATGCAACTACTTTTGATATCTTCTTCATGGCCATGATGATGGGGTCACAAAGAACACCACTTTGGAGTGAGTGTGCCAACACATAGATCCTGTATGTAAGGGGGGGCAACAGCTTGATAAGTGATGAGAGTATCTGCATTTGTCACTGTTTCTGCAAGGTACTGCTTTGTGGGATCAGAACAGTTATAGCCTTAATTTTGCATATATGTAGAATTAATACACTACTTTGGTTTCCTATGCTCAGATATACTCAAGCTATTCAGTTACTTCAAATTTATTCCAGAGCACTTGAAAATAGATTTTAGTCGGTAATTTTATCTTTCTAGTGATGAGCTAATCCACAAATGAAGCTACAAGTAATTGCATTTAAAGAATTTTCTTATTATACAAATTCCATAATAAAAGCCGATGACTGTAAAATGTATGTGTTAAAATTGATAGAATACTTCTAATTTATTAATAATCAGGAAATTTGTTTATTACCTAGTCTACCTTGAATTTTTGGAATTAAAAGACAGTGAATTTTAAAAGAAGAAAAATTACACTATCTAATTTCTTTTTATACAAGAATTGTAAATCTCAAGACTAACTAGCCTGTGTTTTTTGTAGAAACTGTTAAGCAATGGTCAGTTAATATTTTAATAAATATTATTAAATTATGACCCCCATAAGAGATCATAACAATTTTGTATAGGTCATACATATTACTCATATTTAATGCAGTAATTTTCATTTTTATGTATAATTGCAATCCAAAGAGATAGGTACTTCTTTTAGTGTTGAAGGATGTGCTTAAAAAAATAAAGAGCTTGTCTGGTATGCCATGATCTGAAGCTATATGTAAAAACCTCAAGATTTCTTAATCTTTAAAGCTCTGCACAGAACACTGATATTTTATCTGCTGTCCCGCATCCTTAGGAAAAGAAAAAATCCTACATGTTTCTGAAGTGTGTTGCTTTTAGTTTGACCACCACGAGCTTCATCTGCACTTGTAAAAGCTGATGTAATAGCTGTTTGTATTTCATACAACCATCTCCCAAGTGAGCCATAGGGGTTAATCTGAAGATTAGTAGCTCAAATCCCAGCATTTTCCATATAGTTTTCAATTTTAAATTGTTACTGACAGTCTCCTTTCACTTATTAATTCTGATGTTTGGAAGGACTGCAGCAGTATCTGAATGACAGCAAAGGTACGTGCGTAGACAGTACGTAAGTGATTCTTGCTGGGTTTATACACATATTTATGTAAACATGTATTTTCACAAAAGCTTGCTATAAACATGGCTAGCATATGTGATCCTTTATATTTTTCCTATACATTCAGAATCTCACAAGGTCATATACCTTCTGAACTTTGTAGTATATTGAGCATCTGTCTAACTTAACAGGTTTTACTGATCAATTTAGGTAATTATTGTAAAATGGTATTTTCACTTGGAACTTCAGGAGAAAATGAAAGTTAACATTTAATTCAGAAATGTACTTTAAAGAACAGCAAGAAATAAATACATCTTTGCAGTCCTCGCTTCATGTGAAATTTTCAGCCCATCGCTTGGCCAGAGAAAGACAGCCTGAGTGTGTCTCTGATGCTTCTGCTAATCTGAAGTTTTCTTATGGGATTAAAGTTGTTCTTGCAGTATAAACAGGATCTTCCTGAGGGCTGTATTGGATCATTTTGAAATGAAAACAATAATACACTTAAATATTTTTACTGGAGTACATTAAAAAAGTCTAGCCTTTTATCTGAATTTCAAAGATCACCAGTTTATATTAGCATTTTCAAAATAGCGTTTGGTTTTATCCCTCTATCTACTGCTATCTTTTCCTTCTCTTTTCCTAATGGCTCTCTAACCTAGCAGAAAAGATAGAGCAGTATCCAAAAGCTGGACAGCAAAAAGAGCTCAAATTGGAAATAAATGCGCTTTTTAGACACTGAGATTAATTAGTCCTTGGAACAGTTTAATTGTGATATATTGTCTGTTGCTTTGTTTCTTTTAATGGAGTCCACAGACTTTCAGAAAAGAAAAATGTGACCACAACTTGTGAAGCGCAAGCCGTTTCCAGAATTACTGGACAAATGCTAAGATATGCAGTAGGCAGGATGCCAGACTTGGTAACCAAAACACTTCCTTCAGGTGTCAAAACCAATGCAAATGCCCTTCTATTATTTTGTTACTCTCTTCTCACTTCTGTTATTTGCCCTGATGTTTTAAGTACTTCTTGCCGTGCTTTAGATCTCAGGCAAAAAGGAATCACTGACATATTAAAAACAGAGTGGGATTCTCATGGGAGATGATAAAGCATGATTGCACTGTAGGCAGAGATAGCGTAAAACTCTTCCTTGCATCCTCACCTGATTCCCAACATTTGATGAACCGTATGCTCCAATAGCATCTGAGATTCCTAAGAGAAGGGAGTAGTTTGCCAGGTTATCAAAGATACTTGCTTCAGACATTCTTTGAGCTGTTTATCTGCTAAAGGGGATTGATGAATTTCTGCCTTGTGGTTTGCTGGTTTTGTTTCAGTTTTATTTTACTTTATTTATTTTATTTTTCCCCACATAAATGTTAAGATCATATTCTGGTCTAATCTAATAGGACCCTTCCTAGAACCAGGAAAGGCCAAGATATGATTTATGACCTCAGTGGTGGAGTAGCCAGTCTCAAGAATGTTATGCCAGTTTGTAAGGGTCTGCTTAGTGCTGCTGAGGAGAAAAGGAGGAGGAAGCCTCCCCTGAGAGTTGTGAGGCAAAAGGCAGGAGTTGCAAACTACAACAACTGCATTTATCTATTATCAATTACTAATACAGCCAAACGGCATTTTCTCAGTAGGTTTTTTTTTTTTTTCCAACTAAATGGAAATCCAGAAACACCAAGTTTTATATTTTCATTCTTAACATAAGTCTACAGCACAGTCACTGAAGCTGGTGTAGATGTAGGGACAGAAAGGTGAAACCCTGCTCTGTTCCATTTCTGGCTGCTCAGCCTGCCAGGGCTCCCACTAATACACAGATGCCACTTTCTCCATTACAGTAGTCAAAAAAAAAACCCTGACAAAAAAAATAGAAGGAACATGGGGGTTTATGCCTCAGTTAGGGTGGTTTACTGCAATGCAGGCACATCTTCTGCATAATACATCAGAGTTGTAGCATAGGAGTGTTAGCACAAATGAGAAGTCCCATTTCTACAAGAAATATAATTTGGCTCGCATCCAAATAATCACCCGAATAATACGAGAAGAGCTAAGTGGGAAAAAAATCATCCCACAGGCCTTCTAAAAAATGCACACTTACCAAAACTATGCTATATACTGTGAACAGAGAGGTCTGTCACAGCCAGACTTATAAGAAAGCAAAGGTTATTCTACAGATAAGCAGTTAGTACAATGAAAATTTTTTTGAGGAAAAAGAAAAATCAATATTTATGCTTGCGTCACTGTGTTTTATATAGAGAAAGCAAATTCAGCACACTGGATGGAACTAAGAAGTTAATTCTGGGTTTTTTAGTATTATTATTATTATTCTGTAAGAATTACTGCAGTAGATCAGACAAAGATCCACATCTTATCCCTAGAAAATGCTTCATCCATCTTCTTAACACCCACATCCCTGAAATTCATATTTTTTTTAAGAGATAAGTCAGAGGATAAGGGGGATTGATGCCTTATCTGACAAAATGACCAAAGCCTGAACACATGCAGTCTAATTGCTCCTTGCTAACTCTGCAAGCCTGACTATAGCCTCTGCCCCCCCTTCCTACACATCTACCTACATTTAAGCACGAAATGGCAGCGTCTCATGAAAGTCTTTCCTCTTGGGTAATGTGGAGATATGAAGACAATCTTTGCCACATTAATTTCCCCCTTCTCTGAATCAGTAAAAGTACAATAGGGAAAATACCAGTTAAGTTATTTTAAGAAGAATCAACTTTCATGTTATAAACCTTGGATTAAAGAAAATAGTTTAAAAAAAAATTAATATACTGTGTTTCATGGCTTTGGGTAAGAAAAGAGGGAAACCAGAAACAGGTTATCACTGAGATTGTTAGGAATAAAATAAGGTACCTTGTAACTGAAGTATTCCTGCCATATTCTTAAGCCTTTATTCCAAAAAGTATCCTCATGCAAATAGAATAAATCACATTGCAAGCCTTTCAGAAATGCCATTTTCAGACTCTACCTTCTGATGATTACTGTTCTCTTTTTTCTGTAAAGTTCTATAGAGAATATATTTTAATTAGCTTCCACTTGATACCACTTCATACACACTGCCCAGATTTGACCCAGTGTCTGATCATATAGAATGCATTACAAAAGAACTGGTCATTTGAGTGCTTTAATATAGCTTTGCATTAATGTGAGACATCATTTAGACAAGGCATTAAAAGTGTTATTTTAATGACTGAAGTGTGTAGGGTGGGAAGAAGCTTAATCTTTATAGGAAGAACAATTTCAATTAGCTCTAAAATATTAATTTGTTGGTATAACTATATACTCTAATGTATTTGGCTACAAAAAAATCTAATGAATAATACATTGCTAGATCCCAGTCTAATTCCTGTGTTGTAACTAATACTGTCAGTTGAAACAAGGAAATAGTCTTTTAACGTTTGTGATTTTGGTCGGGGTGCATTTAGTCTGATTGCTTTTAACAACAAATTCTTTTCAGCATAATTTGACAAGGTAGCATAAATAAGGAAAACACCATGTGGCTATTGGGTTATTGAATAGTTCATACATATAAAGACACCATTTGTTTCCAGAAAGTGCATGTCTTATTTTATTTATCCAGTGAATTTAAAATACATTATGATTGACAGGAATATGGTATCCACCTGTGGAAAGCATGAAGACTTTATCACAAAATACCTGCATTCTGTTAATCCCTAATGCTGTGTTTGAGAAGCAAATATATTGTCCTTATGACTCCTGCTAGTCCATAATTTAATTTCTTAGCCTTATGTGTCCCATTTCTTATGGCTAGCAGCACTTTTCTCAGCTTGAGAATTTGAGAACTTATAAAAGAACTTCTCATAAAATCAGTGTAAATATCATAGTTAAAATCGTTAAACCTTGTCTACCATAAGCACATCTAAGGCCTTGGGAAGTAGATACAGCTTTAAAATTTTACCATTTTTCTTAGAAATCATTTTTAATTATTCTGTAAGGATGTAGAATTGCATTGCAGCTTATTAACTGCACAATACCTGGACAGAGCTTTCTCCCAAGAGAGTCAATTCATAGCATCACCTATGCCAAGGTGGATAATTTTATTGGCAAAAAAGCTTAATTTTATGAAGTTCGAGGCAATTTTATTTCGCTTTGGTGTCAGAATTGGTCACAGATGGTTTTAGGGAAGAGTATTGTGATCTTGCTACTGCAGGGTTTTTTTCCTCTTCATCCCCTGGAAGAAGTGAAATGTTCAGCCTCTCTAAGTGGTGTGGCTGTACTGAAGCCTCCGAGGTGACCCTCCTGACCCACCCTCTGTTCCCATGTCACTCTAACAGAATACCTGTGCAAAACGTAGTGTGCACCTTCTCAGTGCTTTAAAGCATCAATGCTGCTTATTTAAGTAGTCACACTGAGAAATGTGTTCCTTGCTTTTGCTCACAAAAGAATAGAGGCATCTGGTGTCCAGACCTGGTTATAGGTATTTCATTTATAGAAGGAAATGTGATTTCAGACATTCTTTGGTGCCAAGAATTTCCTGTTGTCTGTTCTCCAGGTCAGCATGCCAGATCAGTCCTCAGATGCACTTTTTTTTTGTCACCGATTGAGCAATGAGTTGTTATGTACCTTTCTTAGGTCCCCAAGTCACTTGCTAGAGTCAACCATCTAAATTGGAGACATCTGAGGCTCTCTAGACACCATGTTTGAGTCTTTGAGGTGTTTGTTTAGTCTGTTTTATACCATCATTTTACAGCAAAATTAAAATGTAAGTTTAATTTAAAAAATGGGAATCAATGTAATAATTTATTTAATTATTAACAATTTCAATTTCTTAATTTATGTACTCTGGGATAAAAATGCTTCATTTCTTGGTTTTGGGACCCTACTGCTTTTTCCTTTCTCTACAATAGTTTGCCTACTCAGGGATAAAAATGCTTCATTTCTTGGTTTTGGGACCCTACTGCTTTTTCCTTTCTCTACAATAGTTTGCCTACTCAGGGATAAAAATGCTTCATTTCTTGGTTTTGGGAGCCTATGCTTTTTCCTTTCTCCACAAAAAAATGACAGAAATTAAAAAAAAAAAAAATCAACCTAAGGATCTTCTAAAAGAAGAGAAACCTTTTTGCAGTTTCAGAAACTAGGTAAAAGAATGCTTTTGTAATAGATTTCATGCAGCAGTTGGCATTGGCAGTACTGCAAAAAGAGATGTATTCTGTCGTGCTCTGTTTGATCAAGTGCTAAACCCGTGTGATCAATAGAGAGACAGATGTCGGGTGCAGATGGCGATGCCGTGATACCTGGGGCAGAGTGGGCCTGCCAGAATGACAGAATGGGAACAAGGAAGAGCAGCAATGCAACAGAATGTGACAAATGAAATTAGGGTTTATACTAGTCGATAATTTACAGCTAATAGAAAGTGACAGAATTTTTCAGCATACAGCACATTTACTCTCGCAATACTATAGTCAATGCATTTTTCATGCAAAACAATGGGAGCTGCTACGAAGACTTGGCCCTAGCTATATGTATTTTGGTCCATTGCAACTTGTACATTTACAATTGATATTTAAACAAAGCTAGGAACATCAAACCAAGTAAGCACCAAGTGTATGAAACAAGATTGTATTTTCAAGTTTGAAATGAGTCCATCTGATACTCAGGCTGTGTAGCAGACCTCCAACAAGAAAATGAAGACATTATTACCTCTTTATATGAATATAAAGTAGAGATCCACTACAGCCACATAAATAAACATTGAATGGCCCTTGTTATTTGGAAACTGAGTTTCTAATCTATTTCATTCTTTTTATTAATTATAATGATGGAGCGAGCACAATGAGCTTTCTGCTCTCCCCCTCTCCAAATTCCAGTCTAAAGTCCATAGTTAATGCACTTGGCAGCTTCTTGTGTTCTATTTTATGCTGATACAGTTCAGAGTAGAATGATTGGTAGCTTAGGGTTATAGTCTTTCTGTTAAAGGTTACTATCACTTTTATTTCCTTTTCGGGCTTTCCTGAGTTTTGGGAGCTGTGTATGCATGTGTGTATACATGTGTGTATATAAATGAAAAATACATGTACACACTCATATAAATTCAAATACATATATATGGAATTTTAATATATTCAAAATTAATCACACATTCTTCCATTACACTTTCCAAGTTTACCCTGTTGCCAACTCTAATAAAAACAGGGATCACATGCTATAAAAAATGAAGGCTATCAAAGTTGTATTTATGACTGAAAATGTAATGTAGTGGTCAAATCTTTTATTGTGCAATTTAACATTTTCTATTTTCGGGGCAAAATCAATGGATATTTTATATATTACATTTTTTTACAATAAAAGAGCAGTTGTGGTCTATTCTGAAGACTTGATTTTCATCAGTTCTGAGTAATGGGTCTACCTTTAACAGCCTGTAATATGGCATTCAGCAAGACAGACCCTGAATCAGAACGGAAAAATAAAAATCCATCTTGCTCTTCTTTTCCTGCTGCCTCCTGCTGCTCAGCTTGATATATTTTTCACACTTAAAGATAAATATCTCTTAATGCTGATGTCACTTGATTTTTGGGGGAAAATCTGAACTTAGTTTGGACACAGTAAACACAGAAAATCACCATTATGAACACCAATGCCTTTCCTTCAGGCCTCTGACAGTCTACCCAGGTATCTTTCACACTCATTTCTATGGTGCGTTAGTTCCAGTGGACAGTCATTTTGACTCGATGTCATGATATTCACACATAGGTGAGAGAAGACTTTTTCATGTGACTTTTCTTTCTGAAGCTGTGCAAATGTCAGTCTCTGTTATGGTTACATAGACCACAATTAAATTTCATCAGTAATTCCTTGGATAATGGTAATTTGACGAAAAGAACTTTATAGGCTGTTGATATGTATGTTTTTTAACAAAACAGTGCATTTTCCCATTTTTATGTGTTTTTTGACAACATGAATTTGTTGTTTTTCCCATGCCTACAGACAGTATGTATCCTTTTTTTCTCCCTAGGAATTTGATTATTTGCAAAAGGTTTGGGCACCAATAAATATTGCCTTTCCTTGCAAATTCAGGGTCTCAGATCCATTTAGTAAGAAAAGGAGCTCCTATTCGTCATCCTACACTAAATATGGTACATCATTTTCCCTGCACTAAATATGGTACATGCAGTTGGAATTTTACAGGTATGAAAAGGAAGAGTAAATATGTTCACACTATGTTCCGCATTTGTATATTTGTGAATATTGAAATTTCAAAAAAAAGTAGATATTGAAAATGTATCATACAATTTTTATACTTTGATTGATTGTTTCTATGAAACAAGTTTTAGGGAATATGCCCGAAACTTCTGTTTTTACCAATCCAGAGTAGTGGTGAAAGCCGTGCTGAAAGACTTATCTCCAAAATGTCTAATACATACACCTGTACTTACTTCAGGTTTATCTAATACACTAAGCCTACATTTAGTAATCAGCTATTAACCTTGAAACTCAAACATCTTCCCAAGGATAGTGTCATGCACAAAAGAGAACATAATTTTTTTGGTAATATATTCTTGCCTTCTCCAAAGTTGTAGCCAAGCAAAACAGAAGAGACAGCAGGTCTTCTCCTCTGAGCACTGGCACGGTGGTATCATCTTGGAAAGCCAAGCTGGGAGAAGAACAATCACCTGTGATATTGAGAGTGGCATGTTTCAGGTGCCATTAATCCACACACATGTGCCCCAGCTGCTACCCTGGCTGAAAGGGGCTCACCTGTTGAAAGAGTTCCTCTATCCAGTAACTTAGAGAGCTGAAAAAGAACGAGCAGATGTATCAGCAGGAGCTGGCACCAGATTAGGAAACAAATTAGGACCAGAGGTTTCTTACGACTCTCTTGGCTACGGGTTCAGGCCTGTAGAAGGTATAACACTTTATGCAGTTGAAAGCATTCTCAGACATGTATTTTGATTCGCACAGAAATTTTGCTAGTAGACTAGCAGGTTGTTCAAATGGAAATTGTGTGGAGAATTTCTTGTAGAAAACTTAGGTGAGCAAAACAATATTAAATGTTCATTCTCCAGTCTTCTATGACCACCTAGAAATTATCTGAGCATTTTCAAGTAGCTTCTCAAGTACTGAAAATGTGCATTGGATATATATACTGAAAAGTTCTAAGTATGTCTGATGCTATATATATGTCATAACTGTCTAATATTATAAATTACCTGTATGCTCACATTGTGCAGCCTTTTACCATTAGTACGATTACATGGCTTAATACATGGTTATGTTATCCCAGGTGTGACATGCTGTGTCCCTTTGTACACTCTGAAAGCTGGAAGTACCAAACAGCTCTATTTCAGTGACACTACACAGCTTTATCTGAGCCCCAAAGGCAACCATTCAATTGTATGAGACTAGATTTCTAATTTAAACACATCTAAAGATCTTTTGCTAGAGATCACAAAAGCCTATACAGTTTTTAGAACAAGACAGAGGCTGTCAGTTTGCCATATATGATAGCTCCATGCACCCAGATCTTGAGTACTGTGTGCAGCTCTGATCACAGCTGAGGCAGGGCAGCTGGAGTGATCAAGGGAGCAGCTATCTTATGACAATAGACAAAAAAATCTGAGACTGCTCCATCTGGTGAAGAGAAAGCTGAGGGGGAAATTTGATACAGGCTTACAAAATCTTGAAGCTGGTGGATAAAGTGAATGAAGAACTGTTATTCCTCAAATCCTGCAGTGCTACAGGAAACTGGGAGAAGAACAATTTAAAACAGATTATCACGGCAGCGAGTTAACTCTGTGAACTTGATGCCACAGGAGCCTGTGAAAGCAGACAGTATCAGCAGGTTCAGAGAGAGATTGGACAAATTCATGGACAGCAGATCTGTAAATGGTACTAAGAGGATGTATCCACTAACATTCCTAATCCATGTGCATGCTTGGGAACTCTTAGGGGAATGAACTGCAGGAAGAGGTCGAGTTCTCATATTTTTACTAAATAACATTGTCTGTTGCCCCTCTAGAGAAAGAGTCTGAGCTAGACAGACCCCCCCACACTGTTCCACCAGGGTATTTTTTATCTTTCTAAAGATGATGCAGTAGCACAAAGACTATAAAGAGAAGTCATTTTCCTATGGAGAATATCGGACAGCAGGAGTGCTTCTGAGCTGTGTGTTTTACCAGAACCATTAGTAAAGGAGACTCTTCACAACATTTGTGAGGAAGGATAATAAGCAGAGTTGTGTTTAATTCTTAAAAGTATTAATTCTTAAAAATCACTTCATATTTTAAAAGAAAGTGTTGTAAAAAGGCAATTTTCATCTGTCATTTGACCTTCAAATTAGGCTGTTAATGGTGATAAGGCTGTGATAGTAAAAGAGAAAGATGTATGTTTCCTTCAGCAAGCACAAAACACTAAACACTAATGCTGCAGTGTGAATACAGGCACCCAGACAGTGTGCCTAGAGATCAAAAAGCCAACCAAAGGTTTTAATTATCATATATATCAATGCAATATTCCTAACAGTTGGGTTGCTACCCAGAGCATCTTTCTGCAGAAGATTGATCACTGCCATATTCTAGAGTCTTTCCTTCATCACTTGCATTTTGATGGCACCTATATCATGTTAAAACTGGCATATCTCCTTTTTAGCAGGCACAATTCCACCTAACAGATGGCCATGATGATAGACATGCCAAAGAACCAGTATGTGTATCAAGTTTGATTATTAGGGATGAAATTCCTATCCAAGAACGTTTGAGTGGCATTCTGCACCAATCGTCTGAACCTATTGGTATGGGTTGAAACAAATTCTGTTTCGCTAAAGTCAAGGGATGTGTTAACTGCAAAGCAGGGAGTTGAGGACTATGTAATTTAAGGTCTTGGTAAAATGGAAGTAAAGGCCATTGCTTCTGGATCACTCACTCCACTCTAGTAAGATTCAGTCACAAAGCAAATCGTTAACTTCTACTGCCTATCCAATGGCACAATTTAGTGTTTCTGGTGTATTTCCTAGTAAATAGTTGTTCTTTTTCAAATGACATTTTAGCTGGCCAGCATAGATCTCACTGCACCACAGACAGTGCACAAATCTGCTGAAAGGAGAGCTGAATCATAGGCAGTTGGAACACCAAGCAAAGGCTTATGAAAGCTGAATTGCCCATCTTCTAACAGAGACTCCTGTTGTCATAGAGTATGTTATGCTGTACCTGTTTTTCACCACAGTGCAAAACTGTCACATATTTCATAAAAAATACCTCATTTTAAAATAGCAGACACTGTAAGGACAGCAGAAATATTTTAACTGGTTTAAACCAAAATTAGTATGTTGTGAAAAGATTGTATTACCAAGGTATCCACTCTTAATTGTGCCAGAGGAAAATATGAATCATGGGTGTCCAAAAAGGCATCTAATATTCTCATGTTTTCCCTTTGAAAGAAATCACTGTGATGCATCAACAAAATCCTAGAATGTAAAATTTATAACTAGAATTTCTGTTAAATATATCTACTTACATTTAGTGGTATTTTATTTCCTTTCTAATTAGGGATTAATACGATTTTTAAATTTTTTTCATGGACATATATTTTTACCAAATTGCTGCTAAGACATCAACATTGATTTCTTTCATATTTCTTCGCTTTTTTGTACTTGTGTTTTGCATTTTAAATACAGGAGAAAGGGTATCAAAGGCTCCAACTAGGTGGAATTCACAGAGTTTCAAAATGGAATTTTGTCATTAATTTTCCATTTGAAATCAAAACATGTAATCTTGCCTACAGATGTCTATCCATTATTTATATTGGTTTATCATGGTATAGCAATACCAGACATTTATTTGACTGGTCTAGTGGGCAATCAAATGCAGTTTTTTGATGAGGCACAAGTAATTACAATTTAACCTTTCCGATTCAAAGTCATCAATGTACTTCACAATGCTTTGTGGACACATTAAGCTATAAATTACAGTTGTGGAGTCTATGTGTTATGCTGATTGAGGTTAGCAGATTATTCCCCTAAGTTCTCAGTCCCTGGCAGGTGTGCAAAGGCACCAGGTAACCCAACCATTACTGTCCTAGTACTGCAGACCCATGATCTGTGACTCCTGAACAGATTTAAGATGTGTCATTTGCAAATTGTGTAAAAAATGTTGAGCAAAAGTAGTTCAAAAATCTTGTCCTAATTATTATAAACACATGCCTGTCAAAAGACTAGAATTAAGTTATGTTCAGGGGGATTTTATTCCTTTTGAGTTTTTCATCCTCAGAATAATTTCCTTTTTTTTTTTCTTTTATTATTATTATTATAAGGACACAGCTCAATAAGAGGATTGAAATAAGTTAGAGTTTGGGTTAGTTTGGCAGTGGCAATTGAAATTGAACTTCATGACTCTACCCTGTGCCTTTTGCAGAAGGAAATAAAAACTGCAAGAGTATAGATTCCCATTACTACTTTTGCCACCATTTTTCTTCAGGGAATGTGAGGGGGATGTTGGAACACGTGCATAAAGGGCTCACTCAGTGCCCACAGCTGGCCCAGTCTGCTGGCTGGCACTGTGTACTTTCAGGGTTGCCCAGTGTCCTGTCGAATATCTCACTGGAGAGGAGTTTGCATCCCTAATTCTCTCTTGGTGTGGCCAGTACCCATGTTTTTAGAGGCGTTCTTGGGTTGGTTTGTTTTGTTTTGTTTTTTTTTTTTTTCAGAAAAGCCTTGATTTTTAGCATGTCTGTCTCTCTTAAGTATTTTCTTCACTGATAAGCTCTGTAATGCACCATGGTTAAATGTAGGTGCACTAATTTCATTGAGGCATCCAGAGAAACCAATGCTGAAACTAGATGAGAGATCCTATTCCATTTTTCCAGTACCGTATTTTAAACAGTGAAATATAGATTTAGAAATATTATTAAGTATTATTTACAAATTTTTAAAAGGGACTATTTTGTCACAAGATTTGCAGGATGGATGTTGATGACAGATGGATTTTTTGCCTTTTTATTCTTTCAAATATAAGATCAGTTAAATAGAAGCTAGGTCAGTCAGATAATTTATCTGATAAGCAATGTTTCTTGTTTAATGCTAATTCTTTAAGACCAGTGTGCTTAGTCAAGCATAATTTTTCATCATGAAGTGTTATAGCTAGAAATGCCAGATAAGTATTTGGTATCTGTTCACATTTCTGAGATCAACATATCCACTTTCCATGTCTTTACAAAGTTAATTTTGTGCTCTGTCTCTTCCTTGTGAAATTACAATTTACATTTTGATTCACCATAAAATTTAGTTCAAACTTTTCCTACTATTTCATTCTAGAGATCCGTCTGCTTTTATTTAACAGATGTCCTTTGATCTCAAGGAGACAATTGCTGTTTTACTACTTTAATGAAGCTTGTATTATTATAGGCAAAATGAATATTAGACCAAATGGTAGTAGAAATCCCAGAGGGAAACATGCTTCTCTGTCTGGATCTTGGAAAAGCAGAGTAATTCATTTTACTCACTGATTATATTCAATAAACCCATATTCCCTGTTCTTATTTACTTTTTTTTTACTATTATTGGACAGTGTTTCTGTTCATTAGATTCAAGGTACTAGTCACAATTCTTTTGTCACAAGTGACACATTGGACAGTTCTGTGTTACTGAGAAGAGATAATCTGTTAAAGGAGGTGGGAGTTAAAAATGACACTTTATTTATACTTTTAAGTAGCTAATGCCCATTTCATACCTGTGCTTTCAACAGACATCAGTCTGGATCATGTTTCAATGCCTTTTAGACCCTTATTTCCTAGAAACTAGGAGGGATCAGATTTAAAAGTGACATTTCATAAAGGAAACAGCAGGGGATGGACACACATGGAGAATAGAAAGAAACAGAAGATAAAGGTACATGAAGTCAAAAATTAGTTACACATTTGAGAAAGAAGGGATGTACAAAACACAAATTACAGGAATTTTAGCAGCACACATAATGTCCCCTTTCCCTAACATGACGTGGCAGTAAGTGGCCACAAAATATGGGATTTATTAACAGCTTTGATAATTTTTTTTGTTCTTTTGGCTATTTTTCCACCCATGCAATCGACTTTAGACACAGACTCAACTTTGGGAACAGTACTGATGGTTTCACCACACTGCTGGGATGAAGGTTTAATTCAGAAGTATTTGGGGCATTACATCACTCTGTAGAAAAATGCATACACTGCAACTGAGAGCATGTTGTAAGGACACTAAGGTCTGCTGCTAGATGTCATCACAGGAAAAAAAAAGGCTGCTCAGAAAAAGGGCATAGTTTGACTAGAGCAATGGCAATTATCTCGGTACAAATCTATTTGACAGCCAGAAAGATACTGGTTCTTAGGCAGATGTGCAAACGTGAGTAGCTTCACCTATCTGATTTCTGACCCCGTTCTACATTTAAATCTTGAAGCAACACTAAAGATAGGGAAAGAGGAACTCCTCAACCAACACTAAGGAGTGGGGGAAAAACACAATAATTATTGCTTTTTAAATTATTACTAAGCAAAACTGAATAATCTCAGAATATAAAAAACTTCCAAGAGTTAAATCTTTCTTAAAGAGAACTGGTAGCCCTAGGAATCAAAATGTGGCCAGGACTAGTGATGACGTGGCTCACCTGAACTATTTATCTTCTAAATACAATGAGGAATTCTTTATAATACAGGTAAAATAACTGGGAAACATTTGGTGCCTGTGAGCAGAAAAGATAAATATTTTGTCAATTCTTAGTACAAGGTATACTTTTATTTTCGATAGGATGAAGAATTTGATTTCTTTTTCCACTGCATTTCTTGTAAACTTATGTTAGAGACCAAATAGGAGTTATGAACAAAGATTTCAAGTGATGAGCTCTCCCCTGCCTGTTTACAAGTCGGGATTTCATTTTACATAGAGTTCTCTATAGCAACTTTTTAAAATTTAAATTAGAAACATGGCCAGCAATGCATGCAAAATGTTCATTCATTGTAGTAAACTACAAAAATATTGCTTTTATGCAATGAGAATGCCATTGTAGAATTTTAAAAGGCATAGAAATAAAAGACTCCGGATTGGAGTGATTTAAACAAACTCACTAGGATATAGTAGATGATTAAAATACAATCTATAATTACATTACACTGGTATCAGGTAAGGATAAAAGCCTATAAATACACTGGGGTCAGGGTAAGCATAAAAAATGAAACAGTTATTTGAATAATCTGAGATCAAGTTGCAGTAATTAAAAATGAATGTATTATTCAAATGAAGGAATTAGGTTACAACACTCCTCATATGAAAATATTATTGTGACAGACTGAAATAAGTTGGAAGTGATTTCGATAAAAAATTGGGGCAAGAAATATAATGATTTACATTGGGGAAAAAGTAGACAATTATGCGGATGAGAGTATTTGCAGTTCCTCCTTCAAATCCCTCATCAAAACTCATACCTTTCAGCTGGCCTCCAGGAATTATCCACTACCCCTCGCCTATTTCTGGACATTGCTTTTTCAGATACACAGATCAATCCACTAAAAATTAAACGTGCTGTAGCTAAGGATTCTACATGTACTCACAAGGGAATTAATGGGATCTGCACCCACTAGCAGGCATATTGCTTAATCTACCCCACACATTGCTGTTTATCCATTTTCATTGCCATTACCCGGGTCATTTCTGTAATTTGTCTCCTGTTTTTTCTTTGTCATCTCCTGTCAGTTTGGAGGCCAAAGTCTACATATAAGACTGACACAAAATGGTGTTATTTATGTAAATAGTTGATGGCCACTTGCAGATTAAGTACTTGTTATTATAAATAAAGGTTCTTGAAATCTGACCTTTCCATGGCAAACTCCTTCGGGCAGAAACCTGTCTGGAGGTGCCTTGAATATGTAAACCAAAGTTATTTAATTATTAATAATAATTAATAATGAAAGAATACAGAAATAGACTTGGTGTTTTTTTCAGGTAATAGCTTTCATATTCTTTATATTAATTAGCTGTTACAAATGTGCTTTGAGAGCCCTCTCAGAGCAGCTCTTTGCCATTGCCTGTAGCAGGACAGCTGAGAGCTGCACTGTAGGTGCACATATGCCCATCAGTGGGCCCATCTGAAATTCTCCCACATAGATGAGTGATTGCATATCAGAAGTCAGAGTAAGATCAGGAGTAGATTTCTTTATTTTTGCCCAGTGAATGCTGCCTGAAATTCTCCTCAAACCTTTCTAGCATCTACAAAAGTCTATTGAGGAGATAATTTAGCTCACTTATAATATGCCCAGCTATGCCCTTTTAAATCCTCAGTTGATCTTTTTATTATCATATAGTATATTTAAGCCTCTCATTCTTACCTGTTAAATCCTTCATACTTTTCTTTTATAGTCTCTTTTGTCTTCCCCTCAAAGTGCTGTGTTTGCTTTCCCCAAGAAGTAGTTGTTTGTTCATTTTATATCTCTTCGGCAAAGACTTAGGCAATAGGTTGTTCATGCTGCAACTTGTTTCTAGTACTGTCAACTCTTCTTTAAATTACCACTCAAATATATTATCTTGATTGTCTTATATATAATTTCCATTTCCAGACAGCTGGATCTATCTATTAGATATAGATTAGATATCTGAGTAATATTTAAAAGGCATGCAATTATACATAGGGGACTTCAGATCAAGAAACTGAATAGTCTTGAGTGACCTGTCAAAACCGGCCAGATGAAGCTTTTTTTTTAAAAAAAAAAAAGAAGTTACAGCTACAGCTATTTCCATTGATCCAGCATTATCCACACTTCACCTGTCTGTGCAGTTAATTCAGCTAATAGTACCATGAACAGGTAAATGAGGAGCGAGAGAAAATGTTAATTCAGATTCAGAGATTACTTGTGTAGAACCATCCTGAACTGAAAACTGAAGGATGCAAGGCACAGTATCTCAGAGACAGTTTGCACATCTCTGGTAGTGCCATTAAGTAATGTGCTCAGACCAGCTGCAGAGTACCTGTACAACAAAGTCTCCAACTTTAAAAACAACTATCTGTTTAGGGGAATATCATCCCAGCAGACTGATCACAGTAGAGGCTTGAGAGAATTCTTGTAATGGCCAGTAAGTCAGATAGTTGCACATGTATATATGTGCTACAGTCTATTTATTACCTGACTGGCTTATAGATTGACAGTAATCAGTTACTATTTTATCAGTTTGTATTTAATGAAAACTGAGAATGTGGGTTGGAATACAGGTCTGCAAGTAGATGGGAGAGAAAATGAGAAAAGAGAATTAAACAGGAAGAAGTTACCAACTGAGAACCTCCTAGCTAGAAAGACTTAAACACAGAATAAGAAGCTGCACTGAAAGGTATTTTGTATTGTTATATCAAGCAGTATTTCTATGGACTGGGGAAATAGGTCTAAACTGTGTCTCCTACACATGGGCAATATTTCCATTATGAAGATAGACACTAAATCCTGTTTCCACTTCCAGGGCATAGAGAGCATTGATTTTTCCGGTGCCTTAATAAAGAAGTATGAGGACACATTTTTTGAGATAGGATAGTATAGGATCATCTGCTCAGAACCAAGAAAAAACACATTAAAGGAGAGAGTAATGGAGCATTTTAGTGATTCTGAGTTGTAGATGCAGATGGCTGTCCATGTGAGTGCTAACTTTTAGCAAAACAAAAAGATATGAGACAGTGAAGCATCTCCAGCAGGTTGTGGATATTGTGAGGTTCACTGCTTGTAAACTGGCTAGTGTTCAAGAGAATGTGTTTGGGTCTCAGTCATACGTAGGTTAGGCAATGATGAACTACATTTTTCCATGGTGCCAGATTGCATTCCATTCCAATACCCCAGAGAGATTCCAAGTTGTTCATTATACTTTGTCCTGGTTAACAAGAAAGAGAGGTAGAAGATAACATTTAGTGTCCAATAGGAGTGGCCAGAGAAGTGCAGTGATGGGTTCATCGGGGGAGTGGGGAGGGGGTGACCATGAGAACAGCCTTATCAGCAGGGTAGATTTCCAAGCAGACGGGGAGGCTTGATAGGTAATTGCTGCCAGTTCTTTCATTCTGCTTCGTAAAAATTTCTATTCCCGGGAGCATCCCAAACATTTAATAGAACTTTTCTTTAATCTGTGTGACCCCTTTACTTAGAGTAGTCTCATACCATTCCTCTTAAGATTTTGTGCAGTTCTAAGGGGCCAGCCAGGACACGGGTTCATGCCAGCACTACGGGGCTAGCAGAATTTCACCTCAGTGTGTAATCCCTTCTCCTCCAAAAGCCAGATAGTTCTTCAGGGATCACTGCATGCTTGACATCAAATTTCTTCATTACTCTCATGAGACAGAGATAAGTGTTCAAAGGTTTCCACAAACTTTTAACATCAGGATTCCCACGTGTTTCCATGGGAGTCATGCACCCTGGAATGCTGTTTTTGCTCAGCAACAGAAATATTATGAAGTGGCTGATGTTGGATATTTTCCAGCCCTGGCTGCATCTTTTCACTCTCCAGTTTTGCAGGGGAATGATTTAGGTAGAAATAAGCACCTGTATGGTTGTAGGTAAGCACAGGTGATTTCCATGAACATCTTAAAGGCAGGGGCAGAGAGATGTCACCCTGTGCTGCCTTTGCCATCTGGCTGCAGAGCTGGGGTGCCAGGCCAGAGGAGGGGGTGACGCAGTCCAATACTGCTGTGTCACAGCTTCGGCGTGCTCAAAAACTCACCCTCCCAAGGGCTTCAGCATCCACAGCAGCCTGCCCAGCTGCGGAGGCGGCAGCAGCCGCCTTCGTGCGGATGTACCGTCACAGCCTGGGCTCCTTGTCCCAAAAGTTTTGGTGGAAGTGGAGGGGCACAGGCAGCCCAGCCGCGGGGCGGGGGCGCAGGGCAGTGCCCTGCAGGGAGCAGGGAGGGATGCTGCCCAGGAGAAGGGAAATAGTCCCTAAACAGCTCCTTAAGTGAGCAGACAGCATTGTAATCGATATTGTTCGCTTTGCGCGTCCATCCGGCAGTTTATTTAAAACAGCACCTACGGTACCGTCGGTGCGCCCGCCCGCGAGGGGACACATCTCCGCCACGGGAGCGACAGCCCCGCTCTGTGTCGTGACAGGAGGAGGCCGGCGGTGTCGGGAGCGCGGCGTTTAATCAGCCCGGCGGCGTTATCAGCGCGCGGGGCCCTGTGCAGCCGCGTGGAAAATTAAATAAATAACGGGGCCCGCCCGCGGCGCCACAGCGACACCTGCGGGCCGCGGGGAGCGCGGCCGGGCGCCGCCGGCAGGAGCTCGCCCGAAAATTCCCGCAACTTTGTCTCTCCGCGTGGGAACCAAAAGAAATTTCTTACTCCAGCTTAGTGTTTTCCAGTATTTTCTCATTTTTTCCCCCAGCCATTTTTTAAAAAAATATAAGTGTTACACAAGTCTTTTTAAAACTGTGACTCTCGTAACTTTATGACGTAGCTCAGCATTATCATGCAAAGGATCTCAGCTGACCAAGTTACTTAACGTTTGTAATTCTTCACTGTGAGGGTAGTGAGGCTTTGGCACTCGTTGCCCAGAGACACTGTGGATGTCCCATCCCTGGAAACACTTAAGGCCAGGCTGGATGGGACTCTGAGCATTCTGGTCTATGGCAGGGGGGTTGGAGCTAGATGATCTTTAAGGTCCCTTCCAACCCAAGCTATTCTATGATTAAACAATTTATATGATGAGTTTGGACAACAGAAGTTTGAAAGGTGGTTTTCATCACTATGTTTTAGTGTTCAATAAAATTTTTTCTTTACAACATTAAAAAAGAAATTTCATATACACACTGCTTTTCAGTGTTCCCTCTGTTTCACCCCATTTGGGTTCTGTCCCAGTAGTGTGGATAAAAACTGAGGTACGAAGTCCTGGTTCAGCCAGCATATTCACAAGTACATGTAAAATTACCTTAGTTTATAAGCATGATTGTCTTGAGTGGAATGGATCTTAACAACAGAGTCCATAGGTCCCAATCAAGCCCAAATGTGGTTTGATTTCTTTTTGCAGTTCTAGGGAGTGGGGTGATGAAGGCAACACTAGTGGTAACACAGGGTCAGACAAAGATGCTACAGAGGCAGGCAATGATTATCAGCGAGGGAAATGAAATGCTTCTGTGAGCATGGGTGACAGGATTGTCCTTTAATTTCTTGCATTTCAATTCAATTAGCAGGAGGAACCTTCCTCTTTTGCTTTTAGATGCCTAACTTCCTCCCAGTTTTTTATACACATAAAAAGCCTCATTTCAGCTAAATAGATCATTCTGGTCTGAATCTGGAAAGTCAGTGAGGAATCAAGTTGCATTTAAAACACCTGTGCATTTTGTACAGTTATTTCTGAGGAGGTAAGCTGATAGCTGGTCTCTGGTCACAGCCTTGCATTCAGACCAGTGGGTGGCTGAGAGTGCAGATTGCAGAAATATGTGGTCAAGTGCATTGCACTAAATCATAGTGTGATTCTCTGTTAAATTCAATTTTTCATGCAGACACATCTTGAGGGGCTGCTGTTCTCTGCACGGTATCAGTTCTGTTTTCTCCCCCTTGTATACTTGAATATTTTAGACATTTAACAAAGTTATTCTTCCTTTGGGATGTATAAGCTTTAGAGCATCTGTATTTGTTAATTTTGAACTTTGTCTAAACACTACCTCCTTTCTCAGGACTAAGGCTGTCAGTAGTTAGAAAATAAAAGCATGTAAATTCGCTTAATTTTCAGACATCCTCTCAACAAGATAGGCAAAATGCTCTTAAGGGTGACCTGTAGAAGTCCAGGGAGCCTGCAGAATGCCTCAGACCCTGGCAGACTCCCCCTAGGGAGCCAGTGTGCTTTAACTGGCTTCCCATTGAAGCAGCTGTAAGAACTGAATACATAAGAAAGAAAGGTAATGAAAACTGACAAGTTGAAAAGAAATTGAGAGTTTAATCTGTAAAGTTTTGCTTGAGGGGGCTTCCATCATGATATTCCTATGGAGTAGCAAAAAGAGAAAAAAATTAGGAAACTGCAGAGTATGATGAATTTACATAATTTTTTATTGCACCAGGCAGTTATTATTAATTTCTTTTCTGCCACTTTACTGCACCTCTTTGCCTCTCAAAAAGAGAAAATGAAGTATACAAAACCTGGCAATCATAATGAATGTGTGAAATGCTCACAGATTATTTATAAGCATGCAAGTTATGTAGTTGTTGGAGATTCTCTCCCTTCTGCTCCTGCTTGGTGATGAAGAATGGTATTTTAATAGGCAGATGGTAAAGACAATTACAGTTTGGGGCTCAGCTGGGAGTTACATCAGTTTATTGCAAATTATTAGTTGATAAATGCTTTTGTTTACAAGCAAAGTCTTAAGCAGCTTTGTAATCAGTTTATCAGCTGCAAACTGAATTTTGACAGCTTGCCTTTGGGTATACAGTCACTTTTTTCCTGGCTATTTAGAAATCATGCTGACCAAGCAGGCACAATGGTAGCTCCTGTGCACCTGTATGATGCTCAGTAAAGTGGCATTTTTTATTAAGCCTGTTTTGGAAGAAGTCATCGAGTGCAGAATCCTCCTCTGTTGTTAATCTGTGTTAGTGTGTACAGCCAGAATCGTAACAATTTGCTCATTCTTTTTTTTTTTTTTTTTTTAAGTTCCATTGTGACCAGAAGTAGCTCAGTCTTTGCTTTTTGCTTTCTGCTGTTAACAGTCTCTTATTAGATGAACTAACTGGGAGACTGGTGGTGACTTGCAATTCTTGTTTACCTTGGCCACTATGTATAGCTTGATAGGTGGAAATGCTTTTGATCACTGAGAGTTTTCAGTCAATTTACTTCTAGCTTCTACTTTAAAAGGCAGAACTATAATACCTGGATTTAACTCCTTTTGAGGAAATCTGGGGTATTGGTATGGGGTTTTGTGTGTGGGTGGTGGTGGGTTTTTTTAATGAGGTACTTTTTAAATAGAGAAGACTGTGTTAGATGCTTATTATAGCTTCTATGGTGTTTACATTTTAGAACATACTAAACATGCAAATCTACTTTTATTTAGTTGCTTGTTTAGTAAGAGAGACACTGATTTGTCACAGAACCTTGTTCCCACTGCAGCCAGTGTAAAATATTCTAATGACTTAAGTCAGAGCAAGATTTTGGACTCAGGAAGTGCCACTTTTCTTTCATGGTTGTTATAGCTGAGGTGAACTAGTTCCTGAACTTCAGCCTGTGAGCTGAACGTTAACACGAGTAAAGGTCCGAGATAACTCCTGATAACAGCAACTGTTTTCTCTGGGCTACAGTGCACGTAACTGAATGCTCCAGCTTCTGTTCCTTTTAAATCTGGCTTTTGTTTCTCACAAAACTGTGAGCCTTTTTTGGACCATGGCCCTTATATTGAATAAGCAGGCAGGTCTCATAACCAATGTTTCTTACTTTGATTTTACCATTCTAAAACTTCCCTATTTCTTCTTATATTTATTGTGTTGCTTTCCTTTACAAATACAGCCTATCACTACAGCTCCTTCTATATAATCCTTCCTTCTGCTCAGGTGCCTTTGCCATTCACTCTGCATTTGCCCAGGGGCAAGAAATGAGCCCTACAGTAGCAGGTGCAAGACAGTAGAAAATCCATTGATAAGATGCAGTGTACTCTGCTTTTCCTGTAAGAAAGAGGTGCCATTAAAGCATATCTATTGTCTCATTTAATCACCTCCTTTTTTCATACACTCCAGCCTCACAAAATAACTCTGAAAAGACAATCCACAGGCATGATTGTGTTTGTAAGGCTACAAAAAGGTCACCTTACAGCTGTGCTGTTATGGAAGCAGGGATTGTAGGAATGTGTGTATCCAAAGCCCTGCCTCAGAGTAGTTGGTTTCAGTAGTGCATTTTCTCTTTCTGTGAAACCTGGTGCATCCACAAAAGCTGGGGGGAGCAGTGGGCGTCACCTGGGGATGTCTCCTGGGAAGCTCTTTGGAGAGTGCCCATTCAGTGCTCCTGTAAAAAGTAAAAAGGGAGATGAGTGTGCTCTGACAGTAAGTTCTAGCTCCTTTGCAGTGGTGGTGGGAATGCAACGTGGGCAATGTCAGCAAGGGTTCCTCGGGTTTTTTCAAGCTGTTTATCATTTTCTTTCTGAAGGCTTAGTAAATTCTAAAATAACAATCCTGTGAGACCTAATTCAAATGTAAAAAAGGTGTAGCACTCAATTCAAAACAGTAGAATTTACAAAGAAAAGAGGAGGGGAAAAAAAGGAAGAAATCGCTAAACTTGGGAAGCAACTCCTTCGACTTCCTTGTTTGAGTTTATGCTGAATTAAGGAAAGGTTTAGCATTTGTGGCAGGCTTTAATTTCAACCTCTGAGAAGCAGACTTAACTTCTTGTGATGTGGGAGGATATTACAGTTTTCACTTCATTTCGTAAGTATTGCCATTTGTGCCAAACATTTAATAGTTTTACGCTGTGGACTGTCGTCCACCAGGAGCTGATATCACCTAAGACTTTTTAGAGCCATCTAATAGAAAGATATGTATTCATTCTGATTAGCCCAGGATTTGAACGAGGGTCCCAGAAGAGATATATAAGCCTCTTAAATGCATAGAACTTCTAAGGATATGGGTTTAACTGTCTCCCCCTGTGGTAAATAAGCTGTGACAGCTCTATCAGGGGGGAAAATGGCAAATAAAATTACCACATTATTTTCCTGTGAATATTTTCGGAGCACTAATCTATTTTGCCTCTTTACCTATTAGAACTGTGTTGAGTGTTACGTGCAGACATTTAATTGGAGGAAACACATAAAAATCCTCAAATTAACAAAACGCAGGCATACAACAGTGTTAAAAACAAGAGGTCAAAATCTGTTCCTTGCACTCCTTACTGTTCAGAAACACTGTGCTTTATTTGGGGTTCAGCTGAGGAAGGTTTTTGCAGTGTGAATTTGAGAGCTGCTGCCATAAGATGGTGATGTTAGCGATAGTTGTAAGGGAAGGGAAAGACCGACCCCTGACACTCACACCGAGATGCCAGGTTTAGGAGTTCTCTCCCCTAGGACTGGCAAGTTCCTTTCATATTTTTCTTTTCCTCTTTATCAGCTATATAATGCCTGACAGTTTTAACCATAAAATCATCTATTCAGATGAATACACTGTCAGCTGTCAGCATATGACTAAGCTGAAGTCAGACCCAAAGCTCAGGTTGACTCACATGAAGGAGCAAGATTCCTAAGGAGTATTTTCTTCCCTGTTTCTGGTCAGAGAGCTTATATCTCTAAATACAGGGGTTTAATTTGGCTAGAGCAACTAGGCTGAGTATTTTTCTGTTGTATTGCTTCTGGAAAGCATCACTGCAGTTTCTTCATTTTGCCTTTTGTTCAGTGAGCTAAAAATTAAGAAGGCTCCATATTCTATGCTGAACACAAAGGTAATAGTAAAAGTGGCAACAGAACTGGTTTGTCCCCTATATTGGTCTAATTTTATACAGGATAATAGATTTTCCATTTTTTGCAGGCTTATAATGTGCAGTGAGTAGTTAAAATTAAAGGTCAAATATCTTTTGGCAATCTCCTTTGATCAGTAAGCAAGGAAAAATTATAGAAGCTAAGAAATAATCTCATTAATGTAGCACTAAAGCTGTTTTGGTGAGAGTTTGAGTAGTCTGAATTTGCAGGGGTGATTTTTGAGACACTTCACAGAGAAAAGGTTGGAGCCCCAACATTAAAGTGCATTAATAGCAAAAATGCTGTGCAGAGTACATATTTTGTGTACGCATGTGAAAAACGCTAAGAATTATTTAGCAACTGGAAAGACTGTTCACAAAATGCCTTTGATTTATTGCTGTATATACCACAGATCCGTATCACATATTCCTACATTATTTTATTCAAAAACTTGTATGAACCATGAGTTGGCATGTTGTAGAATACTGAAAAGGCATTAATCAACCTAAATAAACAAGTACATAGATCTATCTAACAACTATGAAGTAGTTAATAAATTTTTAGCAATTTTATTACAGAAAAAAGGTCTAAAAGAGTAGTGCTTAATTATCTGGACTCCTCTGTGCTGGGCTGTCTTTTGATTGTATTAATGAAGCAGCTGGCCCATTGTTTCTCTTTAATTCCTCTATTGTTTTAAGAATATGTCACAGCTCTTTATTCTTTTATCAGGTGCTGTGCAGGAGGATTCACACAATAACTCATATTCCTACTGTATTTGCCAATGCACAAAGAAACCTCCAAAGCATTTTTCAAAGAAGGGGCACACATAATTTATAAGTTCTGTTCCTTGTACCACTCTACTGTCAAAAATTTCAACAGTATTGGATTTGAATGAATTATAATTTTTTTATTAAACAATGTGTCCACATATAGATATATGTACTTTGTTCGTGTCAAAAATTAGAGATCTGCCCAGTAACTTGTGCTGCACTGAAATGGCATTCAATATGCTGAGTCGTCACAACCCCATGGGTGAGAAGCAGAAGGAGCCCAAATATGAAGATCCCATCCTATTGTGATGTGCAAATTTTCCCTAAATGCTTAACCTGTGGAACAAAGGAGGGAAGAAAATAAATTAAATCCAACCCGCATTATCATTACTAAAAAGCACAATTTTTTGCAAGTTGGAATGTTTTATTGGGAGAGGAAGGTTTAATTCAGTTGATGGTGCCTGGAAGTTGCTAAGAGCAACAGTCTGTTGTTTAAATAAATTCTGATAGTCTTTTGACCCTTCTTGCAAAAAGATGTGTGTACAGGAAATGGGCTATTATGTTGTTGCAGCAACGCAATCAAGTCCAGTAAGCTCAAATTTTACTACACAAAAGTAATACTTCGAAATTAACTGGCACTGAAAGCTGCTTTTAATAGAAATTGCCATTGATTTCCTAAACTTCTATGAAAGGTCTGTGGCATTTCTGGGTCAAAAAAACGAGACTCATATAGTTTAGCAAGGAAAATCATCTGATACTAAAGACCCAGAAACTGGAATTTGCTTTTGAATATATGTTTATTTGTCATTATGCTTTTCAATCTGTAAAACACCTGTACTCAGTGGAAATGCTGGTTTGAGCTACTTGCTCTCTTAAAGTACTTTTCCTAAAAGCAGCAATATGAATCAAGAGGCTTAATGGTTTCATCCATTTTGAAGCTCTTTTTCCCAGAGGAGTTAGGTGAGTCTGACCTTATATATAATCTCTTTGCAGACTCTGATCCACAGATTCCAAATTATCATTCCTTAAGGCCTGCAAAACATAAGTGGGGGAAAAAAAAACCAAAAAAGCAGCAGCCCACCATCATAAGGCTCACTGTACAGCATTCTGTGTTTTCCCTGGAAGTAGTATAGGGTTCTAGGGTTCTGAGGATCAAAATGAGTGAAGAGCTATTTAGTTAAATTTTCAGAGTGAATTCCTTGTTTCGAATACAATAGTAGAGGCTTTTGTTTACAAAAAAAAAAAAAATCAAATGTAGAAGAAAAAAAGGAAGGGCTGTTAAAAAAAGGGGAATTTTCTATTTTAGGTGTCTGTCCTACATAAAATAAAGTTTTGAATTAGCATGCATATCTATCACTATATTACTCCTTATTCTGAATACAGAAGATAGTGTATTACTGCATCTAAGTATGATTTAATTGGTTCAATTTACTGTATATTTTTTATACTAAGTGTGATTCCATATCTTGATGAGTCCAGATGTAGTTACGCTTCTGGTTTACAGCATCCCAGTGCTTGCATTTTATTATTTTTACAAAACAAATGTCTATCAATCAAAGAGAAAAATTAGAAAAAATTGTGCAAACATGACACATCGCTAAGATTTTTTCAGCATGCTATGTAATTATTAACCTGATTTTTTGCCATTGAGGGAAGCCGTGAATTACAGATAGCATGGATGAAGTTAAATGCTTTTATATTAGATATATTTTCCTATACAGTTTTCTATAGGTATGGCCATACAATATAATTGAAGCTTTGTCAGCCCTGTAGCCTAGCAACAGATAATACTGTTAGGTTACTGAATTGCTCCTGGTTGACAAGTAGGGAGTATTTTTGTGTTTATCATGTTTGCTAATGATGGGATCCTTTCCAAAAGGCTTGTCTTAATCTTAATTAGAGTTTATCAGCAGAGGTCTGCATGACATTGTGCAGACACTGATTTCATAAATAATAAAAAGTGCAAGTGAAAAATTTGGCAGGAGAAGAAGATATTTAAGACCACTGATTCTTGTAAGAGCACCATGAATTTCCAAAATGTAATCAAGTTTGAACTGTGACTCTATTCTTTATTATCAAAACTTGCAGTACACTCCACTGCAGTTTTGACAGCAATTATGAGTATGATTTATAAGCTTCCTGTTAGGAACCAGATCTGTTTGTACAAGAATTTTGATCATAAACATTACAAAGAACAGTAAGTCCACAGTTTTTCAGGGACATCAGGACCTTACTCTTTCATTTTCATAGCAAGTTTTTGGTTTGGGTTGGGTTTTTTGTTTTTAATTAAGGGTGTGGGTGGTTTTTTCAAGCAGCAGAAATACTTGCAGTGAAAGATGCAGACAAAGAAGAGAACCCTGAAATAACCTTCCCATTTGGTGGATGTTCTGAAGGTATCAGATCACTGGTTCAGTGCCTGATGTCTTTTGGTGAAGAACTCATGCCAATACAACTGGAGTGTAATTTTTTGCTCTGCTTTGCACAACATGATATTGTTTGTTTCCTGTCTTTTGATGCTTAAACAAATGAGCACTTTTAATTCCTTGAATTCTGAACAAGAAAAAGAGTTCAAATAAATACACAGTGTTTACAGACATTTTTATTCTTTTCTTCTGCTTGACCTGTGTGTGTTATATATCACATAAATTTGTTTGATTTAACCATAGATATAAAACAATACATTACATGCTCAAGACGCTTATTTTCAGTTCCACAGAATCATAATTACCCTTTTCAAGAAAACAGCTTTCCAATGTTACAAAGCCTTCTGCTGATCTAAAACCTTCCTTTCTGCACTGGCACAAGAGTAAGACTTTAATTACTACTTTACCACCCGGAAACCCCGTTAAGACCCCTTTCAGTGTACGTGGTTGTGATGGTGTGATATAGTTAGAGGATGCACGAAACTTCCCGTGCATCCTCTGCACGAGACACACACGCTTTTCCTTGCAATTGTCTCTGACGGGCAATATGATTTGTCCAAAGATAACAACACCAGGTGGGAATTGCCCTAAGATAATAACACCGGGTGGGAATTGCAGGAGGAACTGTCTGGTCTGCTCGAATAATGAATGCATTCCAGAGATGGGGGAGCTGTGATGGTTGCGATTGACCTTAGTACACATCGGCCTGAAAAAGGGTGTAGAATGCTGCTGCAGACTGGGCCACCTGGGCAAGCTGCTGTCCCAAGGCTGCAGGCAGTTTCCGCATGGGTCCCTGGCCTCCTTCCCCCGCCCCTGCCAGGAAGGCCCGCGGGGTACGTCCAGCCCGAAGATAGGGAGCACTCAGTTTAGAATGGCTGAGTAAAAGCGCGAACATCCGGCCACAACGGAGATAAAATCCTGCAGTAACAAAAGGGGTGCCCTTTTTTGCTTTGTATTCGGTAAGGTCAAAGACTGTAAACCTGTATGTTTCTAGCTGAGCCTGTTTAAATTATAATCCTTTAGACTTGCTTGTATTATATACTGCGTTGACAATATTTAGATACTGTGTGAGCAATAAATATAATCGTTGTCATCCACATGATCAGTGTCATACTTCTTGTGCCTGACAAAGAATCTTCTCTCTGCTGTGGCAGAATGGGTGACCAGTGTATTCATTATGGAAAAGAAGAGGCCCAAAATCACCAGTCTAGCATTGCTTTCTGACCAAATTATATAACCATGACTATTTCAGAGGCACTGAAATAGTGGCACTGAATAGAGGCACTCATCCCTGTTAAAACATCTGTTCATCCTTTTCCTCTGATGCCTATGTCATCTTAGGACTGAGAAACCTGGCCTGGCAAAGCTTTGTAGAACAACTTCACTCCTGTAAGCTATTTGTGACAAGAGGAACAGTTGGTTAAAAAAAGAATTCTAGCCAGCTTAATTGGAATGTCATCTCATATAAATAATAGTCCTTCACATTTCTTTATGAAATCTTCATGCCTTTGCAAATATTTCATGCAAACATTTTCCTATCTCCTTCTAATCACCTCTGGTACTTGGTTATGGCTTCCGTATTATCCCTTTGAAAACCTGTTGTTTACACTGCTCGATGTTTTATGAAAAGCTGTTGTGCTCCTGTCAGTTGTGTCTTAGTCTGTAGAAATGTTTGTGGGAAGAAATTTTTTCCTGATTTTTAGCTGCCACCTGTAAGAAAGCCCTTATCCCTGCCAGAGGTGTCTAGACAGCATAGTAATTCGTATGATAGTCACGACTGGAACTTCTTATTAAATTTGGAAGCCTCTGTCATGTTCTCTGCACTTGACAGTACTTTTTCTGTCACTCTTGACTGACTTGTGCTCTTTGCTTGACTGTGCAGTAGAACGCTCAAGAAGACTTCTCTTCCACAGTCTTCCCACTGTGCATGAAGGTCACCATGTTTGCATCCACTGCATTAAGGGGAAGAAAGTCCTTTGTGTCTTTCAAAACAGCAGCTCTTGCCTGACTCTGTGCAGGCAGGCATGGAAGGGGACAAGTGGGGACTGCACCGTGTCCTGTCCCAATGAGTGACTGTTGCTGCAAAGGTGCTGAGCTGCATTTCCAGTAGCTGGAAGAATGCATCTCTTGGGAGTTCGTCTGGGGATTTAACTTAACACAGTGTCATATTCTGATGAAAACGTGGATGTGTATGTCATGATTACTTAAATGCCTCATTTTCTATAGACTGGGATGAGAGAAAATAAAATAACAATGTCCTTCTTGGATCTGCATCCTGCTGAGCTGAAGGTTTGTATTCATATGTAGGAATGGATTTAACTTGCCTAGTTCTGATTTTCTTTATTAAGCCAAACTAGAAACTGTTGCGCTTCCAAAGCTGTCACACATCCCACCAGGCTGTGCCTGCCGTAGGTGTGACAGTTCGCAGGAGCTGGGTGGAGCAGGCAGCCGGGGTCACTGCTCCCTTCAGCTGTCCCAGTTTAATCTGCTGCTGGACATGAGTCAACGCCCTGAGGAGCTCCAACACCAGGAGCCTGACTCAGCCTTTTAGCTGATCCAGACTGATTGCAGCTGGAGACCCAGTAATCACTTCCCCCCACCCCCCCAAGGGTACACACAGCCTGTCAAGATGTGTGCTGGGATAGAGAAAGTCTCCGTTGGTTTTTCTGCAGTGACTCATTTTTATTAAGAGATCCAGAGAATAATAAAATCTAGAAAGAGCTCTTATTCTGTATTAAAATATACTAAAACATGTCGGTTGATTATTACACCTTCTGTATATAAATAAGATAGAAGTGCATGTTAATAATGGAAATTAACTGTGTGATGTTTGTGGCAAAAGTACTCAATTTCAGGTTCTCAAATTGCAGTGTGTGTTCCATGTATTTTCATCTACAAGACTAGTTAAGTACACTTTAGGTATTTAGCCTGTTTCTCTCTGGAAGAGGTTTTATCCCAGTTTAGCTCTGAAGGCTTCTGTATATTTTTTAGTTATTTCAGGCAATATGTCAGATTGTGCTCTTCAAGTTTTTTAATTCCTGCTCAGGCGTTAGGATTCTGCATTTGTAGAAATTTTTGTTATTATCTTCACTTTTCATCTTATTATTCTCTAGAAGAAATTACTCAGATTTGCACCATTTAATGTTGTAATCTCAGAGACTAGTAAACCTTGGTATGCTTTGGTCCCCTCACAGTAAATTATTTGCAAACTTTGTAGCACCTTCAACTGCTATATTACCGAGGGGTGAATACAAAGACACTTTTCTGCTTTGAAACTTCTACACCACTTTGAGGTCTGGAAGCTTAGCGTATTTTGCCACTGAAATACACTGTCACTGATGCTGTTTTGTTTGCTCATCTTTGAAAGCTAATAGACTGGTTTAATTAATTGACCAAGATTTCTCTAAAACAATGTCCTAATTCTTCCATTTAGCTGTGGCATATCATACACTGTTGTTATCTCCTCTACCAGATTTTTGCAACAAGTTGTTTTAAAACTATAATCTCGTTGAAGGGAAAAAAATGAAGTGCAGTTGAAAAGGCAGTTATGCCGAAAGATAAACACAGCAATATTACTTATCAAAACGAGTACAGTTTTTGCTTGCCTAATGAATGCAACATATAGCTTTCTCTATATATACAAAACCTGAGGAAAAAAAAAAAAAGCTTTATAACATATAAAGTATGCAACATTATTTCAGGCATAACTGTATTGGATATGTATCTAGGCCTGAGAGTGTAGATAACACAATATAAGTGCTTTGCCTGTCTAAACATGTTAAATAAATGAGCATTCACTATCGCATTCAAATACATTAGTAGATGTACTCGCATAGTTAATTTTCTTTTTAATGCACTACACGTGACATTTGCAGCACAGAGCTATAGTGTATCTTACTGTTTGATGAAAGTTCTCCCACTTCCCCTCCTTCCCCCCCTTTTAAACAAACCTTTATTTGAATAAGCCTTTATGAAACAGATCTTTGGCATATCTTCTTTTCAGGAAGTTCAGTCAGTGTAAGCAGAGATAAAGCAGTCATGTTACGAAGAATATTACATAAGGGAAGATTTTTTAGAGAAAGAGGGTGACAAACATAAGGGAGGGGAAGAACGCCCTTAAGAGGAAATCTGATTTCTTTCTTGCAGCTGTTTGGTTTTATTGAGCTGTGATTTGCTATTCAAAATAAAACAAACTTGGAGTTAAGAAAAAATTTACAGGAACTTTGGTGAAAATAATATCGAGAGAAGTGCTGCATAAGTTATTTTCACCTATATCTTGATTTTCATAGTGCTAGCTTTTTAGGAGACAAAATGAAAAATTAAAATTATTATTCATGCTGCAAACAGTTAGGAAAACTATCCCCAAATTGTTTTTCTTGTACATGAAAATTCCTACGTTGGTAGAAGGAAGACAGTAAAAGTAAAAACTATATGCCTCTTTACCTTCAATAAGCCATCGAAATTTAAAAAGATAAAAAGTGTGAAGACAACACAGATGTTTTAAGTTCTGGAATTTGATATTGTCAATTAAATCTTTCTGCTTCTGTGTTTCCTGCAGGAGGGCAGCTCTGGTGTACCACGACCAAGGCCATCTCAGAGGGTGAAGAGCTGGTTGCCTTTGTTGTGGATTTTGACTCAAGGCTGCAGGCTGCCAGTCAGATGACTCTCACAGAAGGCATGTACCCCGCCCGCCTGCTGGACTCCATACAGCTGCTCCCGCAGCAAGCTGCGATGGCATCTATTTTGCCTACAGCTATTGTGAACAGTAAGTGAGGAATTCTATGCTCTGGCGGATTTTTAAAACAGCACTACTTTAAGGCACGTGTGAAGAGCTAATGCAGCAATGGTGAATTCATGACTACAGAAATCACACCACAGCTCAACAGCCTGCTTTTTTCCCCCCCCCATCATCTCAGATAAAAAGAGCAGGAAGAGGAGTCTGGCAGGAGCCTCACCCAGAGTACCTGACCTGCCCTCGTGTGGAGGTTCTGTGGTCTGTTCCCAGAGGCAATAGGATTAGAAAGTGTTAAAAAAGTAGATGAGATAGGTTGGCTAGCTCTCAAAGTCCAGCCTCTGCTGCTCAAGTAAGCTTGTTGCTTACTGCTGCATTTTCTGGTAATAATTCATGATACTCAGAAAAAGAAAAGAAACACATCCTTTCAGTGACTGTTTCAAAATGCAGCAGAAATCATGCCTTAAAGCAGCCCTGATTTATTGTAGCATCTCCACTCAGTGTGGTTAACCAATAATGGTTTTACATCTTCTTTTCATCTTCTTTTACATCTTTTAACCAAGAATGGTTTTACATCTTCTTTTCATCTTTTTTACATCTTCTTTTACATCTTCATTTCATCAATTGCCTCTATCATGGACAAAATGAAGCATGCATTCAAGTGCTGTCCTTAGAGTGGAGGGACATGTTTGTTCTTGAACTGGGACAATTCAGCTCAAATTAAATTTTATATTATTAACTTTTGCTTATTGCTGCTGTTTACCTTTATACAGCCCTAGTTCCTCATCCTCCTTTCTAAGTACTTTTCAAATATATTGGCCATTATGGTGATCCTCTCCAGTCATCACTTAGACTTAGATTGCACATTCTTAGCTCTCAGCACTTTGCAAGTCTGCAAGTCCATTTAGACCCCATGCTGGGGCACTTCCTTGTGCTTCCTATGGTTTCTAAGTATTATAATTAGTTATAATGAACTACTGAACATGGTATTTCAGGTGCACATGCACATGCAAGCACATGATCTGCCACTCAGGCTCACACCTTATAACACTGAATTTTGAGCAGCCACAACATCTTCAAGCTCTTCACCCAGGACTAGTTAAAAATATCCCTGGTAACACATTTCATTTCACAGTCTCCTTTCAGTTTCTTTTTTCTTTTTAATTGCTTATTTTCTGGTAAACAATTTTGATAGTTACATATTTATTGTTAGCCTATTTTTACAGATAAACCTTCAAATGTCCATATCATCCAAGTCTTCTCTTCCAGGTGTGAGTTGGAGCAGCCTCATGACCTTTAGCTAAGCACATTCATTTCTACCCCACCAGTGGGGCAGCTGTGAGCTGACATACCTGCTCATAGAACCAGCAATTAGGATTGCACAGGACCTTTCCAAAATAAGGTGTCAGAAGCACCTAAAATGCCACTAACTAATGTTACCACTGTTAGGGGAGGCCTGTGTTTATAGCCAACAGCTGAAAGGGAGCTGCTACAGTGGGTTACCTTGCCTGAAGGGCACAGCTTGTTTCATATTCTTGTGTAAATCTATGAGGCCAGCTCTGGGCTTTGGCAAAGTAGTCAGATTTCTATAACATCACATTTCTGGAAACATCTTTTCTGTCAGCACTGACTTTTGCAGAGCCCTGGAAAGCCACACTGAACATTGCTAAGAGGAGTCTTTAAGTTTAGGGTGCATCAGCTCTTGCTATACAGTTTAGCAGCAACTCAGAGTAACTTCTGTGTTCTTGACTCAAAGAAGATGCTAAAATAGCAAGTCTTACTGCTCAGAACTTTACACATCAGCCCCGACTCTGCCTCTGATCATAAGGGGCTATTTTCACATTTCATTGTTGAGTTGGTAAAATTCAGTTTCTTCATCAAAGTCTTGAACTAGAAGTTGAGCAACAAGCTGAATGGACCTCTAGATTTGTGATGAGCCATCTCTTAAGCATTCTTTTTCTAGATCTCTGAAAAAAAAAATTTGTTTTGTAGCTTGTTTGGGGGGATTTTTTATGTTTCCTAACATTTGCTAGTTGGAAAAACAAAATTAGAATATCACCTTTGACTCATTCAGCTTGAGGCTGAATGTTTCATTATATGAAAGTATCCATTGAAATAAATTGCAATATTTTGGTTTTAAATAATTAAAACATTTGCTTCAAGTAGCCTTTATCTGTTTTACATTGCTTTAGAGTAGTAATAGTTTCAGATCCCATCCCTATATGTTGTTCTCCCTGAAATTCCATCCTCTCACCATACAAAACTCCTCAAATGTATTTCCTCTGCTTGGCATGTAATGGGAGTCACATATTCACTGTGTGTAACTGCAGCTACAGACTGTCCAGGCCATCTAACCCATAGGAAATAAAGATGGCTGAAAGTCAAATTCATTAAGATAATCAGAAAGTTCAATTCTGTGATGGAATGCAGTCAAATGAATTCAAATAGGACAAGTTGCCCATATCAGAACTTCCTATTAGTACTTTTAGACTTTCTTTTCTGTGGAAACCTCAACAGATCAACTTTTTTAAACCATTTGAGGCCAAAACCAAATGTTGAAACGTCACCTTTAAAGTGAGGTGGACATTTCAAATGATGCAAGCTGTATCAGTAATGTTTTAATAGTGGTGTATGTTGGAATATCAACTGCTCCATTAGTGTTTGTGTCTGTAATCCATGCACAATTATTCAGTGGCAAAGGGAAAAATAGAAATTGGTAGTGGTATAAATATTTTTTGCAAATTCATGAGCAGAAAAATAGACAAGCATTAGCATTGCAATCAGAGAAGCAAACTAAGCAATGTAAATTTTGGCTGCATTTGTAAATATTTAGCAAATAAAAGACTCATCCATGTCAATGGGTTGGAGTCTTCAACTTTGTTCACCCAAAGGAATTGAAACAGAGCAGTTGTCCTATACACATCAATATTTGAAATTAAACATAAATTGCCATGAATGATAATGAGTTACATCATCAGCTACACATGCCATGTTTTCAGAGCAGCCAGCCATTCTTCACAACCAAGTTAATTACAGTCTCTAGCAGCTCTTTACATTCTGAAGTCAGGGGGAGTTTTGATGTGGATCAAGATGTGTTTTGATGTTGACTGCAATTGCCTGATCCTGAGGTCAGCTGCCACAGTCTGGAGTTACTCATAATTTTATCCTCTCTTAGTCTCAGTAACAGTTGAGAGGTGTCCAGACCAGATGCAGAGGATGGTTCTATGCCTGTGATAATTCCCGAAATCTGTGCTGAACAGGAATAGTGTTCATTGACTTAAGCCAAAGGTGGAGGAGGGACTGTTCTCAGGATTTAGCAATATAAACAAGTTCCAGTGTTGAAGTGTGGATCCTGTCACAGTTTAATTTATTAGTGTAGATGTGCCCCAGAAGTGCAGGGGTTTCTTCTTGTTCTTACTGATAGGATGAAAGGTTCACCTTTCAGAAAGATCAAATAGATCTTTTGTCTTTCTGAGATGTATACACAACAGATACTGTGTCCTTTGACAGGGTATTAACACCCAAATATCTGTCCACTTTGTGTAAATATACCATATGCATTATTACTCTTCACATTAGTAAAGTATGTAGCCTCTAATGCATGATCAAAATCCTGACTTCTGCTGAAAACACTCTGCAACCTCTGCATCATCTCTCCTCAGAGGGGTGCTCACAGTTTGGGATAGGAGACAATGAAAAATTGGCTTATTTTTAGTAAATATCCTCTATGCATAGTGAAAAATGGAAAACCAACAATTTACTGAAAACAAGAGGACAAAAAATACATAAGAAATTTCAATTTCTATAATTAATAACAATAGGAACCAAGGAAATAGACATGCTGCTTAGTATAATATTGCATTCAATATGATAGGATCTTAAGGAAAAGTAGTCTAGTCTTGCCTCCTGGATATCAGAGCAAAAGGATTTTACAGTAATAAATGTAGAAGCATACTGAAAATACACATTCTTCAGAATGATCTGCAGTTAGCACTCAAAAATTCCAGGCCCAGAGCTGGAAAGTCTTGTGCCCACAGAAAAAAATTGAAAGATGTCACCTAATGAGTAGTGATGTATTGGAAATACAGCATAGTTCCTGAATTAATATTGCATGTTCCCAACAAACATTTAACTTAATTTTTAAAAGTAATTATGTGCCAAAAGTTTCTAGCAGGTTTTTTAATGCAATTAAAAAAAAAAAAAAATCCTTTTCAAAGAAACAACTGTCTCCCATTTAAGGTTCTCATCTGCAAGTGACATTTTTGTAAACCCATTTCTCTGCTTGCAATGTTTTGTTAAATAAGTATTTTTTTAATGGGGAAGGGAGGGGAATTAATCTAGCTGTGTTAATTGGTTGGCACCAAGTGAACTGTGGCTAACCTGTATCTGCTTAAACTTGCTTGTAGAGGACATATTCCCTTGCAAATCCTGTGGCATTTGGTACCGAAGTGAGCGGAACCTGCAGGCCCATCTCATGTATTACTGCAGTGGGAGGCAAAGAGAGGGGCCACAGCTGTCAGAGGAGAGTGAGGACAGTGCTCAGCAGATATCCAGTGTCTGCCCCTTTCCACAGTGCACCAAAAGCTTTTCCAACGCAAGAGCTCTGGAAATGCACCTAAATTCTCACAGTGGTAAGTATAATGTATTTTCTTGTATCATCTTCTAGATTTAGCTTTTTGAAGAATTATTCATGGTAGACATTCACTAAATCAATGTCTCTCCAAATACATGCAAGCATTGCATATAGATAATACCAAAATGCCAACAGTTTCTGACCTGTGTTCTACACGAAGTACCTCTTCCAGGTAACCAGTGTCATTTGTCTTATCTACTAATCCTCATTTCAGTGTTGTCTCTCTCTTAATGTGTGTACACACACACACACAGGCAGCATTTCTTTACTGGTGAAGGTATGATCAGGAATCCAGACACAATCAATTACTGCAGTATTCCACCTACCAAACATACACATAACCAGAGAACATGTCCTTCTGAAGTAATATCTTAATGTCCTAGAGGCAGCTTCTTAGGCAGAAGGCTTTAAGGAACATGGTCCACAACTCTGTGCTTTTGCCAGTACACCTGTTTCATAAAAAACTTCTTGTTTGATGGAAATATTCTTTTCCCTTCTTATAAATATAAAATGGGGATAGTATTTTAGAATCACAAAAACATAGAATCATAGGTTTGTCTAGGTTGGAAAAGACCTTTGATATCATCAAGTCCACCACTAAACCATGTTCCTAAGCACCACATCAGCATGGTGTAGATGACCAATTTTGAATTGAATTAGGGCTGGAAACACAAGTTAAAGAGTTTGCAGGACATTTTGCATTGGAGTTTTCAGTAGCAGAGAACACCTACAAATAAGGAAGACTGCAGTGTCAGTGTCTGGTGTGTTTGCTGTCTGGTGTACAGAGATGCTTCTGGAAAGAAGCAAGGACTCCTCTCCTCCTGTTAAATGAATGGAGGCTAAAGGACCTTAATAGTGCTTTAGTCACAGAAGAAAGCCTTATTTGGCTGCAGTGTAAAAAAAACCTGGGGTATGTGTGGTCTACTCTGTGGATTTGGTGAAGTGAAAAATGTTCCTCTGATACTTGGGTAGCAATTGCAAATCTAAAAGGCAATATACTGCCTTGGAGGAGTTTGGTACCTCCCAGAAAAAGGACTAAAAGAGGGCTGAGTGAAAACTTCTTTTTGTAGACAACACAGAAAATCCTTAGCCATTCATTTAGATGTCAGATCTTTTTGTGCTTCAAGATCTTATCAGGCTATTGCTGTTTTCTGTTTTTTGCCTAGCAAATATTTCACTGTTCAGTAAACCAGCAGAACCATAGGCTACAACAGCTTCAATAGCATCAGGTGAATGCAGCCCAGTGTGTCTTACAGCCTGGTAATTATACCCAGATACTCTGGGAAGATTACTGGTGAATTTCTCCCCCAGGCAGAGGAAAACTGAAATATTAGCCATTGTGCAGGAGATTTGCTTCAACTATTTGCATTTATTGACGTACCATTGGCTTAGGTGTTGAGGGTTTTGAGCCATGAGCTGTGAGTGACCATGTCTGCATGTAATCTAGAGATCTGTGTTCCTTGAAAGACAAAGATCTGAGATTGTGGTGAATTTCCAGTAAGAATCTTTAGTTATTTCTTAGAAGAGAAGCTAAACCTCAGGCCTTTCCCTTTTTAGTCACAAACCAGTCTATTCAATCATTCTTGCTCTCTTTCCTATCTTGTCAGTCTTTATTTTTCAATACAGATTATCACAAGTTATCACACCTTCTGCAGTAGGGATGAAACATTCCTTTTCCAAATGTCTTGTAATCTTTGGAAGCCCTGTGTTTGCTTCAGCTGCTGTTACTGTTCCCACTGGAGGCTCTAGCAGACCTACACCGCTGGAATGCAGAGCCCTGACTGAAATGCAAAGTCCCATAGAAACTGCTGTCACCGTACCACATGATGGGGAACCATGTGAAGCACCATCTCATGTCAGTGGAGGAGCTAAAGCCTCCTGTGGCCTCCTGGAAAGAGTGCCTGATGGGAAACAGTGCTGACTAAAGTCCTTGGTTCCCTTCTGGCCTCTGAGGCCAAGAGCAGGTCAAATTTCAAATGTCACTCACAACTTGGGGGGTCAATGATGCTATGGAATAAGAGAGGACCTCCAGCTACAACGGTGTGACTACTCACAGAGTGAGTTACAATATTCTTACAGTTTTGTATTGTCCAACTACCACACACCTACTTCACCTGACTGAGGTGTGGTTTATGTGTGTATGTATAGGCAGAACAAATACTCATTTTAAATTCTGAATATCATCCCTATCAATATTTTTTCAGTTTTTATTGTCTAAAAGGTAACTAGAGTCTGTTGTTGCAGTAGAGAAATTTAGTCTTATCTCTTTTTAAAGCATTTTCAATTTCAAAATGCCATGAAACATGGAGGTTTTTGTTTAATCGGTGATTGTAAGATGTCTTTGAATGTACTGTTCTTGATAAAGTGGTAGTGATTTCATGAGGAAAAGGTGTCATATTATAGCAGTAGTTGCCAACGGCCATTATATGTGAAAGATAAAATGTCAGTGAAGCTGTTTCTTTCTGCTCCTCCTCCCTTCACAAGGAGCACAGCTCATCAGTCCTTTCTGATGAGGACAGATCTGTAACCTCTGACCATACTACAGCCAACCCATGCAAGCAAAGAGCTGAGTATCAGTAATACTCAAAATGCTACTTCAGCTTTGTCTGTGGCTTTCAGGCACGCTGAGGGCTGTACCTCAAGCTACACCATAACCTTGAACGTCTTGACCTTGGTGTGCTTTCTGTGCATTCAAAATTTCCAGTGATTTTATATGGGGAACATTATGTGTCCCTTTAGTTGTAACTGATATTTCTGAGAACTTTTCATGTAGAATAAGTCCAGTCTATTTTTATCCTTTCCCTTGTTCTTTCTCCCCCTGCAGCTCTGATGAATACATGCAAATACTAGGGCTCTCCAAAGCAGAGAAAAAATCTGGGAATAACCTAGCAGTTTGAGGAAAAACAAAGTATTTTCAGGGTGATTAATACCATCTCATTAGGAGAAAATTAGTCATTCTTACTGTATTTGTACCTTCTGTGCATCTGATTTCCCAGTACACTTCATGAAGGGCAAAATGGTCACTTTATTTTGTATTTTGCTTGTCTTTTGTGTAGGAGTGAAAATGGAAGAATTTCTCCCACCCGGTGCTAGTCTGAAATGCACAGTTTGTACTTACACTGCAGACTCAGTGATTAACTTTCATCAGCACCTGTTCTCGCATCTTACTCAAGCTGCCTTTAGATGCAATCACTGCCATTTTGGCTTCCAAACTCAGAGGGAGCTACTGCAGCACCAAGAGTTACATGTCTCTGGCAACAAAATTCAGAGAGAAAGTGACATTGAACACTCTCCAAGTGGAAATGAAGAAGGTTTACAGCCAGCAACGGACCTGTTGAGCAGAAATGATGTTCCCCAGAGCCAAAAGACCATGCAGACTAAAGATGCAAGTTCTGATACAGAGCTTGATAAATGTGAAAAAAAGGCTCCACTGTTCCTTCCAAACCAGAGGCCAGAAACCCAGCCTGCCACAAATAAGCAGAGTTTTTCATATACCAAAATAAAATCTGAACCATCCAGTCCAAGACTTGCTTCATCGCCAGTTCAGCCTAATATTGGTCCTTCTTTCCCAATGGGACCTTTTCTTTCCCAGTTTGCTTTTCCCCAAGACATCACTGTGGTTCCTCAGGCTTCAGAGATATTAGCTAAAATGTCAGAACTGGTCCATCGAAGGCTGAGGCATGGAAGTAGCAATTATCCACCTGTAATTTACAGTCCTTTGATGCCTAAAGGGGCTACATGTTTTGAATGCAACATAACATTCAATAATTTGGACAACTATTTGGTACACAAAAAGCATTACTGCAGCAGCCGATGGCAGCAGATGGCAAAGTCACCAGATTTTTCCAGTGTTCCAGAAAAAATGCCTGAAGCTGTAAGTCCCAGTAATGGTCAAAGCACTATAAACATCCTGAATCCAGCTCCTCACACATCAGATCCAGAAAATCAGCTTCTGCAGACGTCTTGCTTAAACTCTTCCAGTGTTTTAGATTTGATTGGGCCAAACAATAAAAGTCATGAAAAAGACTTTACTGCACAGCCGAAGAAGCTGTCAACTGCAAGCAATGGCGATGAGAAGATAAATGGAAAACCTTCTGATGTGAAGAATCCCAGTGCTCCCTTAGTAGAGGGGGAGAGTGACCCTAACAAGACCACGTGTGAGGCTTGTAATATTACTTTCAGCAGACATGAGACCTACATGGTCCACAAGCAGTACTACTGTGCCACTCGCCACGATCCCCCGCTGAAGAGGTCCGCTTCCAACAAAGTGCCTGCCATGCAGAGAACAATGCGTACTCGGAAGCGAAGGAAGATGTATGAGATGTGCTTACCAGAGCAAGAGCAGAGGCCACCACTAGTTCAACAGCGATTTCTAGAAGTTGCTAATCTTGGCAATCCTTGTACATCCACTCAAGAGTCGACAGAAGGTCTTGGAGAATGTTATCACCCACGATGTGATATCTTTCCAGGAATAGTTTCGAAGCATCTGGAAACATCACTGTCTATTAACAAGTGTGTTCCAGTTTCAAAGTGTGATACTGCCCACTCTACCGTGTCTTGCTTGGAGATGGATGTGCCAATAGATCTCAGTAAAAAATGCTTACCCCCTTCAGAGAGGACGTCCACTTCTCCCAAAAGGCTGCTGGACTACCATGAGTGCACCGTATGCAAGATCAGTTTTAACAAGGTAGAGAACTACCTGGCTCACAAGCAGAATTTCTGTCCTGTCACTGCTCATCAGCGTGGTGACCTGGGACAACTCGACAGTAAGGTGTTTCAAAACCCAGAAAGTGAAAGAAACAGCCCAGATGTCAGTTATGAGAGAAGCATAATCAAATGTGAGAAAAATGGAAACTCGAAACAGTCCTCTCCTAATGGAAACTTATTTTCCACACACTTAGCAACACTCCAAGGACTGAAAGTCTTTAGTGAAGCGGCCCAGCTTATTGCTACAAAAGAAGAAAACAAACATTTGTTTCTTCCACAATGCCTTTACCCTGGAGCAATAAAGAAAGCTAAAGGAGCAGATCAGCTTTCTCCATATTATGGAATAAAGCCAAGTGATTACATTTCTGGTTCTCTCGTCATTCATAATACTGATTTAGATCAAAGCACAAATACAGAAAGTGAATCTCCTAAAGGCCAGGCGCCTTCGAATGGATGTGCTGTGCAGAAGAAAGAATCTCTTCCACTACTGCCGAAAAACCGAGGCATGGTAATAGTTAATGGGGGACTAAAACAGGAGGAAAGACCTGCTGCTAACCCACAGCAAGAGAACATTTCCCAGAATCCTCCGCATGAAGATGGGCACAAGTCTCCTTCTTGGATCTCTGAGAATCCCTTAGCTACAAATGAAAACGTCTCTCCAGCAATTCCTACAGCAGAGGAACAGTTGTCTAGTATAGCTAAAGGTGTGAATGGCTCTACCCAGGCTCCAACCAGTGGAAAGTATTGCCGACTGTGTGACATCCAGTTCAACAATCTCTCAAACTTTATAACTCATAAGAAGTTTTATTGCTCTTCACATGCAGCAGAACATGTCAAATGAAACAATCGGTCACCTTTGGTACATGTGTTTAGCATATTGTTCCATACAGTTTAAAGAAAGCTGTTTGAATTACATCTGGACAATCAGGAGATTTCACTATTGCTGAGTTGAAGACTTAAAGGTGTAATTTCATTACAGTCCATTAGTAAAGTGTATTATTGGTGCCATTTTCAAAAATATTAATTTATTTTACCAGCAGTATTCATAGCTGTAGTTATGTTATTTTTTATTTAAAAACTTTATATTAAAGTCATTTGTAATGTTATTGTATAGTTATTGTGTAGCACATATGGTTTGCACTGTATAGTAGATTTTAAAGAAAATAGTCGCAAACAATACAGAAAAGCATTTTAGAAATAGCTTCAAAAGCACTTGTGTATCCTGATTTTTTTTCTTATTGCTGTTGCAGATATATGTATATGCTAAAATATAACTTGCAAAGAAGTTTCAACTATGCTGTAAAGTTCGCCTTAAAATTTCAATTTTTTTGAACAATTGGGCTCAGTTTGCACTTTATATTTTAGCACATACAGTACCTTAGTCATTAGGCTTTGCATTTGTATGTAGCAGTATGTTTCTGTCCACTTTCTTAATCTGAAACGTACGTTAAATGAAGATGGCATTTTCTTTCTTGTATAGTACTTGTATTTTCTTTCGCTGATGCATCTCTGTCTCAATTTTTAAACCTTTGCTGTTAAATGCAATACTTTATAAAGAATGAACAAAATTACTGGAAGCAGTATTGTAAGAAATGAGGTCATATCAATCAGTTTTATCTTTTGAAAGGCACAGTCTAAAACAAAACCCTAAACTCAATGCTGCAATTATGAATCTAATTCATATATAAGATATATTTAAATATAAGAGTAGCAATACTGCAACTGGTGATCACAAAGATAATGTTCTACTTCTGATAGAAATAATTTCTCAACAAATGTTGTTACTATGCATGTATATGGATGGAATAAAATTCCAGATAATTGGAGAAGTTTGGCAGTAATTTCTTTAATTTTTTTAAATTTTGTTTTTCAAGGTTGATTTAGAGCTCACTAACTGTGAAAAAGCTCTTAGGAATAAGCTAACATTGCCTTCTCTTCAGTGGAAGCAAAGTGTTCAAAGAGACAATGGGAACAAAGGATGCCTCCACTTCCAGGGAGTTCCCGCGGACAGGTCACTAATGCAACTGGGTCTAAGACTGCCTAGTGAGCTAAAACTTAAAATGTGAGGGTCTGAAACCAGGAAGGCTGTTCTCTTTACTGGTGCCAAGGAACACATACTTCCCTGGCAGTATCTCCCTATGTCAAATTCAGTGGAACAATCTCCTTCCTAATACCTCTAGTATTACTCTTCATGTGTTCATTGTTCTTATATGAAAAACAGGATCATTCATTTAAGAGAGCAGCAGTTTGCTCCACTCATTAAGTATAGAAATATTAGTCAAAATTTTATGTTATATTAAAATCTTAACTAATGCACAATTAATACCCTTCACTTACAATTGTTTGGTCTCCTGTACACAGTTTTCATTAAAAAAAACTGAGATTATAAAAATGACCTATTGATGCACTTTCATCCTACAAATTTGAAAGCAAAACCATGACCTGAATAGTTACATAAACAGTTGTATTTTAGTTCCTGTATCAGCCAAAGAAACAACTCAGAACAAACTACGTAAAAGGATGTTTTTTCAGTGGAGCAGCCAGTCGTGGTCTAGCATAAGAGCATGCAATGCCACTGGCTTTCAGCAACCCCATTTCTGTGTAGCTTGGAACTGAAACTGTCCTTTTCTTTATTTGTAAGTGTAGCTACAGTGTAACCCAGGAGCAAAAATAATAAACACTTCAAAACTATAGTTAACAATTCTGCTGATTAGCCGGGCTTGAAATTCAGGCCAAGAGTGCTTAAAATGGTACTAATTCTCACTTGCAACTAAGATAGCAGATGTATACATTCATTTCAGTAGGCCTAAAGTTGGTCCTATAGCAACTTCAGATACTAACATCTGTGTAGGAGAAAAAGCATTACAATCACAAGGAGAATAAAACAGGCAAAATGTTCATGATTATCAATTAAACATTCATTAGAAAATACACCATGATATCTAAGACTTCACAATGTTTGAAATAGATAGTACATTTTGGCCTTTTTGGTGGCAAACATTATTTTGAAGATTATCTATCATACAATAATGGGTTAAAGAACTAGGTGATTACATCTGGATTGAAATAACCTAATTCTGAAAGATCTACATGCATAGATGAAAACTTTTTAGGTGGAGCTGGTCAGGAGGCCATAGGTTGTGTAATTTACAATTGCAGAACTCTAGGGGTGTGTTTAGACAGTGAGAAAGTTTTAAAGGAAAATATCAGGGTTAAAGCAAATACCTAGTTGAGAAGTGATGCTGAAAGAGGAAAGCCTTATCACAAAAGGTTTCTGATCCAGAAATGCTGAGAGTTCCTGATATATTCCAGAGGTAAATTAAAGCCTGCCATGCTGCATTATATTCTTCCCACTGGCTAGTCCAATTTCTTTCACACAACAGAATAATTCTGCTAGCGTTTTCTCTTTATAAATCACCTATTTGGTTGACTGCTTCCATTTTTACAAGTTCAAAATAAGCACAACCTGTTCATTTTTGGGTGCAGAGTTACTCAATTGTAAACACATTTTATATATTTTAGTCACTTCACAAGAACAACTGGCAACTCTGACACATGCTAAACCCCTAAGTTATACCATCACGCTCTGTGAAAGTAAAACTGTCCACAAGCTAGGTGGGTAGCAGATACTAACATCTGATTTTTTTAATACATATTTTTAAAAACAGAAAGCATTTTAAAACAAGCTGCTCACATAGCTGGGTTCAGGAACCATGTTTTCCCATAAGTTTATAGACTGTTTTCAATTGTTTCACTTTCTTTATTGCATGCATTCTTAATTTGCTCATGTGAAATAAGAACAGAAACACTGACCAGCCAGAAGTCTCTCTCCTGTCTCTTAAACCAGCTTGCACAATACTGGCCTAATCCCAGCTTGGGGCTTAAAGCACATCTACATTTAATCATAAGTATTGTTTACCGAAATAAACTACTTAAACCTGTTTTATGACCAAGGGGTTATTTGTGTTCTCTTCAGATTATATCTACATGTTTGTCCAAGGTGATAAACTGCCTATTGCTAAAAGCTTCTCTCCCCAAGTTCTTCTTTAAGTTTTTGTAGGGTTATTATTTTTTTTACCAAATCACCTATTCAAAAGGAGTCCATCCTTAGTCTTTGACACCTGTAATTCAGCAGGAAACAGAGCACCTCAGTTAAATGGTTTGGATCCCTTAATCCCTGTCAGCTGGTGTCAGTAAATAAATCTTTGGGGCTGTGGGGTGAACAGCTCAGCAAAAGGCATTAAAATATTTCCTGGGTTTTTGTTACAAAAAATAAAATTGCTCCACATGAAGACTTAATATTTAGAAGAGCTAGTTCCTGCCTAAATCCCTGTGTACTGATTGCCTGGCAGGTTTTATGTTCAACTTTTGGGCTTTTTAAGGAAGATTTCCTTATTCACAAAACATCCCATCCACAGGCAGCGCTCAGAACTAATTTGGCCACATCCCTGTCTGCCTAATTTATTGATATCCCACAATCTCGACAGTTTTCACAGAACAATGGTGATTTTCTTTTCTTTGTAGAAGAAAAACAGTAAAGCGTATTGCTACAATCTGATGTCTGCTTGTCTTGAAGTAATTGTAATAATGTTAGGATTCTGGTGACATCTTCTCATTATTACAAATAATCATAAAACTACATCATAGGTATTTACTGTGGATCCACACTCTTAACTTTCTCAGTCTCACTTCCACTAGATAACTATTGACTATGTTCATTGTCTACACTGTCTGCAGGAATGTAGAAGTCATATCCTAAACATGAGAGTATGAATAAGGTGATTTCTCCCTTGTACAATAAACACTGCAACACTGGCAAATAGAGAAGGAAAAAGAATAACAAATAAAAACCCTGGTGTAGAAATTAAAAAATTAAATCAATGCCAGCACCACTATCAAGATGACATGTAGGTGGGCTAATTCACTTCGCTGAATGTACATAAGCTATGAACCAGAAGCCACTCTTTTAGAGTGGAACTGACATGGTGCTCTGAGCAACCTGAAAACCTGACTTAAAGAAAATTCCATGGTGAGTATAATGGAAGAAGGACAGTGTGGGATAAACTTATTGAGGGGCAAAGAAGATAAGTAAAAAGGGAAGCGTCACTTTGTTAACCCCGTGAGTGTAGTATGAGTACACTGATGGCTGCAGAAGGCAGCAGTTCCAAGGCATCAACACTATAAAAAAGCTACACATCCCAGGAGGCCTTTTGAAAGAGGCTAAAATACTGATAAGACAAAATCCTTGGAAGATCACTCCCAGATTCTCAATATTGCCGATGCAAATGTTCTGGCTTCTGTGGTCTCCTTTTCCCCAAGGCTGACAATGGGGAAGAGAACCACAAGTCTTTTGACCTTCCAGGTCACCTTCATGGCTGGTGTGTTGTGTTGCCATGAACTGCGCAGGACAGACATCCACAGAACAGAGATGTGTGACCCTACTGTAAATTAGAGTCAAGTCAAATACCCAGGCTTCAGATGGGGTAGCCTGGGAGGCAGCCTGCTCCCTCCACTGAGGTCTTCCAGAGAGGTTGCTGAGAGTGCTTCAAATCCAGACCACTTAAAGCCACAGCAAAATGAACTAAAATAGTGGTGGCTCTTAAGTATGGAGTAAAACAGCACAGGGAAGGGAGGTGGGCAGGAAATCTGCAGTCACACAATTAAAGCTTCTGCATAATACAGCAGCATGAGATGAATGAATTGTGACTGGAAAGGTGAGACAAGGCACAGAAAATTGTGATTCTGACAATTTCAACTTTCAAACACATGGAGTTTTTTTACTATATACACACACACATGTATCAAACATACACAGAGAGATGAGAATGTCCAAAACAGGGAGACAACCTAAACTAGATTAAGAGATTAGATCAACCACCTCTATAAAGTGATTAGAAAAATCCTTTGTTGCAGAAGTAATAGCCAGACCTTTTAATCTTCATTGCATAGGGAAATTGTCACCTTTTGGTGCATGGAGTGTGATGATACGTTCATTCATATCCAAATTTAAATTTCCTGGCAAAATTGCTCTTTCCCCTTTCTGCTCTCAGCTGCTTTGCACAGACCCCAACCTCTCAGCTACTTTGTGCAGGTCTCAAGCCTAGGAATTTGTTCCTGCCTACCAACTCAATGGTCCTCACACTCATTTTTTTCCACCTGGCAACTTCGTTGGTTTTGTAACTGTCTTGTTTAGTTTTCTATTGTGGGAGTTTTTTAACTCTTTACCCACCTTGAATGATTCATGGTGGAGGCAGGTTAAAGGACTCACCTGAGCTGGAGAATGTGGTAATCTCCATCATTAGAGACACAGAGCCACTTGAGAACTCCTGTAAAGGAGTTTTACATGCACTCAGCTGTTCTCATCTTCTCCAGTTGAGACCCCTTGTTAGGACTTTTATATTCCTCACCACATCTTGAAACTCACTCCTCTGTATGTGCTAAGCAGCATACCCAGAGACTCAGTCAGCTGTCTGCTTAGAATTAGAAATATTTCCCTGTAGGAAATCTCCTTGAAAGAGTGTGTTGGACATGCACTTGGAGTGGCACTATTGACAATTTTAACACTCACTGTTGATATAATAACCTAATATTCATCCCCAAAGGGGGGGCTCTGCTCCTCAGCAGTAAAGGTCTAGTCATTTCTTAAGGATATCAGGAGAATCCCAAGCCTTATACGTAGGCAGCTACAGCCACAGAGGGAAGTTGACATTACTGTTTTTCTCCTCTGCAAAACAGAGAGAAAGCCATTGGAACACAGAGAAAGGGACAAGAAGGACTTTAAGGGCTATAATGTGGGGAAAGGATTTGTGGCTTCTGGCCTTGAGGTGGTTTCTTGTCTTTTTACGTTAGGCAGACAATGGGAAAATGGCTTATCAGCAACCAAGGCTTATCTTCAGTGTTAGAAAACTTGACATGCAGAGTGCTTTTTAAAATTATATCAGAAATCGCTTTCTTTTTATGAGAAGTGTAGTTTTGGGTACATAATTTTTATATTAGGAAAAAAGAAGTTGGCACAGTTTGGAGAAGTTTTTAACATACTGAAATCTGTAGCATCACTAAAATACATTCAAAGATTTCATGCAGTTTGTGGAGCTAAAAGTAATAATTACATAAAAGGTGTTGACACAATTTCACTTATTTGAACTTTACTGTGCTAGAGGGATTCAGTGTCACTTTGTGATAGCCACGTCAAGGAAAAACTGTCTGATCTACAAGAATTTTCCTTGTCAGTAACATACTGTGTTCCTTATTCTTGTAACATCAAAATATATCATAGTTTATGCCTGTTTTATTAGATTTTATAATGACATTCACAGGACAAAAATAATGTTTATATAAAGTATTCAGCTTGAAGATAACTGTTAGACCTTCCTGATACAAAACTTGCCAACCATGTATTAAAGCTAAGTGTCAATATTAATTTATGCATTTGCTCTAAGTTCATGACAAGCATAATTAATACCAATAAGCAGTAAGGTGAAAGTAGGATTCATTCTTAGGTGTTAAAAATGTCAGTTTTCTTTCCCAAACAACAAATTCCGAAACTTTTTTTTCACCAGATAAGATTAAAACGAAAAAATGAAATGTTGTACAACTTTTTCCAGTGACACTTATGAACCATTACTCTGAGCTGTGAAAGATCACACTGTGGATGCATCACTGGTATAGACAAGCACAGTTCAAGAACCTTCTACTGATGTTCAGAACCAGCAGTGAAGTGAGACGTGATGCAGGCTCAGATAAAAACAAATTATGTGTTTTATTACAGTAAATAGTTTGAATCAAAAAGCAGCATTTTGAAAACATGAACTACCCTGCTATCTGAATTTCTCTCAGAAATGGAGATGAGTTAAAGTTAGTACTCAGCTGAGTATCAAAACCTCTTCTCTCCTCCCGATTACCCACTGCTGCTAACAAATCACCCATAAAAATGCAGGTCAGGCATTTGGAACCTACATCTAATGCTTACAAAACTCCCATTGAAATGAATTATGGAATCGCTCACTCCAGTTGCAGTGCCTACAAGTAGATAAAAGAGAATATGTCTTTGTGACCTTTATACAGGTTCTGCTGCATTTATATATTATACAAGCAGCTTATTTTTTATGTGCTACCACTGGCTGTGGAGTAGGAACCATTGCCTTCTCAAAATTTTAGAGGGGTAGAGCTATGTCCCAGTAAACCCAGTGTCACAGGACAGATGAGGCTGGCAGGCACCTCTGGAAACTGCCCAGTCCAACTCCACGCCTGCTCAAGCAGGGTCAGCTATGACACCTTGTTCAAGGATGTGGCCAGTTAGGTTTCTGAATATCTCTCAGGACAGAGACTGTGTGGCGTTTCTGGGCAACGTTTTCCTGTGCCTGGGATTGGTCCTCTTCGGGACTCTGCACTTTCCTTTGCTTGACTCTATGAGATTTCTCTTGGTCCATTTCTCCAGCCTTTCCAGACCCTTCTGAATGCCAGCACAGCCACCTAGTCTGTCAAAGCCTCCTCCCAGTTTTGTGTCATTTGCAAACCTGTGGAAGGTGCATGATGTGCCAGCATCCAGGTCATTGATGAAGATGATCAGAAGTATTTACCCCTTTAGAACACCACTAGTGGCTGATCAGCAGCTGGACTTCATGCTGCTGATCACAGCCTTATTGGCCCAGCAGTTCGGCCAGTTTTGAAACAACTTCCCTGTCCATTTAGCTAGCCCATATTCTATCAGAATGTCTACAAGGTTGTTAAGAGAGATTGTCAAAAGCTGTGCTGAAGTCAAATAAATAGAATTCACTGCTTTCCCCTATTCACTCTATTATAAAAGCCTCTCCGGTCAGGCATGATTTCATCTTCATAAATCTATGCTGACTACTCCCAGTAACCTTGTAGTCTTTTATTTCCCTGGAAGTGGTTCTCAAGATTATTTCCTTATCACCTTCCCAAAGATCAAGGTGGACCTCTGACCTGTAGTTCCCTGAACTACATGAACCTTCCTTCATGTCTTTTTGAAGATGGTAATGACATTTGCTTTCTCTCAGTACTCAGGAATCTCCCCTGATCACCATGACCTTTCATATGACCTTAATCAAGAATGGACTCACAAAGATACCAGCAGTTCCCTCAGCACTCGGGGGTGCCTCTCTGTAGGTCACATGGACTTAAAAATGTCCAGTTTATTTCAGTGTTGCCTGTCCTGATCCTTGCCCACCAGAATTAATTATTTCTTGCTTCAGGATCCTGTGATTCATGGCTTTCTAGTGAGGATGGAGGCAAAGAAGGAATTGAGTACCTCTGCTCTGTTCATATCATCACCAAGTTCATGATGCCCTTTCCTGTTTGGCAGCTGGCACACTTCTTTCTGCTAGTCTTTGGTGCAGACAGACCTGCTTGTTGCCTTTCACAGCCCTCACCATGTTCAACACAATGGTCTGACAATGTGCACTTGCAGCCCTGAAAGCTAGTTGTATTCTGGGCTGCATCAAAAGCAGCATGGCCAGCAGGGCAAGGGAGGGGATTTTGCCCCTCTGCTCTGCTCTGGTGAGAGCCCTCCTGGCCACCAAGATGATCAGAGGGATGGAGCACCTTTCCTACAAAGACAGGCTGAGAGAGTTTGGCCTGAGAGAGGAGAACTGAACTCAGAGAGAGTTCAGATGAGAGAGGAAAAGGCTCCAGGAAGACCTTGTTGTAGCCTTTCAATACTTAAAATAGTTAAAGGAAAGAGAGACTTTTTACCAAGGCCTTCAGTGACAGGACAAGGGGTGAACTGAACAAAAATAGGTTTAGATTAGATACTAGGAAGAAATTCTGTACCGTGGAGTGTGTGAGGCACTGGCACAGGTTGCTCAGAGAAGCTGTGGATGCTCAATCCCTGGAAGTGTTCAAGGACAGGTTGGATGGGACTTTGAGCAACCTGGTCTAGTGGGAGGTGTCCCTGCCCATGCCAAGAAGATTGGAACTAGATGATCCCTTCCAACCCAAACCATTCTATGATTCTATGAACTTCAGCTGGACCTTGTCCATAACCTTATGAAATTGCCTACATTTCATTTTTATTTGGCAGGTCTTCATGGTCTTGGGCATCTTCATGCATCCTCAGACCTTCTGTCTGTACTTTTCCCACCATGAGTGTGCTGTCAGTTGCAATAATGGAAGTCCGGAAGAGGTTTTTCAGGGAGCAGCAAGATTTTCTGGGCCATCAGTAGCATAACTGAAAGCAGCATCAGGCCTAAAGGCTGCAGGTGTAGTAATTGTTCCAGAGCCTGCAAAATCAATTTGTTTGAAAATAGTGGGTTCCAGAGCCAAAGTCTATAGTTACCTGAAAGGTCTATAATACCCTGTCTCCACTAAGCTGTTAAGTTAATTTTCACTTTTCCTACTCCAATATTCTTGGTAACACCCTCTTTTTCTCCACATTTTTCCTTTCCCTCTTTCCCCTCAGGTCCAGTTTCAGCTTGGCCAAAAATATGTACATAAGAAAAATACAAAATAATTTGCAGTGAGGTGAGAAAAACTTTCAGATCTTAACACTGCTAAACTTAGAAAAGTTTTAATTTAAATTCCAGCTAGGACCTCAGCCTATCTTTGCCATCATGTCCCAAGTCCCATCTGGCAAAATATAGAAGTTTTTTGGGGAGAAGAGCAGTTTTGGCTCAGTGAGGATGAAGCAATTTTTCTCCAAGTGTTGGATTTGTTGATTTTCACTCAGACTCTAATCAATTAATTAGTTTGCTTTGTTTTTTGTATCACTTTTTCATCAGAAAGGAAATTGATTTTTAACATATATAAATTTATATGGAACAGTTGTTCCAGAGTTGTGCTCACTTAATAGGGAATGCAGTGAAAACAAAACCAGCTGAGCACCACATGAATCACTAGGAATACACTGAAGATCTGTCCATCCACATTTTTATTACAAATGAATGAATACAGATCTAGTAATTTTTCACTGAAAATAGATGCAGTAAGTAGTCATGCTGTTTTTCATTTAGTGTTAATCAGACTAGATTCTGCTTTCAATTTCACCGGAACAAAGTAAGTAATTTATTCTAAATTGCAGCTGGAGTTACTCCACATTTTTTCTGATGCCACAGAGAGCAGAATACATCCAGAAACTGCTGTTAGCTTGTCTAATTCCTACCTCATATTACCATCTTCATAAAAACTCCTCTGTTAAAATAATTTTAAAACAATGAAAGAGCTTGCTTTTACAGACATTTTGGGTCAAGCTCAGCTACCATTGTATAACCATCCAGTTTTGGAATAAATAACCTGCAACATGTTGAAAGGCCAATTACTTATACAATTGCTACCATTAAAGGAGTCACATCATTCTCTGACTCCTTTCTTCTCTGAAATATATATGACAGCTGAAATCCCATCTAGACAACAGTTCATGACTTCTGACAAGAGGATGATTTTGTTGAGTGTAAAAAGAGCATAACCAGTGTTTGAACTACATAAGATTTAATTTTTCCCTGGACTACTGTAGGGTTATTTACAGCAAGGAGAGGTTGTGTGCCTGTGGGACTTGACACTAGTAATCACACACATATTAGCACTCTCAATGGTGCAGCTTAAGAATTCACTCCTTTGGGAAGAAGGTGCATCTACAGAGACTTATCTCAGTGCCTGCTCCAGCCTGATTCCCCAGCTGGTGAAGTGCTCTCCATCTAATGGACTCCCAGATAAGAAGAAAGCAGACATCGTGGCTTCAAAACAGACTGTGATTCCAACAGTTTAAATCCCCCTGAGATAAGATGTGCCCCTTCATATCTTCTCTGACAACAAATTCAAAATTCAGTTCCAAAGACAATAAAGGCTTCCTCAAGTTCCAAGACCATTGCCTTCCCAATCTGAAGGGCGGACAAACCAATTTTTATACATCCATATCTGTGTTCTTCTCAGCAAAAATCGTGCTTTAAGAAAGTATGGACTTGCTTTTTAGTTTACTGGGTGTATGAACACTCTTGAACAATTTTAGTTATCTTCTGGTCCCCAGTTCTCTGGAGGTATCATTGGAAACATTTTCTTTCCTCAGAGCTATATTAAGTATTTTTTAAACTTGAAGCATCAGTGATGCTTCTCAAGAAGCAAAAGTGAAATGGGACACTTGTCCTGCTCTCTGTTTAGAAGAAAACCTGAGAAGTAATGCACAATTTGAAAACTTCTAGATGATGTCCATGTAAATTGTGGGAACTCACAAGAAATATGTTTTCTTCCTGTACTACTCTGAAACTGTCAAAGATTTCTAAGACTCATTCAGTGCCCCTCAATTGCAGTTCATTTAGGAAATTCAAGTTCAGATTCAGTAGGGCAGTCTAGCTACATGATGTGATTTGCTTGCAGGTGTAGATATAGGACATAGAAAATAGAGAAGCTTGGCTTTAGGGGATATAATCACTGACACACCAATGAGATCTCACTGGTTCAGCCATGAGCAGTTCATATCCTGAGCAGTGGACATGTTTAAAAAAATATTATTTCTCAGACATAAAGTATTATGTGAATGAAGAGTATTGTTATTTTCCAAATTTAGTGGTGGTGAATGTTTTCTCCCTGAACAATAATCTAGTTTAAACATGAAGTGTAAAAGTTATTTATCTACCATGAATTATATTTTGGTTTTATTTCTGAGGAGAGTATTTAAATATAATCATTAAAAGCCAAGACACAAACTTCAAACATATCCAGATGACAGTTCTATCTTATATGTCACAATTTTTAGAAGGTTGAAATTCTGCCATACCACCATGCAGTTCCAGATGTCTGCTCAGCCTTTTGAATAACAAGAGGTCAATCTGATCAAACCATTGTGGCAGACAAATGTAATGATATACCTGGACTGCAAGTGTTTATTATGTTTGGCAGGTGCTTACGTAGTGGTCAGACAAAATGAAGCTCAGCATAGAGTAGAATATATATTCATTCCTGGGGTTCAGGAAAAGGTTTACATTTGAATTCCTTGCATGCAATTGCCTGAGAAAAAGCAGTACATCCTTGTAGAGGTAAAATGAAAAGCCTTACTTACCAAGATTGACTGCCTGTCAATAGCTCATCCCCTAAACTTTTCCTATCAACAGTGTGAATGCCAGCTGGCATCTTGAGAAGAAGTATAAAAGAGCTGTGAAGAAGGCAGTGAGAAGTGTCTGGAATTTGAAAGTGAATTTCAGTTTAGCAATGCTCTAGATTTTTTTGCCGTTGTTTGATCTTTGAATGTTTTACGGTGGAAGTTTTTGCGTAACAGTGGTGTTTGGTCTGAACATTTCCTAGACCTGAGCTGCAGATTCCATTTTCTGACTTTCCTCTGAGGAAGGGAAGCTGGTCCTGCACTAGTAAGCGCAGGAATGACTTTTCTGACAAACACCAAGCAGCCTGTCTCCTACTTAACATAAAATAGATTTCTGAATTTGAATGATATTCATTTCCCTAGTTTGTTATTTATAAACAAAACAAGCAGAAAGCATTCAGAAAACCAATTCTGAGCAATTTTGATTCAGGTGATTCAAGAATATTGAGAAATTAAAGCAAATTGTTTGAAAGAATCAGTCAAAGAATACTCAGAATTCTTCTCTCAGGTCTCAGATTTCCTTGACCATAGGTATTTTATGGGTAATCTGTGTAATGCTTCATATGTATATATACATATACACAATACAAATACGTGTGCATATATATATATGTGCATATATTAAGTCAAAATATTCTAGACATGTATTTTAGCTCTGTAAGTCTGATTCATTAGCTAATGGGTAACAAAATATACAAAACACCATATTTGTATTAGGAAAATCTCATAAATATCTGGAAAACCACTGGGATCTGGACTATGTGTGACAAAGTGTGCCATGCAGGTCATCTACCCAGGAAAAACAATGATGAATGCTTTGAAGTTTGTTGTACTTTCATGTCCAGAAGTTGTTCCAGGATTTTGGTCTTGTATTCCACCAAGCCAATTTCACTTAACATTCTTAATGGTTGGTATGGACCTGAATTCCCCTACACAGAGAAACATCTTTACATGGTTTAAAAAATGTCAGAATATGATGAAGAAGGTGCTCATATCCTTCATGATGGAAACATCTAACATAGAGCATAGGGCATGCTCATCTAGACTGTCTGTCTCCATCAGAGTTTTAGAAAATTCCATAAATAATTTTTACTTGCCACGCTCCCTTTCTCATCCAGTGGCAGCCCTCATCGGCCATTAAAATCTGCCACTGGAATTTGTGCTCCTCTCAGAACACTATTTAGACCTTTTCTTGGAAATAGATCAGGAATCCATGACTATTTCTTAGCTCTGGTAATATCAGGAAAATGTGTAATAAAAATAAGAATGTAAATTATTCCTATGATGTGTCCTAGCACAGACCATACTGATTACTTGTTTTCCAGAGTGCCTGGAAGATTGGTACAGTTACTGGCAAATGCTTCTAATCTCTGTGGGTCATCTGGGAAAGGAGGGGTTAATCCTTTATTCTTTACAAATTGTCATGTAGATATTTTATTTTTAAAGTAAATTACAAAAAACCCCCCCACACTGTACATTGTGGTTTAATCAGAAGGCCTATCAATCAGGTAATTTAGTTTCCAGTTAAAAGATAAACTAATACTGATAAATTTGCAATTTTTCCCTCATTCTTTAATCTGACTTCTATATTTTGTGGATGACATTGGACATACATAGTTATCAAAAAATGAATATTTTGTTTATGTATATAGATTCTTCAGATTGCCCGCATTAATGACTCTTAACCTTTAAACTGATTTATAAACATGTAAGAATAAAATGTCAGCATTCATTTGTCATCTTGCAGTAAACTGTCAGCATTCGTTTCTCAGCTAAAATAGAATATCTGTCTAAGAATTTACATTAGGCTTTGTAATCAAACTAGATTAACACCAGTGCAGCTCAGCATGAAAACTTGATATCAAGCATACACACTCCATTAATACCTTAATGTGCATTCCAGGCTACATCTCGTCATGAACTAGTGAATTCAGGAGGAATTGCTGCTGAAAAATGTGACCAACTCATTCTTTGTCTAACACATCAGTATAATACTCTATTGTCCTTAAAAAGGAAGGGACAAAGTTTTAAAGGATAAATACTGAGCACTGGCAAGCAATGGTGTACATTCATGTAGAGGGAGAGAGAAAACTTCAATGAATGGATCTTGGCGTTCTTCTGCGGACCAAAAAATGAGCAATAACATACTTTTATTGCTGGCTGGAAGGAGGTTTATGATATGATCCATTCAACTGGAAGGCAATCAGATTCCTGCAAATGTTCTGATAATCAGTTAAGCTGAGTGACTGCTATTTTAGACCTGTGTTTTATTTCCTGGACAGAGCTGGAATACTTGCTGAAGTGGTAGAAGGAGCAGCCCCCCCTTGCATGAGAAGGAAAACCAGTGTGAATACACTGTATGTTGAATTATTGTTCTTCCTTGTATGCAAAGGAAGGATCAAAAGCAGAGTCTCACTGTTTTCATTGGTGAAACCCCACGTTTCTGAACAAAATATGGAGCGGGGGAAATCATGGAGAAGGACCTAAGCACCAGACTGAAGTGGATGGTAATGGTTTTGCTAAGCAGTGGCTGTTCCTGAAGCTGAGGAGCAGTGTTTCCCCGTGTGATGGTTCCCCATAGTTCACTTCCAGTCATCACCTGCACAATCTTTCTTCTGCAAGTAGACAAGCTACTGTGCAATGCAGGAGAATCACCAATGCAGGTGTTAAAAAAGGCCTGTGAAGGCTTTCTAGCTGAGATTTGTCTGAGAATCTGCCTGGAGTGGGAGTAAAAGAACTCGAACAGTATCCTGTTTGCCAAGCTACCAGTGGTGAATAGAGAAGGGGGTATCCTGCTCTTTCGGCGTTGAAGAATGCTGAAACCAGCCTGACTCATCAACTGCAAAGTTAATCATTCTGAGGAAAAACAATGTTCCTGATAAAGTACGTGATAAAGGAACCATTAAGTGATACAAATGATAAATTATTTAAAGATGCTGATCTGACACAGCTGGCTTGGAGACATATGAATGACAGTGTCTATAAAAGCCCAGTCACAGGTCCTAACTTACAACATATCCCTTCTTGAAGTGTGTTTGGAGATACCTGTCTTGAGTGGGGATGCCCCTGAAGGTTACTTCGTCAGGCAGAGCAAAAGAGATTTGCCTGTGTATGGGGATGGGATGAGTAATAGAATTCTCTACTTATTTTTGCTAGTTTTAATATAATTGCTTCAATATTGCTTCAAAAATTGTTCACTCTATTATACTAGTAGTTATAGCTACAAATACTGTGTAATAAATAACTCTAAGTTCTTTTAGTCTAATCATTTTCATAGTAAATCCTTTATTTTTATATTAATATATTTGGTTTGCCATGCTTTATTCTGTGGAACAAGGTTGTATAAAGATCCAATTAGACCTCTACAATCCTTTGCACATAAACTGTTGGCAAAGTCTGCGGCTGCTACTGGAGCCGGCCAAGCCCAGACTCCCCTCGGAGGAGTTTGGAAAGCAAGGGGGATACGTTTCTGTACCTCGTGACTCAGTGGAGGTCTTCTCTAATAAAGTTTGTCCTGAGCTTCCACTCTGCCCGCGACCTCTGCCGTGCGGCCCGGCTCCCGCGGCGGACGCGCGGATGTTCCCCGCCGGGAGCGGGCGGGGGCCAGCGCCGGCGCGGCTGCCCCGGGCTCACCGCGCTCGGCCTGCAGGGACCGCGCCAGCTGCGTCCTGCCCCGCTCTGGGGGGAGGGCATCTCACAGCAAAAACGAGGGGAGGATGTGATTCAATCAATGCGTTAAAGTAGAAGTGTAAGTGTTATACATTGCATTTAAATTTAAATCTTCAACAGCTGCAGTTGCAGAGGAGTGTGTATGAGGAAAGACTGGATATTTAAAGTCTTAACAGCTTTTGTTTAAAGCTATTCAGAGTATTGTAAATACATTTCATAATGTTTTATATTGTTTACAGTGTTTTCCGTGGGTGTGTAGTGTTTGCTTACTCAGAAACTGTAGAGAATTCTCTGTTTGAAGAGAATGGGGAGTTGTTAACATTTATTTATCAGTGTTTTACATACCACCATTCCTGATTTTTAACTATGTAATGCCTTCTCAAAAGTCAAAAAAGAAACCTGACATAAATGAACATGTAATTTTGTTGTGGGAAAGTTATGTCTACAAAACAAAGTATAATATTATCTCAGTTTCCCTACTACATAGCACAAATATTTCCAAGCATTTAGTCTCAAGTGTATTTGGCATGTTTTGCACACTGATTTTTACATCAGTCAGACCTTCATCCCTGTGGTGAAATTCAGGATATTTTTCTCTATTGCTTCCAGTGGCAAGAAGTCTAGCTGCCACCATCCTTGAGGCATCCACAGATCTTTATCAGAGTCGGGTAACTGGGCATTACAATTCCCCTGGGCATATACAGCTTTGTACAACACATAAAGCTCTGTACAACACTTACAGCTCTGTACAACACATACAGCTCTGTACAACACTTACAGCTCTGTACAACACATACAGTTGCTGCCCATGGGTCTTTACTCAGTCAAAAGAAAGAGCACTGCCTCCTGCATGGCCAGTGCTAATGCAGTGCTAATGGATTTTTATTTGTCCTTCAGCCAAAACCATGGCTGACCAGAACTGGTTGGTTATTTTTAAGAAAGATAATATTTTCTTTAGATAATTACCCAGATTTTTAAATCAATCAGTATAAACATTGGAGTTGCAGAAGTTATAAGTATTCATGCTACTTTCTCTTCAATGCCTGTCATGATCCTGTTTCAGCAATTTTGCTTAAAAAGAAGGTGGTATTATGTAGGGTTTTCATATTGTGATGTCAGGTTTCACATTTGCTCAGAGAAATGAACTTCTGATCCTGGACTTCCCTCTTCTGGCAGTTCAGTGTATTCTTCAGACTTATGTGACTCAAATGCCATGTGACTTGGGTGGTCAAACATAACTAAGCAGTGTAGCCTAAATGATGAATATTGAACACTCTGTCTGAAAATATTAAGTGAGAAGAAAACTTATTTCAAATTTGGTGAACAAATTAAAGTCATACTGACAAACATGACATATTTCTGCATACAGATATTCTTCTTCATTTTTTGATTCAGTATTGATAGACCATATTGGTAAAAGTAGCCCTCCAGAACATATTTGCTATATTCACAGATCATTTTATTAGAGAAAAATATTCTTCACAATTAGCTGAATCCCCCTCACTCCTAATGTAGCACTCCTGACCATGGGCAGATTAGTGTGAAATTTAATTTGTGCTAATCTGTCCAAGACCGAGGAAGCACAAAATATATTTTATGCGGTGTTTACTCACTTTCCCATATATAGATAAATGCATGACTGACAAATCATGCAGCTTCAGGTTTACTGGAGTGAAAATCTATAGTGCCATTAGGCCTGGATTTCATTATTTCATTTTTGTTGCCATGGGAAAGCAAGGACTGGGCTCATATTCTTAAGCATATATATAAATGAAAATCTGTAAAGTTTTAAAATAGGCTTAGAAATATCAATTTATATCTACGGAGTAGATATAAGTTTTCTGCTACTTTCATATGGGTTATGTAGAAAGGATTACTTTTTTTTTTGTATAGTACTGATGATATTTTAGATAACTTTGATAAGTAGATCTCTTTGGAGGAAAGCTGGGAAAAGATGCATATTTTATGACGGAAAGTAAGAGTAATCTGCAGCATGAACATGTCAAAACAGCTGGTCCTCTGTTTTTGACTGCAGTAGGAGTGCTGCTGGCTTTGCAGGCTCTTGTTGCAGGAATCAGTTCTGCTCAGCTCTACCATGATAAAAGCAGATGTGCAAGTGAGCCTGCTCATGCACCAACTGTAGTGTCTCCAAAGGGGACTGCAAAAAAGTTGTTACTATTCAGACATTGCAAAGCTCTCTCAACAATTCTCACATGGTTTGAAGTTACATGCTGTGTATTTCCCCCAAAAGTGAGACAAATGTTAAATTATAACACAGTTTGAGAGTTATTTATAAATGATATTTGGGATCATGTTTGCTGTAAAAGCAAGGGCCATTGAGTAGCTTCCAAGAGTTGTTTGGCAGTTACGCTTTTTTTTTTTATTATTTTTAATGAATTATTCTCTATGATTTATACTCATGGCCAAAATGGAATTGAGTTTCTTTCCATTAGGAGCCTGGCAGGGTTCAGCCCGTGTTTTGCTATCCGTGGACAGCTCTGTCACTAATTTACTGGTGCAATGCAGGAAAGCAAGGCAAGGGCTGTGGGATCTGCAAGCAGTGGCAGGGATGCTCAGGGTGGATAAACAGGTGCCTAGTATTTCTGTGAATTTGGGCATATTTCTTTAGGATTAGATGCAAATTGGACAACCAATACATTGTGAGAATTTACCCATTGTATGATTTGCAATCTGCTGTAGAAGTGCTTGCAAAAGGCTGCACTGGGATGTCCCACAAGGACTTTATGTTGCATAAGTGATTCAATCTGATCAATATGAACTTCCCAACAGATGGAAGCAAAAATCCTTATTTTTTGCAACTAGCTGAAAGCAGAGCTAAAACATCTTCAGTTTTGTAGGTACTTTAACTGCTGGGTTGTGGGCCAATTTCAACAGCATAACAGCAGTTTGCATTTGGTCTTTTACAAAGGCAGATTTTGATGGGGTTTATGCAGCAAATGCTCTCCCCTTGTATTTGCTGCTCTCTTTTATGACTCCCAGTGTCCACGTGTGCCTGTTAATCATGCATAGCCAATATTCAGGTGGCCAAGCCATGTGTTGGCAGACTGCAGCTGGATCCTGTTTGTTTTTTGTAACCAAACATAAACAATGCACCAATACACTTTGAAAACCTTTGCTGCTATGGTTCAGCAGTTGAGCTAAATGATTAAAGGGCTGGAGTAGCAATGTGTTGCAAGGTCACTTGAGGAAAATAAAGCATTCTGTAAAACATTCATACAGTTCAAAAGAAAATATATGTATTTTGACATTAGAGAGAACCCTTGTAGTTAATTTTCATGATTATATACTATTTACTGTTCATATAAAATTCCAAAGTTATGGCATATTTTTATAACAGGTCTGTACCTCTTACTGTGCTAGCCAGCCAAGTCTGTCGTGAACCTTTCCAACTCAAATATTCATTTGAATTTCAAACATGCTGAAAAGAAGCATTTTGATATCTCAAACCCAATCTGTTTAAAAGCCAATAGACTTCAGGTCTGATTCAGCATTAAATGTGCCTTTGCCTTCCCTGCTGAGGCCCTTGATACTTCCCTGCCACCCTGATACCACCGCCTCCTCCTCAGTTTATGGTCTGAGGAACACAAGCCCTGTGAGGAACAGCTGAGGGAGCTGGGGTTGTTTAGCCTGGAGAAAAGGAGACTCAGAGGTGACCTTATCACTCTCTACAATTCTCTGAAGGGGAGTTGTAGTGTAGTCAGGTGGGAGTTGGTCTCTTTCTCCAGGCAGCAAATGACAGAACGAGAGGGCATAGTTTCAAGCTGCATCAAGGGAAATATAGGTTAGATGTTAGGAAAAAGTTTTTCATGGAAAGAGTGATAAAGTACTGGAATGGTCTGCCCAGGGAGGTGGGGGAGTCACCATCCCTGGATGTGTTTAAAAAAAGACTGGATTGTGGCACTTGGTGCCATGATCTAGTTGAGATATTAGGGAAGGGGGTGGACTCGATGATATTGAAGGTCTCTTCCAACCTAGTGATTCTGTGATTCTGTGATTCTGTGACTGAGTTTTATTTCCATGGTGCAGTGCCCTTTAGAGGCTAAAAGCCAAGATTTAATTGGAAATTTCTGTGTTTATCTTAGCAGAGGATTTTGTCCATCACAGGAGATGTGTGGCCAATGCACACCTCTAACCTGAAGAAGTCAGCTTAATAACTGAAAAATTTAAAACTAGGCATTATGCAGCTGTGTTTTCCCTTTGGATCTTCCTAACCCCAGTCATGCCCAACCTGTGGATTGCATTAGACTATCCTCTTGTCATCCAAAATCCTACTTGCCTCCTTATCTCATTCAAGTACTCTTGGAAAAAATCTGGCATGCCAGGCCAGCAAGCAGCAAAGTATTTGAAGCAAAAATTGCAAATACTTCTTCTTCTTTGGGATGTATTTCCTGACAGTGCTGCTATTGACCTAGCTCAAGAGAATGGTGAGTGATATGCTAACACAATCAAGCATTGATATTCATAATATTATTACAAGCAACTTGTCTTTCCCAACTAGTTCTGCCACTAAAAAAAATCAAACTATTCTTAGAAGTGTTCACGGATGTTGGCTGGCTTCTAAAGCAGATGTTAACTGCCTCCACTTAACTTGGTTATTAATACACAGCATTACTTTAGCTCCAGAAATTTGAACAATACTCTTGACAGTGAAAGAGACTCAAATCTATCTTTTGGAACATGTGGGAAAGGGCAATGAATATTCAAGTGAAAGAGGAAGTTCCTAAACTGCCTTACACAGAAGTGCACAAAGCAGAAATGCAAATAACCTCTCATGGATTTTTGACAACATTTTATTCTGGTCAAAGCTCAGCAGCAGTTGAACCACAGTATTCTGGTCACTCTCCTGTTACACTGATTAAAGAGATCAAAAATATATACTAGATCAGATTTTTTTCTCTCTGGATTGTCAAGTAATTTGCACATCTCTTTTACGTTTTTCAAGCTAGCAGAATGCTGATAAAAGCTCTCAGTGTAAATATCGTCAGTTACATTTAGGACTGTTTTATTCTTCACCTCTCAAAACTATTTTAACCACTTTCTCAAGTTCATTCAAGAATTGGGCCCTAAAATTATTTACAATAACTCACTGTCTGTGTGTGAAATTTGAAGTTACAGTTCAAATCACTTTCTTACTCCCCTACAGAGAAAATATATGATACTTGTTCTTACACACTGCAGACCCACACTCCCAATTGCAGCTGGCATTATAGATTATAGATTATTATCTGTGCCTTTTTACAAGGTCATCCATTCCTTTCTTGTTGCTTTGAGTTTTTCTGCCCTTGTCATTTTAAGTGGTATCATGTCTATCGATCATCATCTTCATGTCTTCAGTTTTCATGTCAGTCTCTTGCTGTCTCAAATTGGAGCTTTAAAAATTTTTATCCTGTGCAGGCATTGTAACTGGAATCACACCTAACCTATTACAACTGCCATAATATCTTTCACATGATTACTGTAAGTACAGTACATCTGATAGGATCTGGGAGCAAAGTAGAGGCTGTAGTCAATAGTGGTTTCTCTCCTGCCATTGGAAAACATTTTTATCTTCCCAGAAATTATTATCATAAAGGGAATCTAAATGCCTCAAAAAATATAATAAAAACTAAAACCTCTTTGCTGATTGTTTTTATCCATTTCACCTCTAAGTATTAAACCTATAGATTTCCTAATGAAAGATTTTGATACATTTAAATTATTTGGCTTAATAAGGAGAAGATGAAAACACCTGACATCACCAGAACAATCACAATAAAATAATACTATTGGTGTTTTTATGTATTTTGATCTGCTCTGTGAGTTACATGGATTTAAGCTAAAGGAAAATCAACTTTCTATCACTTTGTAACTTATTTGTAGGAGAATTGGATAAGAGGATCAAATTCTTCTTCCCATTACCCATTCCGAACTTTAATTTAAAGGCAACTAAGTTATCAGAGAATTGTTTATGTTGAAAAATAACTCAATAAAATGTTGCAAAAAGGCAAATAAAGGTTTAAGTTCATATAACAGCTTATAAAATATTAAAAAGACATGTCCATTAAGAGTATCCATAATAGTGGATATTTACTGTACTGATAAATTGTTCTGTCAAGGCTGAGTTCAGAGCTGAATTGAAAAGCTTGAACATTTACAGTGCAACTAAGCATTAACACATCACCAAAGGAGAAACTTGGATAGTTAAGACTATAAACTGAAAAGATTAAATGAGTTTTAAATCTCAAAAAAAAAAAAAAATTGTCATACACTATTGATATTTTGATTTGCTCCAGATGCATTTTTACTTTATTTATTGCTAATGACTGTCATTAAAAGAGTGTTAAGAACTATTTCTATAATAGTTTTTATGCATATATATTTAATAACATCAAATTCTGTGTATCTGTGGTTTTTTTCCTAAAGAGTATAGCCTTGTAAGTAGGTGGGGGATTATTTCTTCACTCCCTGTACCATCAGTCCATGTATTTTTCTCCTACCTTCTTAATAATGTTAATACCTCTTGTTTTAGTAGTTCAATGGTTCATAAACAAGGTTGTTTTGTTTTTCACTAGCTGGCCAGACTTATGACAAATTATGTGTCTACATTAAATCAGAAATTAAAGACAAAATATTAACCAGCTATTAACACAATTAAAATTAAGACTCTAGTATACATATATACTGTGTTTGGAAGTTCATAAAATATGTAAATAATTTCTGCAAGTTGTCAGACTAAATTTATTTTATACTGCGTTCCTACCCTTCTCTTCACATTCTTGTCAAAATGTTAACATCTCAGGTGGGTTGGCTTGCTGAAGTGCTTAGGCTTCATTTACAGCACTGAGTTTGGAGTGACTCAGCATTATTTTAAAGGGGAAATCTGGGCGCTCTCTCCATGTCAGTGAACCTGCAGGACAGCACTTGCCTTGCAGTTTCATGGAATCTCAGCATGGCTGAGGTTGGTGAGCACCTCTGGAGTTTGTCCAGTCCAGCCCCTGCTCAAACAGGGTATAGATCAGAGCATGTTCCTCCCCACACCCAGTTGTTTTTTTATCTCTAAGGATGGAGACTTTACCATCTCTCTGGGCAAACTGTTGCAGTGCTCCATCACCTTCACACTGTAAAAGTGGTTTTGTGTGTTTGGATGGAATTTTGTGTGCTTCAGTTTGTGCCTATTACTTCTGGTCCTATCACTGAGTGCCCCTGAACAGAGTGAGGCTCTGACTCCTTTACTCTCCTCATCAGCTGGGTATAAATGTTGATATATCTGTACCTGAGCCTTCTTTGAACAGACCAAGCTCTTAGCCTTTCTTCGTACAGTACAGTCCCTTAATCATCCTTGTGGCCATTTGCTGAAGTCACTCCAGTATATCCATGTGCTCTCTTGTACTGGGGAGCCCGACACAACATCCAGAATCCAGAATCCAGATGTGTCTCCCCAGGTCAGAACAGAGGAGAAGGATCAGTCTTCTTGGCTGCAAGGGTTCACTGCTGTCAACTTGTCCATCAGGACATTCAGGTCCTTCTCTTCCAAGCTGATTTCCACATGGTCAGCCTCCAGCATGGACTGGCATATGCAATGGGGTTATTTCTTCCCATGAAAAGGACTAGTTGTTTCTCTTTCTTGGACTTCAAGAGGCTCATCTTTCTCCATTCCTCCAGCCTGTCCAGATCCCTCTGAATGGCAGCACAGTCATCTGCTGGTCAACCACTCCTCTCAGTTTTGTGTCATCTGCAAACTTGTGGAAGGTGTGTGAAGTGCCACATCCAGGTCATCGATGAAGGTAATAAACAGTATTTGTTCCAGTTCTGAGGCCAACGCTAGTGACTGGCCTGGTGCTGGACTCCATGCTGCTGGTGGGCCCTTGCAGCAACTCAACTCCCTGTCCATTTATCTAGCTCCTGCTCCATCAATATGTCTATGAGGATATTAAGGGAGACGGTGTTGAAAGCCTTGCTAAGGTCAAGATAAAAATGTATCTGCTCCTCTCCTCTTATCCACTGAGGCAGTTGTCTCATTACAAAAGGCTTTTAGATTGTTCAGGCATGATTTCCCCTCTGTAAGTTCACATTCAGTATTCACATTCCCCTTCTTATCTTTCATATGTTTGAAAATAGTTCTTAGGATTACTTGCTACATCACCTTCCAGGGAAAAAAGGCAAATCTGACCAGCCTATAATTTACTGGATCCTTGTCTTGCTCTTTAAGATGGCAGTGACATTTGCTTTCTCTTGCCCTCAGGAACTTCCTCGAGTCCCCATAAACCCTCCCAGAACTTCAAGAGTGGACTCACAATGCATCAGCCATCTCCCTCAGCAGCCATGGGCCCATCCCGTTAGGTCACATGGACTCAGGTATTTCCAGTTTGTTTCACTGTTCCCTGACCTGATCTTTGCTCACCAAAGGTAAATCTACTTTGCTCCAGGCTTTCCCTCTGATCTCAGGATCATCTTGGCCCTCAGGTTTCCCATGATCCCTTTCAAAGGTGACAGCAAACAGACAAAGCAAAAGAGGTCACCTCCCTGGAGCACTTGGATTCTGTGCCAAGGGGCACAAGTGAGCTGTGCCAGCAGCCTGGGCTGAGACCAAACACAGGATGGCTACAAAGTGTGTCCAGCCTCTGGAGCAGCACTGGGTTCAGGGGACTCCAGGAGCACTCTGATAAATACACATCTGAAATCCAGCACATGGGGTCTTAGAAAGGATTTCTTCAACTTCATGACAGCTTTGCAGAGGAGAAACTGAGACCAGTTGGACAGCTGCAAATGCAGCAATAAAGATTCTGGGCTCTGGCACTAGCCAAGAGTAAGGCTTAGTCTCCAGGTTGAAGTTTCACTTCTGGTGATACATCTTACAAAATGTAAAAGTCAATGTGGGTAGATCAAAGTTTATACGACAAACATAGACTACAGTGGCCCAATTTACACATAGTCACACCCTGACAAGTAAACTTCTTCTTCATGAAGACACATTCTTCCAGTTTGCTTTCTCTCATGCATTTGAAATAGCTTTTGCACCAAAAACATAGAAAAAACCCCCTAATTTTATTTCAGAAACTGAAACAGCTCATTGCTGAATTTGATGAGCAACTTGGGCATCAGTTATTAATGAAGCTGGCATAAAGTAGATAGGAGGTCAATTGCATACACATAGTAATTAAAATGCAAAGTTTGCATTGTTTTTAAGTAATGCCATTGGGACACTGAATGCTGTTGGTGAATACAGTTTAAGAAACAACCCAATAACATCTAGAAACAGCAGATAAAAGGATTTTTTGGCCATTACAGATAGTAAGAAAAACCTTATTAAAAAAAGAGATTAAATTTTTAAATTATTTAACATTGTTATTTATTTTTATGGCAACTGTTTATTAAAGTAAAATTGATCAGATCAGTAGCAAATCAAATCTAAAATTAATTACTTCAAATACCTTCAACGTGTTTTCTGCCATTTACATGATATAGTTTAACTTGCAGAGTCAGAGGGACCATGATAACCTCCTTTGCTTCTACACTGACAGCCATATCTACACAGCAGGTCATGAAGTCTATTTATCATTTGTTAGCCTCCCCATCAAGTATATAAATATTCCTTTTAGATTTTACTATTTTTATAATTTACTGTTTCAGCACACAAAGTATTTAAAATAAAAATCTACTGAGCCCCTTACAGGTTGAATGTGACAAAGGTGACAACAAAAGTGACAACAAACTATGGCGAGTCCCTCAGCGTGTCTTTGAGGAAATGCCCAGCATGACTGCATATGCAATTATGTATTTGCATGAATATGCACAAAACTTGCCTTGAACCTCTTTGCAAACCAAATGTTTTCTAACACAGATGTTAGTGTTGGATTTATAAAAAAAGGTGTTCACCATCCTGAAGGAAGAAAGCTCAGAAAACCTATTTCAATCTGTTCATTAATTTACTTCTTTCCAGAAAGAACCTCCAACAAATTCCTAACTGTTGCCCCAAGAATATGGGGAAATAAATTGTCATGTGAAAGAGATTACACAGATCCAGAAAGGTGTAATCAAAGAATGTTCTTCTGGGAGAAAAAGTAAACAGAAGGAGAGGAGAGGAGAGGAGAGGAGAGGAGAGAAGAGAAGAGAAGAGAAGAGAAGAGAAGAGAAGAGAAGAGAAGAGAAGAGAAGAGAAGAGAAGAGAAGAGAAGAGAAGAGAAATCTTCCAAGCAGCATCTGATTATGAAGCTGGGTAGCACTTGATTTGCCAGTTCATTGCATTGCTAGAATTACTGAGTTTGATGAGAAAATACTGCAGTTTTTGCTACGGTTTCAGATGAAATCATTACAATTCCTGTCATTTTCTGCACAAATTGCCCATAGGGGAGGGCTCCTTCAAACAGCAGCAACTAACTCCTGCTCATTGTACAGTGGTTGCTGTTGCTAAGGTTATAGCTCCACAGCAGAGTGCATCATAAATTCACAGACTGTAGCATGCAGGAGAATTCACATTGAGTATCTGCCAGTGCACCCTCAGTGTCTGAGCCTGATCACAGCGAGCAGTTTCCTGGCTGGCTCACAGATTCCAGTGCACTGTTGCAGTCACTGCGCCTATCTACATAGCAGATGAGATTAAAAAAAGAAAAAAGAAAAAAAACCCTGCAAAAATAAAGGCTACCTTTCACCTTGGGTACCTCCTGCACTATCTCTTTACATAGGTGTATGGGACAAACATGGAAGAGAGAGAGGGATAGTGGCAGGTTTTCTTCTGGCAACTTGAGCTGCTGTATAGAAAATGTAGCATGCCAGAATTGGATCCTGTAGTTAAAAGACTTCATACTGCAATTAAACGTGATGCTTAGATGCAGGAGCAGAGTAAGGACAGTGATGATGAGCACCCTCAGTAGTTGTGGTGTATACAAAAGGCAGCCAACCTGCATAAACAGGGCTTTTCCTCTGCTTCATTTATGAAATCACCATTAGGGGTTTTGTTTGGTTTTGTGCTCTTTATCTTGGACCCTGGACAACCAAACCTAGACTTAAAAAAACCTAAATGATTCAGTCAAAAAACCTGGATAGGTAGTAACCACAGCAGAAGTGGCAATTTTCAGTTTCTAACAGTCCATGTCCAATCCCTCAAACTGAGGTTTTATCAATCCTTTTTTTTTTTTTAAGGATTTTTTTTTTTTTTTTTAGACAGCATAGACAGCAGAAAATCCTCAGTAGCAGAAGCTATTTAAAGTCCCTGGCCCAATATTGAATCCTCAGATTTGGCAGTAGCAGGTTTCAGCTGGATTTTCTGGGCAGTAAGTAACTCAGCAGCAAATTTACTCTTTTTAATACAATGGCAACAGTCCTTGGAAGTAACAGAAATGACTTCAGATGGTGCCAAAATTTAAATGAAAAATCTCACTATTGCTGGCCTTGCAGCCTGCTGGCAGCAAACCCTGTGCTTCTGTGAGAGACCAGGGTTCAGGAGTGAGCTCAGGAATTCTGCCTGGCTGCTGCAGACGCCCTGGGAGTGCCCGGGCAATGGGCTCTCACCCCACTGAGGGCTGATGTACTGACCTGACCCACTGTCTGAAAGTGCAGGGAGGTACAGAGATCACTGACAGGCTGGCAAAATATGGATCTCATTGGACATAAAAGGTCCAATGAAAATCTGGTGATCCAGTCTAGCCTGCTGTTGCCATTTTCGCTATTTTTTTTTTTTCTCAGTCCTTTCCACTAATGACTGCATTATTTCTTTAATGGAATAGATGTAAAGGTGGAAAAAAACACCTATCTTCAAGAGCAGATTTTTCCATTGGGAACTACAGAGACTAGATCTGTTGTTTGTAAGGTTTGGGAGATTTCCTTTAAATGCAACCCATGTAGATTTAGTATCTCTACAAAACAAGTGTACATAGTCATCAATTTTTGAGAGAAAAACCTGCAAAATGCCAATGGAGTAGAAATCTGCTGCGCTTAAATTTGCCTTTTCAGGTCCCACGTCTTCTGGCCTGTGTAGTCCAGACTGATTTCTGCTTGGGATAAGCCTTAGCTCTTGCCTGGGGCATACAGTGGGTGTGTGAATACATACAGCAGTATATACACTGTCTGTGAGAACAGTCTTGGGAATTGGGAAACTATCTCAGGTCTGCTAATACACACATAGCCTGCAGGGCTCTTCTTGCCATGAAATCCCCAGCACTGCAACCAGGGAAAAGCAATGTTTTCCCCTGTGTGGAAAAGACTGAGGGTCAGTACAAAACTCCCAGCCCTCTTGGGACTGCCAGGATGAGCACTGTGGGAGCTGCACATTTTTACAACAGCTCTGTCTAATCAGTGCAAATTTCAAGCATCTTCCACCCCTCAGAAATAAAATATAGGTTGGACAGTACTTAAGTGAGTCCAGAAAAATCATCACTGGCCATATGCTTAAGCTAAGCACATGCCTCAGAGCTTTACTGTAATATGGCTTCAGCAAAAGGACTAAGATTTGCAAAAATTGTATTAATACAACTGTTTGGATTACTGTGCACCATATTCACCTGCTAACTTCTATTGAGAGGATATTATCAATAGGCCCCTTTTAGGTTTACTTGCTATGACGCTGGGAAACTTTTTACCATCATTTGGGGGAAAAAAGTGTGTTTTCAATCTAAGTTGTAAACCCATGAGAAAGGGATTTTGAACAGCTGCCCCACTGTGGCTAGAAATAAAACATACCAGAAAAAGTGCGTGTTGAGATTGTTGCCTCATATACGACAGTGCCTTATCCTTCTAAATCACATTCTGATTGCCATCCTTTTAAAACACCTTAGCCACCTATCCAGATATCTTGCTTTGCTTCTACATATACCCTGGGAAAGAAAAAGAACAACAGCAAAAATGCATAATAAACCTGAAATTAATAACTTCCTTACATTGTTTTAATAAACACAGAAATAAAATTTGGAGTCGCTACACATAGCAAAGCTAGAAAATACAAAAAAATTGCTTGGGAATGACAAATTAGACCCCAGATAGAGGAGAGTCTGACACATGTTTGTAGTGCAGTGTGGATTTCTGACACGTTTGTAGTGCAGTGTGGATTTTGAAACAATTGTATTGAACAGACCATACCAATAAACTTTTATTAAAGTCATTCACAGGCACACTTTCCCTCTTATTTTTCACTCCCCCTCTTGTCAAAAACTGAATGCAGAATAAATTTCTCTCCATTTATAACATTGAAATACTTGAGTGTACAAACCAAACCTCTCCAGTTTCTGCTCTTGTGAGTCCTCCCTTCAGGATATTAACTTTTCCTGTTCTGCCTTCTGTGAGTGCACTTTTGAAAATTTGAAGTTATTTGAATATAAATTCAATTAATTTTTTAAAACCAGAAAGCAAGAAAATGAGGTTTTTTTCCCCTGCATGTGTACAATGTATGCTTAAGGAAATGCAGTGTCTGAGAGAGGAACTAAAGGAGTATTTCACAGTGGGGCTTTCTTACTGAGAAAGATTTTGACCTGAGTTAGGAAATGAGATGATGCATAATCAGACCTAATGGGAAGGATCTCAAAGTCCATAGCATGGTAACTTGCTATTGCTAGCCAAGAAATCCATTTGTTGCCCATTTAGTAGAGACAGCCCATAAGAAAATGCTGTTGCAAAGTATTTTCAGTAGGATGAAGACAATTTACATCATTTATGCAGCATGTTCACTCTGACTTGACAACAGTCAACGTTATCATAATTACACCTAAGAATATTGGCTTTTATAGTATAGGGATCCCATGGCAAAGCATCCCATTGGTTTTGTCCAAGATTCTTCCTGTTCATAGTCGTGTATTACTGCATTGTATCTATATTTCCATTTCTTTACTGACTGCCTGAAAAGTTATTTAGTACAATGCAAGTACATATGGAAGAAACAAAGCTACAGTTCACAGTCTAGAAAAGCCTATAAAGAAATTTAATGTTAATATCTTTTCTCCATTTACATGTTATGGAGAAGGAAGCACAATGGAAGAGGAAGTAATATGATCCACTGTCAGAGTAATTTAATAGTTTCTTGGACAAGCATTCTCTGTAGGAGAGATTTATGTTTTCTCTAAATTCTATATGAATCTTTAAAAAAAGATTCTTTAATTTATCTAATATTTCAGCCTCAAAAATATATCTTCTCCTGGATTTAGCTAATGGAACTAGTCACCAGCCCAGCTCTGCTGGGTGTTCATTTTCAGCCATCAGATTGAAATTATGCTCTCTTCAGACCTGCTGGTGGATTTGATTGTCTTGAGTGCTCCCTAACAAGCTTCACTTAAAATAAACTAACTTTCCAAAGCCCTCCTAGACAGCATGGTGCACATTTGCCATTCTGAGAAATGCAGGTTCGGTACGGACCATTTTAATCACTTTCCACAGATGTGCTTAGAAAAATTAAAGAAATTGATAATGGTTCTCAAACTTGTGTTACCAAACAAGTTGTATTTCTTCAAGGAGTCTATGCAGCAGTAGGGGAAGATGTCATAATTTTTTTTTTAATTTTAGCACAATAGTGTGTGATCCCTGTGTTTGTGGTTAATGCTTAGTTTTGTACCATACAGATCTTAGTACAAATGCCAGAGATTAAGATGGCCTTGTCTTAACTCCCTACATCTGTGACTAAGTCTTGTGCCAACTAATGCTTCCTTGTTTACTTACATTTGTGATTAGTATTTACTAGTAGATATCTTAATTTTGAGAGCAAAGATAGTGTCAGAGTAAAGAATGTTAAGAGACGGGCACCATAGCCTGACCACATATTTGAGAAACTCTCAAAAAAAGAAGATAAATCAAAAGAGCTGCAGCCAGAATAGGGAGTTTTGACCACCAAATGATGACCACAACCCTCAAAAGACCCCTACTCATATCCAATAAGTTCCCATACATGTATTAAGGACATGTAATGAATAAAAATGAGATGGTATGTTTTAGTTCCATAACCATAACCTGGCCTGTTAGGTTGCTGCTCAAGCATGTTTTGAGGAGAAACCCCCATGCATCCTCACCACTAATGAAGTAATGCTGACTTTCTAGCACAACAAACTGGTTGGAGAATTTCTTTCCCAGTTTTCAGTCGCACTCGTGTTAGTTGAACACCAGTTGAACACCCAGGAAATAAAGCTGTGAATGTTTCTCAGGAAACTGAAGAGGTCTACAGTAAGTGCAAAATACAAGGCAGAAAAGAGGGTTGGAGAATCGTGTTGACCTGAAGGGAGACTGGTTAGAGAATGATCTGTGTGAGTACCATGTTTTTTTCACTTCTTATTTATCTTTTTATTGTTTTCATCTTGACAGTAGCAAATTCAGGTCTGTATTTGTACATCCTTAGAAAATAAGAGTTGGATTTTTTCCAGTTATGTATAGCAAAGTTGGAAGTATTTCGTAAGTGGAAAAGTGTTAGGTAGAACATTTTATTGACTTTATGCTGTTTATTTTTTTACTCTTCAAGGAAGAAGTATTTTCTGCTTATGAAAATGTTATAAATGCCTTTGGAGCTGGGAACTGGACATGGTGGAGGTGTATGACTACTGCCATGAACCCTACATAGGCTGTCTTCACAGCACTGTATGGACTTGTGGGTTGACTAAATGTCTGACAAATCCTGCCAAAATTCAAACACAATATCATAGCACTAATATATCTTACTGGAGCTTTGCAGATAACCTCTATGTGAGATGTTGTGAGTAGTTTTCTGAACAGAAAAAACCTATTGCCTGATTTTAATTCTCTGCTTCAAGCCTCACATTTGCGTTAAAAGAGGCTGTGCCAATATAGGTCTTTTCTAGTTTGGACTTACTGATTTCCTGATTCTCTTCCTTCATGTTTCAAAGGCATAGACGTGGTATGGAAATTGCACAAGTGTGTTCTTTGGCAGGTTTCGTCAAAGTTACCAATGCCCTTTGATGTTGCTTTCCAACCTGACTTCATACATTTGGCTTCAGTTATTCTAGGAGAAAGATGACAGAGAATTCCATGGGTTATTTTTGATTTGAAGCACTGATTTTAAACAGAACTGTTCCTTTTTTTTCCCTTCAGATTCAGCATGTTATAGGATTCCCAGCAGGCTATCTGGAGAGGGATGATCTGTGGTGTATGTGGGAGGTGCAGCCTCAGACAGAATGGGAGAGGGCTCCTGCCCCAGCAGCAAGTTTTCCATCCAAGTGCAGAATTGTGGGGATAGGTGACCTCACTGGAGCTTGTCTCATTCCTCCTTGCTGTCCCAGAACAGATCCACTTTTCATCCTACATCTAAGAGAAGCTTGTCTAAGAGATATTTCAGGATATCAGTGCTCAAAACACTGTGACATCTATTGCCAATCTAGTCCAGTGTCTTCAACATTAGAAAAGTTTTCTTAATATTTATCAATTCTTGGTGTAATTCATGCCATTTTCTTTCCATCCATGCCCTTACCACAGGCATGTATGAAAAATTTACTACCTTCCATACTAAAGTAACTTCTGTGTACTTGTTAACCTGTTCCCATCATTCTTCTCTTTTAAAACTAAATAAACCCGGTGATTTAATGTTTGATGAAACAAACATTTTAAAATTTTTGATGGTCCCTTTTCCTTCCACTTGGATTCTCCCCATTTCCTCTAACTTTTTTTAAAGGGCTGCATTAAACTATCTGGAGTAAAGCATCTGAGGTTGTATCAGTGTTGGGAGGATTGACAAGGCTGACCCCATGCATCTTGTAGTCCATCCCCCTGTTTGTACGTGCAAGGCTTACAGGTTGCCTTTTCTATAACAGCAAGGCCCTGCTGAGCTACATTTTGATGCACTGTACATCCTAACCCTTTTATGAGTTACCATTAAACCACTGATTTCCACCCTGTGTTTGTGTAGGTGAACAGCTGTGCCTAGCTCTGGTACTATTTGTTAATTCCTAAGGCCTGGCTCTTCAGGATTACATTGGCAAGAGCCAGAGAGACACAGTGAGTAGAGAATAAAGTTTTTGAAGGAAATCTGTGCCTTGCACTGTGCATAACCAGTATTCTCAGCCAGGTTTGCAGCTTGAGACTCTTGCTAGATCTGTTGCTATCCACTCTTCTGATGAAAACTATAGTAAAAACATTTCCCTCCATTTGCATTTGAAAAGCAGGCCACAAATAGAAATATTCAGCTTGTCTTTCATGTATGTTCCTATTTCCTGAATTTAAGACTACTGTTACAAGAACCAGACAAAGTGCTGTTCAACAGTTATAATGTTTTTCTTTGAAATGGAAAGGTTGATGAAAGAAATAAAATTTCTGCAAAGATTTTTCAAATTTTTTGAAGGACAAAAATTAAAGTTAGAATATGTCCACATACATTTAAAAATACCTTTTTTTTTTTGTAAAGAAATCTCTTTTACTAATCTGGTGCACTTATGACAATCAGTTACTTTCAAAGAAAATATGAAAACATCATGTTTAAAAAATTAGGGACATTTTCTTTATCCTACTCCCTCTCTTTAACATTGTGCTTATTTTAATATAATAAAGCTAATTATGTTTATAAGGTGGGTGGACCATTTTTAATTTTTATTTGAATTTTTCCATCTTGAAAATTTAAAAAAAACATGTCTTTTTTTTTTTTTTTTAAATAACATTTCAGTGAAATGCAATTTCTTGCTTATGGTCCTTGCTTGTGTAGAAAATAAACAGAAAGCAGTGAGGTTACTGCCAATGCAGGGCACCCATAACACTTGCTAGGCTGGGCAGGGATTCAGCAACCTCTCTTGTTGAGTGTTCTCCACTGAATATGGATGGCTCTGAAAATGGATGGCTTTGGGAGCAGGGCTAGGGGTTCAAAATCCTGCCAGTCACCATTCATTGCTGGAGAAGGTTTGCCAAGCTAAGTTCAGATTTGGCTCATAGAGGAAAGACAGTAAATGCCCCAGTTCTTAAAAGCTGGGAGAACTCAACCAAGAAGGAATTGCAGAATAAATATATGACCAAAGGGGTTTGAAGTCAAGGTAGAGATGTTTGTGTTTGAATTTCTGGTGTGTGCTGCAATTTGAAATAATCCATATTGTCATACATTTGATGATGGATTTTTACAGCAGGGCCCCCAGCATTGTCGTTCATTATTTAAAGATCCCAGACCTGACTGCTGGCTGTTGGGAGTTTCTGAACACCACTGTAGCAGGATGCTCTGCCTGGAGTCGGGTACAACAACTCGAACAATATCCTATTTGCAAAGCTATCAGTGGTGAATGGAGAGAGGGATGTCATGCTGCTTTTGGTGTTGAAGAGTGCTGAAACCAGCGTGACTCATCTTTATAATGAGGTAGAGATGTTGCAGACCTGATAAAGCACCTGATGAAGGAACCAACAGAGTGATACTATTATAAATTATTTAATGTTTCTGAGCTGACACAGCTGGCCTGGAGTCATATGACTGACAATCTATCACTTTATAAAAGCACAGTTCCACTTTTTAATGACAGGGTCTTCCAACAAATCTCATACTCAGGTGATGCATGTCAAATCATCTGGTCAAGGAAACGCCTTAGCATGGAATCATGGAATCATAGAATGGTTTGGGTGAGAAGGTGTGACAACCAAAGGCACATTAAAGATTATCTCATTACAATCCCCAGGCTGTGGGCAAGGACACCTTCCACTAGACCAGCTTGCTAAGAGCCCATCCAACCTGGCCTTGAACACTTGCAAGGATCCACTTGGGGCATCCACAACTTCTCTGGGCAACCTGTGCCAGTGTCTCAGCATCCTCACAGTAAAGAATTTTTTCCTAATATCTAATCTAAACCTACACTCTTTCAGTTTAAACTCTTCATCCCTTGTCTTACCACTACAGGCCCTTGTAAATTGTCTCTCTCCAGCTTTCTTCTAGGCCCCCTTTAGGCACTGGAATGCTGCTGTAAGGTGTCCCTGCAGCCTTCTCTTCTGCACGGTCTCTAAAGGGGCTGTGGATGCTGCTTTGTGCTTAATTAATACATTCTTTTTAAGTTTGTAAACTACCTGTACGTGGGTGACTTCCATGTTGGATCTGTAACAAGCCACGTTCCCCGGGCAAGTCTCAGCTTCAGATAAAGAGAAACTGCAGCCACAGGAGGGCAGCCGTTCAACACAGCATGCTGAAACTTCAGCCTCTGCTATAAAATGTGGCAAAAAGAACAGGGAAAAGAGTTATATTGAACAAATACCAGCCACAACAACTGGTCTTATTCCTTCCTCTCCTGTGTAAGTTACCATGATGAGGTGCTCCAAGTGTAGCATAAAATAATTTTTAGACAAGCTGCAGATGAAAGGGAGTTTTTTATGTTTCTCTCAAGATTTATAGCAACCTCACAGATTTTATTTATTCCCTTTCTCGGTAAAAATATGTAGCAGGCAGACATGCAATACTGGGGAGGTGCTTTTTCAGGGTACTTTTAACATTGTCATTAATTTATTGCAATTATTCCTGTGTTGTTTGGTGAAGGAGATGTGGTTTAACTTATATCTATGTTTAAATATTTGCTTTCTTACTATGTACTGTATTAAGAATACTATTTAAATAAGTAGCAATTTATTAAAAAAAGTGATGAAAAGAATGTCTTCAGCAACAAAATTAAGAGATACATGACTTCATTACAGTCTTAATTGTAATTAACTTAACTTTATGGAAGCAAAAATAACCCAGCCATGTGAAAATGAGCTTTTTAGTGAGGATTGAGGGGAAAACAAGCTTTCATGAAGCAAGTGTTGGAAATGCAGCCCTAGTTCAGCATCCATTAGACAGTGTCTGTGTTTGCCTTGCTGGCAGAAGCAGAATGAGGGGCATGCTGCCCTTCTTGGCCTCCCCACCTCTAGCTCAGACAAGATGCCCTCATCCTCTCTCTGCTCCTTCAGCACAGAAACCCTCCCTAGTTCCCATTGCCTTGGCACAAATGAGCTCAGGCTGCCTAGGAAAGGACACACACAAGATATGTATTTCCATCTGTAACTCCATGGATATGGTCACTGTGAATCATGGACCAAATATATTTGGGCATGCCTGTCTCTGTGTCATGCAAGGTGCTGACTGCATGCAGTAAAGCTGTGCTAAAAAAGTTACCAGGATTCAGGCTTTATTTCCCCCCATGTTCCTGGGAAAACCACCCAAAGCTCACTCCTGAATGCAGGCTTGACATCAAGCCACGTGGCTTGACTGCTACACTTAAGTACAAATATAGTCAGATGGCAATAGCGAAGAGAAAAATTATTTTATGAACAACAACATGGGATTTTTTTTGTGTTCACATGCCCTGAAGTAAACCCAGTCATTTTAACTCTGCATTTTTAACCCCCAAGAATGTCTTCCGTTCCTGACTGTGGCATCCAGATGTTCATCCATAAGCCTGAACAGTATTTTTACAGCTGATGTTAAGCAAAGTCTAATCTCTGGATTTTTTAGTTGCTAAATTCATCTTTGGATACTTTGCAGGGTCCATCTCACAAAGCTCACTTCAGCAGGCAGCTGTACCCTGCTGAGCTCTGCTGTGGGATCCCTGCCCTGAGCCGCTGCTCAGAATGAGGAACCTGCCTGCTAGAAGTTTTATTGATAATTTTGTTGCTGTAAATTCTTCAGACAACCACAAGATGGTGCTGCTATCCTTTGGTTGAACCTTGCATTGAGGCTGGAAAGATGGCAAAGAAAAAGTTGCAGAGATCTGGAGTCAGGAATGTCAGAGATGTTGCATATATCACATTGCACAGTTGACATATTTTTTTGACAAGTATAGATGGACCTTAATTGCAGTGAACAAAACCTTCATAAAAATATATTAGTGGAGGACAGTAGAGTACAATAGACCACTGTCAGTATCTAACACATCAAGGGGAAGGCTAATAGCAATTTTTAAATATAAAATTCAACTTTTCAGTTTATAACAAAAGATTCCTTTCTAGTCAAATCTCATCTAAATTAAAGCTCTTCATTGTGGACCCTACAATAAAGTAATACTACTGTTATGTGGAAAGGATATAGCTTTCTTAGTTGCTTCTTTGTTAAGGATCAGAGGGGATAACAGAGTCACTTGCTCCTGTCATTTTTATAGAATGACCAATTGGTCTTCAGAAAGATAAAAGAACCTAAACCACTGCTTTTTCTAGTTCCATATATGTAGTTTTGAGGTCACTATACTATTCCTGTAATGTAGTAAAAGAAAAAAAATCCCAAGTATGAATTTAAACCAACAGAAAACATTTGTATTAAACAGAAAGAGATTAACCTAGGCAACCAATGTGTGGCAAATGTTGTGATTGAGCTTTAACACCCAGAGAGATGCTGAAGCTCCTGCACGCTGGTGTCAGTCTCTTGCCCAGAGCCTCTTCACACTGGTAGGTGGCACAGGACAGAAAGTTATGCCACTGTCCAAAGGAGCAGGGTAGTAAAAGATGTCACATGGAGACACACATGGAGAAATGAGCTTGTGCCTTAAGCAAGGAACCATCGTCACCCCTCCCCTCCCTGACTCACCATGGCAGAGGAATTCCCACAGAGTGTTTGATTACAATATAGAGAAGAATGAGAACCTCAGCTACAAAGGAAAGGAACATATTTGGGATACTTCTTTCACTCTTATGGCGAGAATTCTCTTTGCTATTTAAGTGTTTAACCAAAAGCCAACAGTGACATAAACTGCAACAGTCCAAATAACAGGTCACATTCCTCAGTTCAGTGAAGAAACTGAATTCATAACTGCTGTGCTGGGGTCACCATGCTATGAAGTGCATCTAAATTCCATGTCAGTCGCTGTGTGACAAGCAGACCAGGATAGTTTGTAATAAAGAAATGGATAGGAGCACCTGCTTCTCATATCTGCCTCTCGACTTTTCATGCAATGTTCATATTAAGTTGAAACAGCTGTTTTTTCTTTCAGCACATGTAGATAAAGGGAAGTATTAAATATACCAGTGGTCTATGGGCCATACACTGTCTGGTTGTTCAATAAAATTCAGATGAGGTGGTTGTGGCCCTTGACCAATATTGGTGCATTGGCTGGATGCTGCCTACAATGTTAGAGATGGCACTCTGCTGTCTCTTAAATTGTGGTTCTCCCAGATCACACTACTCTTGGTGGAGCCAAGAGGTAGCTTGACTCTTAGCTGCATTCAAAAAGCATTTGTGCTGTTGCTGTCAGATGACCCAGGTAGGTGTCCCTACCAGTCTACGAGAGACATGGCAACCTGTATGAACCCTTATTTACTATCTGTGGTAGGATTAGTAGCCATGTGGGCACGTTGTTGATCATGTTGCTTACTGCCTTTGCAAAGTTTGATTTATAACGTTGTCAGATCCATTACTGTTCAGACAAAATTAATTGACATCAAGGACAGGATGGAGTCTTTCCAACACTTACTGGAAGCCTTAGGAAAGGAGCAAGGTTAGAGTTTGCTCCTGTGGGCAGCAGATTGTGTCCAAGATAACCAGATCAACCTGCAAGCCATCAGAGATTAATTTGAATAACAGTGTAAAACCAGCCATTGCAAGCAGGGTGAGAGCCAAGGTGCCTTGATCAGCCTCCTGAGTTGCTCTAGACACAACCTGAGTCAAAACTGCTGGGCAGCATGACACTCTTGGATGGGTGGGAGAAGATAAGCAAGGGGCCAAAAGGAGCACAGCAACCCCACTGCCTGGCCTCATAAGCCCAGGTGTCAATGCTGGAGTATAAGTTGGCCACCTTTGCCCAACACACCCTCAATATTGACCTCCACTCTCATTGTATCCTATGATTAAGGAGGAAATTGCTCACCACACTCCCTCGCCTTGGCATAGTCATAGCCCAGAAGCAATAGCCCCTACCTTACCTGCCTTGAGCACTTAAGCCTGACTGCTTTAGTAAAATATCCCTGAATTATCAACACTGTTTTTAGCACAAATACAAAGCCTAGCCCCATACTAGCTACTACAAAGAAAACTTTATCTCGGCCCAAACCAGCACAGTGTTGAGCAGTAAAAAGTACAATGGAGCACTTAGACATGTTCTGTTTACTCAGTCAAGTTGACATTGGAGGAAATCCCCCATGTCCAGGCTTCTAATGGAGGACTAAACTTCATCTGACACCCATGGGTGTAGCACTTTCACAGCTACAGCCCAGTAATGCAGATCCCACACACAGACAGAAATTGTCAGACAGGGAGGGTGTGGTTGGTCAGTTTTTGACAAGGTTCACATTTCCCGGTGACATCATTGGCAATGGCTTCTGTGTGTGAAGGTGAGATGTGGAGGAACATTCACCTGGACAGAGGGTGGGCACCTCCACCGGCCAGACAGAGATAAGCCACCTTTGGCATCAGCTGGAAAGGGGCGTTAGCAAATTGGGAGACAGCAGAAATATGTTTTGTTACTCCTTTTTGATTGCCCCCACAAAGCCCATGCTGCAGAACTCGTGGGTGGGAGTCAACTGCCAATGGAGATCTGCCTCCTACTTCTTCTTCCAGTAGGCATTTTTGCATACCCCATGTCCTAGTCCTGATTATTAGTTTTCATGAATGACTGGCACCTGCTCAAATTTGTTATGGACACCAAGGCCCAAATCTTGATGTTGAATTTATTGTTCATCCCTTCAGTTAATATGGTGAAAACCTCCCAAGATCCTGTGCAATATTTCATCAATAAGGTCAAACTTCTCCCTCTGGCCTTGATGTCTCTCTAGCCATGGCAGTAGGACCTATCAAATTTTCAGATGTGGACCTTCTCCAAACCCATGCTGTAAGAGGCCAATGGGGTCAGTGGATCCCAGTCACTCTAAATGCTTTGGTGTAACTCTTTCAAACTGCACCACCTTTGCCACCCACTTCATCAGAGCATACAAAACAGTACCACAGAGATCTCATGTCACCAAGGCAGAAACTGCCTGCCTCAAGGACCTTTAGGCAAGAGGGTGTATTGTCACCACCAAGTCCTCTTTGAATGCACCCTTTGGGCCCAATGGTGACTGGCAGATGACAGTAGATTACTGTGCTATCAACAGAGCATCAACCATCCCTTTGTGTGGCAGTCCCATCTATCTCGAACCTGAATTTTCCCACTCAGTGTGATTCCCAAACTTGGCTGGGAGCCACTGACGTTAAAGGCATGCCTTCATGATTCCTCTGCAGCCCAAGGACTGTGAGTAGGTTGTGGTCACTGCAAATCCATTCCAAATATGTTTACTTACCCTCCTCAGGGATTTATTCCTAGCCCTATAAGTGCACGTCATGTTATCAAACTTTTGTAACCCTTCAGCGTTGTGCATTAGTGGTATATTGATTACATCCTTGAAAATAGTCCAGACTGCACTTCTGCCATCATCATGATCACAGGTTTTCAATATCTTGATGTTATCATTCCAGAGCTTAAGTGGCAAATGCCTGCCAATTGTATGTCCCCTCCCAACATCTTGTGCACCCCCAAGCTACTGGCCTTGGGAAACCTTCCATAAATACTTCAGGGTAACAATTTCCAGAGTTTAGGAAAATAATTTATTCTAAATAGGATTCAGCTCAGTGTGCTAATTTTGTTTTACTGAGGGCAGTAATCTCTTAAATTGATTACACTTTGAAATTGCACATTCAGACAGACCAAGTCTGTAAAAGGTCACACAGAACTGTTCTTGCAAACAGTTTTCAATAGTTTGCAGAGTTTCAGATATGTTTTGGCATTTGAAACTTTGCAAAGCATATGTCTACTTGTGTATCTTCAATGAACCTAAAGATAGCTTACATTTATCTTTGGTTTAGGATGCATCTTGAATTTGATCTGCTCTTTACTGAAGCAGGTCTTTTGTTGTTTTGCTTTGTTCACAAAATTGCACTTATCTAGAGAGTATAACCCTCTGGGGTACTCTGCACAGGCGAGGCAGCACCAGAACCTTCCAAATTGTAGTGGGATAGCTTTATTATCACAGCACATTACCAAAGTTAATAAACTTTTCTGTAAGCAACATTAATTGTCTATGTTTGAATGACATTCCTTTCAGTCACACTAACTTCTGATAGCATATTCAACAGTACCATTAATATGTTGGCAGCACGATGCTGCTTCGTGTGGCTATACTTCATTTGTGAATCTGTATCAGTGAAAGTAACGTGGACATCTTCTGCATTCAGCTGTTTTCTTGCCAGGACACTTTGAAGAGCCATTAAAGAACATAGTGTGCTTTAAGATTATACATTGCTGGCAAAGAAACCTGACATCACCAACCCTGTTTCTGACACAACTTATTTGTCTGCAAATGTCAGCCTACACCAAGACCCATTTGGAGAGATTAATGGCCATGGGAGTCTGCAATAATACTGGCTTATGAAATACACTTCATCAGGCTGTATCATAGCTCAGCTCCTTCCTGTATGGATTGGTTTGGTCAGAACTAAAATCTTATTAGCAGGCTGATGACATACATGCCAACATGAAATATACTTACAGAAAGATATCCCAGAGACTGTTCTATAAAGACACGACTCATATTTGATGCTGCTGGACCTGAAGCTGGTAAAGAATGTGTCTGTGAAGGCAGGGTGTCTTACTTATTCTGTAAATAATTCATTCACCATGGCCACAAAACTGATACAATTTCCAGACTATTCTTAAATATTTCATATTTTTGGAGACCAAGAAGCAGTTGCATACACAGAGCACTTTGCCAGCTCCTTCTGGTTGTGCAGTGCACTGCAGCCCTTTGCTATGAATATTTTTATAAATCCTCTGAAGGCAGAACAGATCCCACAAATTCAGATTATGAGATGAGTTCGGATAAAGGTCTTTTGACAGTACATCTGTGGTGCTTAGGGGATTCTCAGAGAGGTGACTGCGCTCCTGGACCACTTCTCTCAGCCTACAACTTGCCTTGTACAAAGTTGACACTATTCTTCTCAGAGATGTCAAGGTTCACTGATGGCTGTAGGATTTGTTATGCTGCTGCTTTCCAGTGAAATAATGGCACCCTCAGGGCCTTTTGCAGAGAGCTGTAGCTGTGTTCTAATCTCAGCTGTAGAGGTGAGCTGAGCAGCTGCTCTGCCCTCCAGCACTGTTTGCCCAGATAGACTTTGTGGCCTACAAGGACCCAAGGAAATGGTTCAGGATAAAGTCAGTAGTGCTGTCTTTACTACATGAAGATTGAGGATCTTAAAAACTCTCAGTATTAGAGCAGCTTTACTGCTCTTTATTTTGTTGCAGTAGTAGTTGTATAACTTCAATAGTAGCAAGTCCTAACACTGATGTTTTTTTAAAATTCTTTCCTAGGTTATTAACAGTGAAATTTTAAAAATTATTTTCTCAATAATGATTCTTCACTCTAGGTGGTACCCAGGAGCACACAGGCAGCATGCTGGAGAATCTCCCACAGCTCAATTTTCTCCCTCTCAGCCTGGAAACAATGGGAAACAGGGACAACCCAAAACCTGGAAAACTAGATTGCCTGAATGACTTGTGCTGCCAAGATGCCAACTCTGGCTGTGATGGTGGTCCCAGCTCAGGCTCTCTCTGTCAGGGGCTTGGTGGTGGCAGTGGTGCAGGTGCTGGAGCAAAGGAAATCCTCTTAGCACCTAATCTGTGTTCATCAGGCTGTGTGAAACAAATTTGTATTTTCAGTCCCTTTTTAGGTGCACAGGACTTTGAGCCTGTGAAACTAGGGATCACTGGTTGCATTTGAATCACTCTCACCCTTCCACATCTTGTACTGCTGGATGTCCAATGCTGGGCCACTGTCAGCAGCAGGATGTTTTACAAATGAAGTCTTCCCACCCAAAATGAGTCACACACCCCAGTGCATGCCAGGGAGGCATGTGAGGGAAAATACATGCTTCCATAGCACAGGATTACTTTTAACGCTTGAGTTGCAAAAAGCAACCTCACTGACTTTCTTCCCTCTGGGACATCACAGATTTGCCAACCCAATGCACAGACAAGTGGCATCCCAGTATATGAAACTGGCTCTGTCCTCTGCTGCAAATTCACAGGTTGTATTTTGGGGACCAAAAGACTGTGTTTTGAACTGGCAGTTGTGAGCCCTCCTCCCAGAGCACACGCAGCCCACAGTGAAGTTTGGAGAGCAGGAGCTCCCCAGGCCGTGCATGTTCCCAGCGAGCGCTGCTTTCCAGGGCCGACGCCTTTCCTTCAGTATTAACTTCACTGCAGGAACGAAACAACCTCCACCCCAAAGCACAGCGAGTGGGTTAGCTGTCCCTTGCAGAGCCTGCATACAATCTCTCACATTCAACAAGCAAAGGAAGTGCTGGGCAGTACGCTAATTATAGCTACAGCTGGGTCACTGCATCTTGGAGGAGACAAGATAAATCCAGATGGTCACTTTTTACTTAGAGCCTTCATTATCTTTTGTCTTCTCTGAATCATCTCCTACACTATGTAGAGACTGACAAAAAAAACCAAAACAGAAGATAAATAAAACTAAAGTACTGAAAAAAACAATTTAATGGAATTTTTATGTTGAGTAATTTCATTTTTGTTCAGAATTTGGTGATTTGTCTATTGTATATATAATTAATCACAGGCAATCAAGAAGTAGAGTTAAAACTTTTTTCAATCTTGTATTATTTTCACTCGTAAATTTAATATATTTATTCGGCTAAATGCAAATAAGTATCAGTATTACATATAATGTTTTCTGTATTGTCAGAATGTGCCTTCAACCATCTAGAGCCTGATAGTGCAATAGGTTTTTCCACTATAAATTCTGTGATCCTTTAGGATGGCAAGGGAATTGGATAAGTTCCTGAGTCCAAGATATATTTTGTGCCTAAGGTACCATAGGCCTAAGTAGAAGGAATAAAATTTTAGACTCAAATGACAAATGATATCATATCTCCAGAATATTTTAGTGCTTCGTTTTCATCTTTCATTTCCATGTAATTCTTGACCCTTTGCAGTCAGATTTGTCAAATGAGCAATATTTTAGAAAAATGGATGAAAATCTGAGAAGGTAAGATGCAGTAAAGACTATAATCGTGCTATGAAGCCATATTTCTGGACAAACTGAGATTAATTATAAGTAAATCTTATGTTGTGTTCATCAGGGCACAAAATTTAAATAAGCAAGGTATTTCAAGCAGAAAAATTTTAAAAATAAGTTAAATAAGTTAAATCAATATCAATTGAAAGCTGCCTTCATGCAGATGCTGTAACAGTGCTAGAGAAATGAAATGTGCAGTCCCAGGTATGTACAGAAATGGCCAGAGGTCACTCCAAACAGGCAGGTATACAGTGGAAACTTCAAGAAGTTCCAACAGGGGTGTGGTGCAGCTGTGGTGCAGCTGATGTTCCCTTAAGTCCATTTAAATTGTCTTCAAGGTATTGAAATTCCTTTGAATTTCCTGGTTTGACACAGTTGTTACAGACTGAAACAAGCACCAAGTGTTTTTTTTATTTACATCCACTTCTACAAAGAATACAGTATTTTATTAATAAGGATCATCTCAGTGAGACCAGCAAATTTTCACCCAGTTATGTGGCCCAAGAAACCTCTTCCTGCTAAAGAGTATATTCTGATAACTGTAGCAAAGTAGATAATTTCTGTGAGAAGTACAACCACCACCCTATAAATATGAAGGTTTTGGCTTCCAATGCCAGGTTTCACAACACTGAGATATTGATGATCGTCTTCATTTTCTGGAAAGATCTAATACTTCAGTAATAAAACAGTGAAAGGGACTTGTTGTAAAATTCAGTAGTTGGATAGTACTTTGTAATATTCAACTGGCAAAATCACAATACATTTTTCATTATTATGAAAAAAGGAGAAATGAAAAATTCATTGTTAGCCGTAAATGAGGTGATATAAAGTTAAAGACTGAAAGAGAAAATGAAAATTCTCCATTGCATGAAGTTACAGGAAAAATCCATCTCACTGGATTAGATAATAGTTCCCAAGCTTTTTGAAATAAGATATTAAAATACCTCTGACTGCAATTGAAATGTAGTTTGTCTTAATTAAAAGTTGTTCTGTTTATCTGTGTGTTTCATGTCAAGTTTATTAACATGCTCATTAGATAGGCTTTGTTGTTGAGGTTCTCTGGTGGTGGTGTTTTTTTTCCTGGTGGTGTTTTTTTTCCTCCTGGTACACTGTTCCTAAATTAAGGACTGTACTCATGAGATAGGGATATTGCTAGAGTGGCACTATAACTTCCAGTGCAAGTTCCATCTTTCACTTTCCTCTTGACAGGTGAAAAACTGAATGCATGGAATGCAGGATTATGTATTTATCAAGTTCACGAATGAACTAACAGGGAAATGCCATAAAGCAAATGTATATATGGAAATATATGGAGCTTAGACTGATTTATCATACATTCCAATCAAATGTATTAATCTAAAAGAGTGGAGTTGACTAGGAATAGCAAAGCACACAGAAATGCACGTTTTCCTGTAAAAGAAGAACCTGGAAGAGGCAGCTCCTCAAAACTATTCCTGACAGGAGTGAGTAATCTAAATATCATAGAGTGCAAAATCTGAAAAAATAATCTTGAATTGGCTTTGAAAAGGCATAAACTCAAAACAAAAGAAAAAAGTTTACCTCTGCATATAGTCCTTGGCCTGGTTGTCTTTGAAGACAGAACCTTGGAGGCGGGCTGACAGAGACAATCAGGTTAGACTTTTGTAAGAGAACTGGCTTCTGGGCATAACAGTTCTCAACACCATGATTGAAGCTCATGCTAGTTGATGTTCAATGTGAAATCTTATTTGGGAGGAGGGGATGTAAACTAATACAACCTGAAAAAAAATACCCTGGAAAGGATGAACTCAGTGGAAAGGAAAAGCTGCATTGCTCTGAGAGACTCTGAGGTTATGGTGAATCTCTTAATTCCTCTGTGTGTTGGTAATTCTCTTTCAGCTAGCTTTACTCACGACCTTTCTTCACAATCTGTGTTGCATCCCTTTTGACAGTTCAGTGGTCCTTATGGCCTTCTTAATTTCCTCTTGCATCCTGGACACTAGTATTTTTTTAATAGAGAGTAATACTACATTTTATATTCTCTCTGTCAACCTGCTGTTCTAGATTTAACCAATAATGCACATCCACAATAACTTTTTTGTGTACTTCATGATCCAAGTCATCACAGAATAATATTATTTGCCTGTAAATTGTAGTTAAAATAAGCTCTAGTATCAATGGGATCCACATTTCCCTCTAGTAATCTTCTGAGCAAATGCAAACGGAGCCAGAGCATTGCCCTGGGGGGGAGTTCACCATGCAGGATGGTTCTATGAAACTCAATTTTCTGCTATGTAAACTGGTCAGTTAATTCTGTGCTGCAATCTGGACCTGTATCTTGCATATGGAAAGAAGTTTTTCATGTGGGAACGCTCTGGATCAGTCCAACAACTGAGATGAACTGAAAGATGCTCTTTGCATATTTGTATGCTTTGTTCTGAGATGAGAATATCTAATGTGTAATTTATGCCCACTTGTTTCTGGTTTGGACAGGGCACCCTTCATCTAAAAAGTTCTTCTCATCTGTCTTGCATGTATGTGGTCCAAAGCTTTCCACCACTTCCTAGCTATACCATAGGGACAGGCAGTGAACTGATGATCCTGAAGGTTGAAAAAGGGCTGGATTATGACCTGATTTATCACACTGTACTGTCTGCAATAAAGGCTAATAAAACATGAAAGAAAGCAGGTCACTGTTCATCAGGGTGACATCCTTAATATGAAGGTTAAGAAGTCCTCATGCCTTAGTACAGTTTATTCTGTATCTCTTTATTACCAGAGAAAGGATATTGGGTTGCATATGGTCTTATGCAGTATCTCCAGTCCTCTGTAACAGACCAAACTAAATAGCCTCAAGCCCACCTATGCCAGCAAGGGAAGAACTGAAGGGGTTTTTTCACAGCTGGTAGTCTGCAGAGCTGTAACAAATACTGGATGTCTCCCCACTGATTGTCACACTATTGTCTCATTATCTTCCTTCATAGGTGAAAGCCTGTTAGTGATGAGGAGCTTCCACCAGCTGCAGTACCATGCTTTTTTTACCCCAAAGAGCTGCATGCTCCTTTGATTGGAGCTGTGCTTTAATGGAGAGCAGGTGTAAAGCACTATGGATTGGCTTCTTCTGGGAAAATTAAAGTTTCACATTCACCTGGATTTACACATCAGTGTCCATTGAAGAAACGTGTTGAGTAGCATAATCTGATTAGTGAACTCTTTGNTAAAGCACTATGGATTGGCTTCTTCTGGGAAAATTAAAGTTTCACACTCCAACCTGGATTTACACATCAGTGTCCATTGAAGAAACGTGTTGAGTAGCATAATCTGATTAGTGAATTCTTTGTTCCTTCCAGGAAGCAAGTGTTGGCTCCTGGCTCTGATTAAAAAAAAACATTGTGCCTGCAAATTTGTTTTCAAAATCTGTAATGCTGAGATTTGATTTTTTGCAAAACATTTTCCAATTACAGGGTTGTTGGATATCCTAAATCCTTAAAAAAACTTTTACAAGGCAACTGACAGATAAAAGTAGGTGCAACCAGTATTTTTACTGCAGTTTTAAAGTAGTTCTAAGATTTTATTACTTTATTTAAGGCCCCAAGCTAAAAGAAGATTTATCAGTCTGCAGTAAGCAGCATCCTCTCATAAGAGCTCAGCAGTAAGCAGACAGCAAGCTACATTACTTGAATGAAAAAGTGAAGTATCATATAAACTCTACTCTATTGGAAATTGATTAAAACAGAGCCTGTGGCCTTCTCACTAAATCACAAAAGAGACTTGCTACTATGAAGGCTATTTTCCCCAATTTTTCACAGGAATATTCCTACTAAGAATTTTGGTTTCTTTCTTTTTCCACACAGCTCACCTCTGGATAAAGCAAGTGTGTCTCCAAGGGGCAGAAAGGCTCAGGAAATGGAAAGAGCCCTTGTTTGTATTCAGTGCTCAGGGGTGCAGAAGGCTCTGCTCCCCTTATGAGCAGTGATGTCTGCTGAATGCTCTTCCTTGCAGAGAGAAAGCCAGTGGAGGAGTGCCATAATTTGTCCCCTCTCTGTCATCAGCAAGATGAAGCCTCTGAAGAGGGTCTACAGTTCTGCAGTTGGGTCTGTTAATGCAGCACTTGGAAGAGGAAGTAACTTTTGGAAGCATTCATAAACCTCTAAACGTGGTCATCAACACGTGAAATGTAGCAGATCCGACACTTCCGAACTCACCTGCAAGCACCATTGTAGACACATGAGCATCTGTATTTTAAAAGACAGGAAATAGTTTATTGGCTTTTTTGAAGTCTAACTGTTTCCAAACACAAACTCAGAATCCCCCTGTGATGTGTCTTTATGGGTGTTTTAAGGGATGCTGCCTAACTGGGCATGGACACAGAGGTGGAAGATGTTAAATATTTTACCAGCAGAAGGGTGAGACAACACAGGGAAGTACAAAGCCAGCAAACACCTGCAGCCAGATCTGCACTGAATGTCTCATCATGGTACTAATTAAAGCACAAACTCAATCAAAATGCAAAGTTCAGAGAAGATGTGGTTGCAGCTTTCTGCTCTCTTCCACAAGAAAGAAATGTGCTTGACAGTGTCTGACTTATGTGCTCTGTTTTGGGCATTTTACCATTTAGCTACAAAACTAGCAGGTAGTGCAGAGATTTATTAATTTTCTGCATATCGAATGCACCAGATTTTACTGCTGCTTGGTTCTGCTTCAGAAAAATAGATATTTATAGGGTTTTTTAGTTAACATGATTTTATCTTGAGCTGAACAAAAAAGTACAGATAACTTGGAACATAATTATTTCTCATACCTCTTCTTATTTCCAATTTATTATAGTTTTTTTTATTATAGCTTTCTTTTTGTCAGGGCCAGGATGGTATTGTATCTGTGGCCCAGCAGTCTAAATTTCCAACTAAAAATATAAATATTTTTTCTGTATGGGAAAAAAATGAGCAGTATTCTCTACTGAAAATCAAACTGCTTTTTAAATCTCAGAGGTAAAACAGAGTTTTCCTTCATTCTCATTTTTGTTCTGAGTATAAATTTCATCCTGCAGGTGAGATTTTTTCTTGATAAAAGCTTAATTGAAAAGACTGAATTCCAGAGAAAGTCCAATTTTTAAGCTGAGTCATATTCAAGCTCTAAAAATATTCACAATGTTTGATTCTGATTTTGATTTTAATCATAAGCTTTCTCTGTATTTCACTCATGAGCCGTGCCAGCATGTATTGATTTACATGTAAAAAAGAAAAGTACTGATTCACAGTAAAGGTCAGCTGTGCTTAAATGGATCTCACTGGCATGCAAAACTGATAGGTACTGTGACAAGAGTTGAGCAGATTTTATAGGGTAAAGAACATTGGGGGTAACATTTATGTAATCTGCTGGGTGTTGTCCATGATAAATGAGCAAATGAGTAAATGATAAAAATCCAGACAAACTGGTCATCTACCAGACATTAGACTACCTCTTAGTTATGCAATAAAATATTGCAAAATTTATTGAAAAACTCCTAAAAATTATCAAGAAAAACCAACATTTAAATCAGGATATTTCCTTATGTGCCAAGGACTGCTCTGAGGGACAAGGGGAGAGCAGAATGCAACTTAAACAAAACATTCTACACCATCCCACCTGACAGTCCGTCCCTAAGCCAGGGACCTGTTATCTGGGTAGAAGCACAGCCAGCTGGGACACACAGTCAGTTGGAGAGCTGTTCTCAGAGGTTTGCTGTCAAAAAGGTGTCTTGAGTGGACTCCCAGGAGAACACGTCCAGAGCTGGTACTGTTTGATATTTCCATTAGACACCTGGATGGCAGAAGGGAACGTATGCTTATGAAATTCACTGACAGCTCCAAGGCAGGACGGATGGCAGGTGGTATGTGGGATGGCATCAGAATTCCAAATTTTCTTGATGCACTGGAATGGGAGGAGGTTAGAAGGGGGGAGGGAGGGAGGGAGGGAGAGGGGGAGAGAGAGAGAGAGAGAGGCAATAGAAAAGCTCTACATTTAAAGAAGAGAAAGCTCTACATTTAAAGAAGAGAATATACATAAGTTTCTGAGTATTAGTAAATACAAAATGGAGACTAAATGGCCAGCCTTTAGCATAGCAGGGAAGGATGGGAAGCTAGAAGTGGAACAGAAACTGGCTGCAGTTCTGCCATGGAAGGGGCAAGTTACATACTGGGAGCAATCAATGGAAGAAACAACATAAACCTGGAGGAAGAAATTCATTATCATTGCTCATGTTTTATCACAGACAGAACTAAGTACATGTGAATATTGCCTGAAATTATTCAGTTACTTCTTTCAGGAGCTGAGCCAATCTTTTATACCTGAATCTTCCATATAGAAATGCACCAATAAAATAATTGCAGTGTTGTCTTTATGCTCAGTCCTGTAGCAGTGATGTTGCTATATTTTAAAAATTAGTTGGCTTCCACTTCAGAGTCTGGTTTTCAAGAGTTTATGTAACTTGGACATATAAAGAGAAAGTAATTCCAAGGTTAAATAAGAGCTAGTTATCCTGGCATAGTTCTTTTTAATTTTTGAATCTTTCATTCTATCCCACCCCCACACCTGGCACTGTCAGTACTTTGCTTTCTTGCAGCTGTATAATTTCTTCACTTATACTTTCTATTTATAAAAAACGAGAACCAAAAAAATCCCAAACCAAAACAAAAAAACATGCCCAAAACCAAAACTCTGCAGCAAAACCCCTTAGATATTATGATTCAACATGTTTTAAAATAAGATGGTAAATATTTATAGCTAGCTTAGACATGGGGGAGTACTGCTTAATTCCCTTCAGTACTTGCATCAAGGAGAATGTAACTCTGCTTTCAATATGAAAATGATTGGTTTGTTATTGTGTTCTTTTCCCAGAAAGAGACATTTTCAAATCTTCTCAGTCTCCCATCAATCTCTGTGTGCGGCTTATCTCAGCTTTGTCGTTCAGAAACTTAAGTCTATGTATACTTGATAGTGACATTCATATTCATTGTGACAGCTGAGGAAAAAACCACTAAACTGGATAGCTAAGTCAGTTCATTCTCTGTACCCCTGAAAATGTATAAAGCAACATTTATAACCTTCATGCCTTCTCTCGTCTACATGCATGAGCCCTAGAGACAGCTATTAATATAGGGCAGGCAAAGAATCCTTCTTTTCACCATTTTAACTCTATATACAGAAGAAATTTCATTCCCATCTATTATCCCTTGTGTGCCCACGTACAGAAGTTGAGAGGTCAGTTTGCTTGAGTGAATATGCATATAGTGAGTGATATACATTACCATCCTTTCTGTGTTGAAATGTAGAAACTTATTTAACATATAAAGAACTTAAATATAAGTGGCTTTCAGCATGGCACTTGTGCTTGGAGTATGCATAACTTTTCTGTATTGTTTGTTCTTGAATATTTACCAGTGTGCAAAAGTGGCAGCATTTGAGGTACAACTAGATATTATTGTTCATTCTACTAGCTGAAAGAATCAACATCTCTGGTGAGACAGAACACAAATACCTGTATAATTCAGTCTGAACTTTAATAATCTTTTCCCCAGGTTCACAGTACCTTCCTAGCCTGTCCTACTTCTCAGAGTAACCAAAGGCAGAGAAAGTATTTAGGAGGTCAAAAAACTTATCCTATGAAAATGTAGAGAGACTGATAAATAGAAGTCTGAAAGGAAGAACATTTATAAGAATATTAACCTGTGACGTAACTCATTTGTCTTCTTCAGGCAGTATCTGGAGACATTCAAATATTAAGTCCTCTTCTAGTAATCTATAAATATATACAGGTAAGTGTTGGCTTCATAGTACTTGAGCAGAGCTATCATATAGTAAGAAAATTTTCACATTATTTCATAATAGCTCTTATTTTTCTGTTTTACAAAGACCTAATCATGCACATGAGGGCTCACTCTGTACTTCACAACACATGGACCAGGCTTCATATGTAATGAAGGGTTTGTTGTGGCAAGGCTCCACTTGCACTCAGGATTTTTAGAAGAAAGGCATGATAAGTAGAGGAGACTGAAAGAACATGCACTTCCAGTGTAGCTCCTCCTTTGCCTCTATTTGTAGCAATACATAAGTTTCTGTGAAATATCCTTGTGTTTTGATCTATATGTTCATCACTTTGAAGAGAAGGCAGGCCTAACTTTCCTGTCAGTACCCTGTCCAAACAGATTTTAGACAGATAAATGTGTACAGATTTTGTGGTACACCATCATATTCCTTGACAAATTACAAGAAAATGTGATTATGATAACTTTGCTGAAGAGCAGCAGCAATTCTTGATTCAAATCTTAACAAAATACTAGCTCTTTCCTTACATTCTCCTTCATTTGTCTCCTAATATCTGTGGCCAAAATTATGCTTATTTTCATTAATCATTCCTGACTCGTGGCTGTCAAAATTAACTATAAGAGTCTGTTTTCTTGGCAGGTGTCTTTGAATCATGGATCTGGAAAGATGGCGAAGACATATTTCTCATTATTTAATGCACATTATGTGAAAGACCTTTTCAATTTTAGGCAACTTACTGTCCAAAAGGAAAGAAATGACCTCATCTGTCAGTTGTATGTGTTTTGTCTCACAGAATGTTTGCCTCAAGCACAGAAGTGGTAGATGTATTTACAATGTCGCCACAAGGATGACTTCACAGCATTTGTTCTGACTTTTCCAGAAGGTCTTGAGAAGGATGGTGCACTATTCCCACTGAATTTAGTAGGTGATAAAGATGAGGAGACCTGGTCTTCATCACCATTGTGACTACGCAATGAAAAGTGCCCCATGCTCAATACATTGGCCTTACATACGTAAGCAATGGATCTTGCATGACTTGAATTGTTGTATTTGTCCATCAATAATAATTATCCCTTCAATCTCTTATCATTATTTTTACTTTTTCTGTCAGTGCCCACTTAAATGGAAACAATATGCTCCATGAAAAAGCATGAAAAGCATGGAGAGTATAAAGCATATTATTTCATTACTCCACCATATATTCCTTAGAGGGTCCAAGTAGGCACTGATATGAAGATGAATTCTTCTGAAGCCATTTTCTCAGCCTTGAGCATAAGGTTTCTGATGACCTAGAGATAAGCTGACTCAAAATTTTACCGTTATGGAAATCTCTGTGAATCCACTGATGTGAATGTATTTATGTACTTGTACATTAACTGTGACTCTGTGTACGATGTGCAAAGCTGTTTTCCTTTTTGATTCAGTTTAAATTTCATTGTCTTCTGTAGCTCTTCATTCCTCTCTTCTATGTACACTGCAAACAATAGCAGAATTTCTTGTCTTTGTCCTTGCTTTCTGAACAAGTATTATACATGAGAGGTAGAACACAAGGAGCTATACCAGTTTAACACTACACTCAGATTTGCTCATGACTACTTAAAAAGTCATAGAAATTACAAAAAGACCACAGCAAGCAGTGAGAACTTCTGTGTTACAACCTCACCAATGCCTAGGCAGGAATTCACACAGCACTCAGGAGTTAAGATTGCTGTCTTAAATGCTCAGTTGACAGATCTCCCTTTAGGAGTGTACAGATCAAAAGTTATGGTACTGTAAAAGCCTTGGTACTTCTCTCTGCCAGACTGAGTTTCACTCAGGCTCCCCACTGCAGGTAAATCAAAGCTATTCTCCAGTAAAAGTAAGAGGTCTCAATACAACTGAAAGGATGCTACTTGGAATTATTTGTTGTTCTATTTGGATTCAAGGCATGGATTGTTTTACCAAACAAGCATCTACTGCTTTCTGTGCTATTAATAAGTGACAACAGTTAGTATATGATAGACCAGTTAATATCTGATAGACTGCTGAAAGTAAATCATAAAGTTTTATAGCTAGGAAATCTTTACCCAAGATGCTCTCTGAATTATTAAAAAAATTCAATGGAAGCACAAGTAAATTACCAAAAGTATCACTTGGGAAAACAGCCTTTTATAACTAAAGACAAAAATCCATGAACAAGATTATTTAAGAATCTTGTCTGTCTCAATTGAATTTGGGTTTTATTGTGTTTGAGGGAAATGGAAGCTAAACAATTGCAACAATATTGAGTTTTCAGAATCCATTTTGCTTTGGTTTACAACTACCTAGGAAAATGCAAAAATGTCTCGTGGAAGACACCCTTCTGTGGCATTTTCAACTTCTCTGTGTAGGCAGCACAGACCATCTCAATAGAACAGTTCTTTCAATGAAGCTATCTGCAGAGTTACCCCTGAGTCACAGTAAAGGTCAGCTGTGCTTAAATGGATCTCAGTGGCATGCAAAACTGATAGCTGTTGTGGCTAGATTTTAGCAGATGTTACAGGGTAAAGAACATTGGGGGGAACATTTTTGTAATCTACTGGGTTTCATCCACGATAAATGAGCAAATGGGTAAATGCCAAAGATCAATACAAACTTGTCATATAATAGACACTAGAGATACAGAGAATAAAATATTACAAAATCTAAATGTATATTTAACCATCCAGAATAACAAAATTTGGACTATTATCTCAGGCCCAGAAGCTTGATTCAAACTCTGCCCTAAGTGTCTGATGATTCAGCTTTTTTCCCCCCTTCCACATTTCTGCTAGATAAATTAGGACTTCCTATTCATTATTCAGCTATTCAGTCTATGCTGAATGTTGTCACTTGTGATCTTTTACCTCCCCATCTGTATAGAATTTTACCTTTTTAACCACCTCTCAAATCAGAATTGCATTCACACAGCAGTAGTTGAGAAATTATTCCCTCCAAGAGAGGTTATTTATGACTACCAAATCCCATAGCCTCAGGGAAAGTGGGAGTCATGCATATTTAACTTACTGATTAAAAAAAGCCTTTCTGTGTAATTAATTGTTTGAAAGTCAGAATAAAGCCAGATTTGAAAATCACGTATCTTCCAAAGTCAGCTTGTAGGTCCTGAAAAGTGTCAATTGATCTTAGGAAAAGTCTTTTGCATGTATGCCACCTATTTTACACATAAATATGGTTGCATGTACTTTAAATATTTCACTATCTGCATCCCAAAACACTACTTAGTAATTAGTAAATGTTAAATAAATTTGAAAGTCTACAGAGATGTTTCCCAGCTGTGAAAAAGACATGGAGCCCATTAAATCTGTACAACTTCACATTTGCTTAGACATTCCTTTTATCTTTTCTCTGATACAAATGTCTTGAAGGAGGTAGGAATGAGAAGATCTATAGACTAGGATTCATTTTTCTACTTGAATCTGGAGTACAGACTTATAGAGTATTGACAGAATAAAAGGGCATTCTAATTCTTTGCAGTATTTCTTCCCCATCCTATTTACCCATTGGAGTCCTAGCTTTGTGCAGGAATAAAGTCTGCCAGTGATAAAACTGATGTAACACCGATATTATGAGAGGGATTAGGAAATCAGCCTGGGAGGCTTCCAGTAGTGTCAGATAATCAGGATGCAGCACTTCACACATGAGACTGTAAAATCCAGTTCAGCAGACAGCATACCTGCAGCTGCAGCAGTGCAGACACACAGGGCAGAGGCTTTTCCTGCAATGTCTACACAGTGCACGAGATCATTCCAAAAAAAGCGTTAGCCTGAGAGTAGCTAAAGCTGCCCTGTGAACATGTGTCTATTTAAGTCACCTAAGCAGAGATTTTGTCCTGCCTTTTTGTCTCCTCAGCCAAGCAGTGTATTGATGTTTGCAGCAAGACCCTGGCAATGAGAAAATAGCACAGCTCATCTGTTAGGTACAAGGCCAGTTTTGCAAGCTCAATATCACTGCTACATGAGGTCTCCAGTTTCCTTACTGATATCACAGTCACGCTGGTTCTGGGTCTCTGAGCCTCCAGACTTCCCTTGTGCCACATCATGTGCTCGTCAGCAGTGTCTTTTGACTCCAGCAGCATTTATGAAGGGTTGATCATGCAGGATATTGTTTTGCCTGGGATAGAGTTAAGGTTCTTCACTGGCTGGTGGAGCTGTGTTGGATTTGTCTTGAAAATAGTGTTGATAACAGATGGAATGTTTTTGTTATTGCTGAGCAGCATTAAACAGAGTCAAGGCTTTCCTGCTTCTCACCTCATCCCACCAGTTAGGAGGCTGGGGTGCAAGAGAATTTGGGAGGGGGCACGGCCAGGACAGCTGACAACAACTGATCCAAGGGATATCCTATGCCATATATCATCATGCTCAGCCTGTAAAGCTGGGCAAAGCAGGAAGAGGGGACGTTCAAGGTGATGGTGCTTGTTTTCCCATGCCACCATTAGTATGATAGGGTCCTCCTTTCCTGGGGCTGTTTGAACCTGCATGTCCATGGGGAGCAGTGAGTGAATTTCTTTCTTTATTTTGCTTGTCTTTGTGGCTTTTGCTTTGCCTGTTAAATTATCTTAATCCACAGGTTTTCTCACTATTACTCTTCCAACTCTCTTCCCATCCCACTAGAGAAGAGTGAGCAAACTGCTCTGCGGGGCTGAGTTGACAACTGAAGTTAAACAACAACAGAGTCACACACAGACCTCAGTAACTTTTTCTTTCATTGGACTGCCAGGTTGCTGACATTGGTCCGGACACCATACTAAAACTGCCTTTCCAAATTTCTGCTCCACTGACCATCTACTGGAGGATTAAAGTTTGGGCCAGCCCTAATCTTGGGTTGCATCTGCCATTTCTGCTCCTGTGCCCAAGGCAGACATCTCCCCAGAGGCCTGTAGAAGTGTGACGCTCTGCAGCATTGCCTATTCTATGGACAAACTCCATTTCTGTGCACAGTCTCCTCCTGTAGGTTTCACTTTGGCCAGCCAGCAAGTTGCACCAGAATTGTATCAATTTCTTTTTACTTGATGTAATAGTTCAAACAGAAACTGAAGGGACTACCTCTGGATACCTCCACCCACAGGGATCTGAAGCACGAGGGCCAATGTGTCAGTGTTTGATGGCTTGGCTCTGTGCTCACACCACTCCAGAACACGTGCTCTTGAATGAGAAGGTGTCATACTCTGTGACATCCAAGAGGAGACAGACACTGCCCACGTTTTGTTGCCATGTGGACTTCTAGCATGCCCTCCCTAGCGGCAGGGCCGACGGCAGCTGGTCTCTCACCCATGGATGAAAGCTGACCGGGTGCTTTGAGACCTGGAGTCCAGCTGAGGTGATGTCATCAAGTCCCCTGGTGTCACATGCAGACATACCACAGCTTGGTAGCAATTAGGTGTCAAATCAGCTTTGCCTGCTGTCTAGGGCAAACTGCCAGGGATTTTGCCTGATATCTCATATTGAAAGGCTATTCTTGCATCTGATTCTGTCAACTGGATGGTTTCTTCCAGTTTCTAGACTAATTCATGTTTCCTTAATTTCGTATTTTCAGTAAAGTATTACCTTTAACTGTAAATTTTCAAATTAATGTTAAGATGGCAACTAAAATGTAGTAGGTATTCTTACTGGTCAAGACTTATTTGTGAAGATCTCATGTGAGTCAAGCTCCAACATAATGTTGATTTAGCTAATTAGTGAGAAAGTATCTGACAAAATTATTTTCATTGCTATTAATTATATCACTGTATTAAGATGCAACTGATCCATAAGGTAATGCTCAAAATTTATTAATTTCTGTGTTAATTATATGAAAGCTGCTTAACAAAGAGTGCTATGAACCCATTATCTCCCTTTTCATTAAAGTTGTCAAGTCAAATTACATCATAAAACCATGATCATTTATAACTCTATGAAATAGCTACACCATAAACCCTAATATCTTACACAATCAAAACCCTGAAGAGATTTTAGGTTATTATTTCATAGACTGGAGACACTATCATTAGGCTCTTTCAGCCTAATTGTGTGGTTGGGGGAATCATTTTAATTTCTATTCCTTTTGTTTAAATGTAAAGCTCTAAAATCTGATCAGGAGAATAGGAAGTGTTTTATATGAAGAAAGACTAATCAAAATTGGAATATTTCAGTTAGTAAATTGGTATTGAACTGAGATATCATCACTGTTTCTATACAGGAAGTGCAGATAGGGAAAGAGAACAATTTAATATAATAGACAAAGTTGGCAGAAAAACAAATGTGTTTTATGGCTAAGAAGGTAATCAGTAGAAAATTTCTAAACTCAAAACATCAGGGGCTTGAAATAACTTTTCAATCACTGCAGTAACTGAAAAAGCCTTACTTTTAAAGTGAAGCTTAAAGAGTTTGTGGAGAAAATTATCTGAGGATGTTGCTAGTGATAAAAGAAGAGTAGACTTGTGCCCTTGGGGGTATTTTCCTGGTCCTATGCATTAGGTTATCATATTAAATCAACCACAGGGATTGGTGATGAACAGAGGAACAGAGAGGTCAAGAAATTGAAATAAACTGATCAGGCAGCACATGAAATCAATCACTAAAAAAGAAGAATCAGGCCATGGTCTCATGTTCCAAATATATATATGTAAAACCAGGTCACAGAAAGAAACCATCTACCCAGAATGCTATGCAGACTAGGAGGGACTTCTGAGCAAAAATATAGGATTCACTATGGGATCCACTGTATGTTGAATGACTATTTTGTAGGAAGAGAGAAAATTTGAAGATGGTACAAAACTTATTGTGGGATCTTCAAGGGATGGCTCAATGGCAGGGGAAAGAAAGGATCAAGACGGATCAGGGAGGACCAGGCAAAGCAAAATGGCAGAGGAGTATACACGGGGTATGTTAAGTCACCTGCTGCACAGCACACTTGTCTCACTGAGTCCTATGCGTGATTGCTGTGGTCAACCCTGTGTTCTTATTAAATGCTATTTCTACCTATCCTCTGTGTGTGTGTGTGCTTGTTCTGAGACTACTTGTGTGAATTGCTAGTGGACTTTAAGCTGGGTTTGGGGGCTAATAGGGCAAGAGCTTGGAGTGCCGTCGCCTGGAGAGACTGGGATCAGGATTACTGGATTCAGCTACCTCTAACACCCCATTCCCATATTCCAATTCAGTTACTTAGCTTTTACTACTATTTTATCTTTACTTATTTTGTCTACCTTAGCAGCATTCTTTAAATTCCTCCTTTTTTTTTTTAGCAAGCTCAACTTTGAAATTTGATAGCATTCATGGGCATAATGTTGAAGATTTTGATGGCTTTTTGTTTAGTCTTATTTTTCCTCATCCTTTCATTCTACTGTCAGTAGAGTGCACTCTACTTAATGAAATGTTGAGAATACTGGACTTTGTTTTGGATGAGAAAGATAAAAATCCTCTCTTTCCTTCTTTTACTGATTGCACTTTTTATTTTCTTTTATTTATATTAGTCTTCTTTTTAAACCTCTGAAAGTTGTTAAGGATTACATTTTAGGTAACTTCATGCTGTTTCTCATTGAAAATGAGCCCCACCCCAAGTATGAAAATCGTCTTGGGTAGCTTTTAGAGAAACTGTTGAAAGGCTTCTGGTTGAGTGCTTATAATAATCCTCAAGATTATAGCTGTGCCTCATTGCAGGCACTGGAACTCCAGTATCAAGTCTGTCCTTTCACTGAAGACCTATACATGAAACTTTCATATATTGATGTCAACATAATCACAGGTGTTCTACTTCTGGCAATTTTATTCTAGGTTTATCTCAAAACCTTGTAGTTATATCTTTATGGAAGACTGACTCTTTGAAATGTTCAAGTAAGTGCAAATGGTACAAATCCCTTGTTTCAGCAATACAGTTTGTTTTCTAACTTCTCTAATAAAGCCTTAATCACTGTGAGAAACATTGAACTGACATAGTTTTTACTATTACATCTGCTTATCTTTGCCTTCCGGAGGGAAACTCGGGGATAGTGTCTCAGCTGAGTAAATCACCTCAACCGACTAATTTGAGTTAGCCAGTTGATTTCAATCAGGGGAGTAGTTAGTGATCTGTGCTTCAACACCACACAGACAGAGTTATCTATTGGAAGAAGTGTCATTTTTATCTGATATATTTTATCTGAAGTCACTTTTCTCTTTCTTTCTTTGCCATATTTCACAACCACTCCAGTTGGGGAACAATCTTCCTTACAGGAGTCAGTGATCCTCTCCTACAATATTATATCTCCTATCACTACCAGAAATAGCCATTATTTTTATTTTATTCTCACAAGCTGTCATTTTTTTATTGAATAACATGACCTTTGATATCCGCAATAAATACAAACCTGTGTTTCAAACATAGGAAAAACCCCACATTTAACAAAGACTGGTAAAAGTGTCACTCTTCTGACTGCCTTTGGCCAGCTTGCAGCCCCCAGTTAGTATTTACTCCCACTGAGAATAATGATAGCAGTCTTCTTTAAGCCTGACTTGGAAAATAAAAAACGAGCTTCTTCTTTTTCACAATACACTAGAAAATCTGAAACACTTTTGAGGGCTTTGGGGCTTTGTTTTTGCATTAGGAAATTAGAATTTTGTCACTGAGTCTACCATATTTGAAAGCCTAATTTTAAGGGGAAAAAACTAGAAAACTATAGGCACAGTTATCATGCACTAGCAGAAGTAGCAGTCCTCTTCTAGTATCTGGGAAAAAACCCTCCAGTTTTTTCAGTTCTCCTGGAGGTACACACAGAACACCAGAATTTGGGCTTTAAACATGCTTGTCTCATCTTCGACAATAGAAGTAGCTCCTTTAGGTTCAGGTTTGTAATTTTAAGTGATATTTAACTGTTTAAGTCAGTCATAGTCACAGAAAATATCCTGTTTCTCTCTTAATGCCTTCCTTCCTGACTGGTCTTTGTTGCAGATACTATGACTGCTATTTATTACTTCAAACACACTTGAAAATTTCATGCTTTCTCATAAAATGTCATTATTTGCCTATTAAGGTGATCATCTTGTGCAGCTCACTAATCTTTTGATGAATTCAACATATAATAGCAAAGCTGCCCAACTGTCATCTTCCATACACTTTTAGTATTTCTTCTGTTTTTAGCAACTTATTTCCTTAAGCAAATATAAAACCTGTGAACTCATTGCATGAGTTATGGATTTTAAGTCATGAGTTATGATTTAATCATGCATTATGATTTTCAGACATGATTGTTTCTTTCAAATCTCGAGAATGCATTTTTACATTCTAATCTTGAAAATCAGTATTCTCAAGAAAGAACCACATTAAAGACACCTTTTAAAGAGAACAATGGTAATAGAGTTGATGATGTAATTAGTACCTTGTCCTTTGCACATTTTTTAGAAATATGGTCAGAAGTGCCACAGACAGAGAAAGACGAATGAGACAACAAGATTATGAAGGACACTGAAAAAAAATGAACCAAGTTTGTTATGACAAGACAAAATCTGATGTATAACTTCAGAGTGATTTACCTTAGAAGGCTGACTGGTTACCATAGAGAGTCATGGCATGTGTGGCCATACATCTGGACATATAATGAGTCAAAATATTCTAAGATATACTTCGGGTATACATTCTACTCTTTAGGGATTTTCCCTACACATATTTGTATCTCATGTAACAGGATAGCTACCTTGCATGTGGTGCAGGTAAGAGCTGGAGAGGAAATAAATGTTGGGAAGCAGCCTGCCTCGCCCAATGTGCAGTAATCACACGTGGTCTGCTGCTGTGAGGTGCTGCTAACACTAAAAGTTGGTGCGTAGTCAGCACCTCTAGAGGAGACAGTGCCTCAGATGCAAAGGATTAGGCATGGGAAGGAGACTGTGCAGAAGCAGCACGGCGTGCTCCGTGGGCTGGATGCTCTCTGTCAGGCACCAGCGCCAGCCCAGACTGCAGCCAGGACATCGGACAGTCTGGTCAGAGTGTCTCTGCACTGCTCACTTCACAGTCCAGTCGAGGATGCCCAGAAATGACCTCTCCACTGGAAGAAAAAATTAAAAAATGCCTATAGATTACTAGAGGATTATGTTGAATAAGTAGTATTCTTCCAATTTTAAGGCAATTTAGTGGCTACTTAACTTTCTTAAAAAAAAAGAATATCGCTGACCTTTCTTTTTTGATATACGAGCTCCCTGACCATGTCTGGCCTTCATAAAATTTAAGTGCACTAGGGACCTCATTATTATATTACATTTCAGCATTGGTGACTCAAAAATGTGGTTTTTCAAGTTAGGCAATCTGTAAGAACAGCATCTTCATCTTGGGGAAGGAAAGAATATAGAGAGTAGCTTAATCACACACCTCCAAAGAACCAGTCTGAAACTGTTTTGCTTTTTTCAAAAAGTCTGTAGTTTTTCTGAATTTTTACTCTACAAACTAGATTATGTCAAGCTAATTTTATGTTGACATGTTCAATAGGATGCATCTTTTAATATACATTCATTAAGGATACCAAAACATTGAAAATTCCGTTCTTATAAATGTAGATGAGATGGCTTCATCCTAAGTACTGAATATATTTCTTCTAAAAATGTAGGGAAACAGACTGCACTTAAAATAGGCTTTGGCTCTGCACAGACAAAATGAGGAAGTAGCAGGGGAAGGATTTCTCTCTATTGCAAGCTTTTTCTATTAATTATTTGCATGAATATAAATTAGTATTCTGAATCTCATTAAAATAAAATACCTGCAATAGCATTCAGTTGTTATTCTTGGCATTTCCCTCATGCACTCTTGCTAAAGCACAGGAGGAGAAAAAAAGTACTAGCATTTAGAGGTGATAGATAAAAATGCTGAAGAATTATCCTTAGATCAAGACTGGAAGCAAAAGCATGTAATTTCTTTAAGGTTTGTGCGTGTATGTGTCAATTTGAAAGCTTCTTGAAAATTACCGAAATTTTAGGTGCACACAAAACCTTGCAATCATATTTCTTGAAAAACTGTTGCTTTCATTCATTCCTCATTTTCAAATGAACAAGACTGTTTATTCCAGCAAATCCAGTATGTACCATTGTTTTCATTCCTTCAGCCTGCTCCTTTAATTTTCCCTGAGTACAAATTATATTCACAAAACCCATATTTATTCAGTTAACATTAGGTACTGACTAAGATTATTGATAATTCTTGCAGTGTTTACTGTCTGGTTTCCTGCTCCATTGCACATGAGAAGCAACACTAACTTTGAAGTCGATGAGCCAGCACAGATGATGTGGTCCATTCGGTATTAAAGTGTTGTTTAAAATACATCCCCAGAGCAAATACTACAAGTAATGCGATTTTTTTTCTTGTGCTGTGATTTCTCTTGAATTATGCCACCAATGCTGAATATAAAACTTTTAGAGATTAATTTCTCTGTATTTACTGCCACTAAGTTTTTGGGGGTATTACTCAATTTGCACATCTAACACTTGGAATTGTACAATCAAATCACATAAAAGTCAAACAATAATTTACTATTAAAATTTGTGCAATTACAAGAGAGTTCAGGCATTAAACTCTAACTGTACACATATTTGTTCTAAACTTAGTAGATGCCAGCAAAGTCTATAAGATGTTCTGACACATTTTTATTTCATTTCCATTACTATACTTTTGAATAAAAGAGACTAATATAATTTGCTAGACTTAATTTCTGCTTTAATGTTTGTTTTGAGAAATATATCCTGTCATGAGATAATTGGATATATTTTTAAATAACAGAATTAAGGAAAAAAAAAAATCTAAGTAATGTTGTTCAGCGTGTAAATCCCCAGACTTGATTAAAGAAGAGACAGAGGAGCCCATTCAAGGTCTTCCATCTGTCACTGATTTTGCACCTGCTGTTGACAGACTCTGAAGTATTGCTGAAAGGGGCTCTATCATATTTCAAACAGCAGGAAGCTTCTGGCATTTGGCCATGGACTCACCTCTGTAAGGCCTGAAAATCCACATGTGGTCCTACTGCAAAGATGCCTCTGCCCATCCCTCTCACTCCAGAGTAGGGGGAGGATTGAGAAGCCTTTTTGTATCTTCTGGCTAACATCTGCCAAATGGAAGATACCAGACTGGTATTCAGTATACCAGAAGGAATATCCAGAATATCCAAATATCCAGAAGGAAAACCCTGGTGATGCTAGATAGTGGAAAATTAGTTGAGCTGAGAAAAATACTGGAAAAACTACTTTATTTTTCCAAGATAGAAAATGTCATGCAGAGTGTGTTTTTTTTAAACACAATCTTGCTGCTTGCATAAGAACATCCACAAGGATTTTACTTCAGGCAGAGAGAAGCTCACTTGCTGAACTGATCTTTAACACCACATTCCTCTGTTAAGAAATCTTGTGCTTGGCACTTCTAAATAGCTGGGAAAGTATAAGTTTTATTAAATACTGAAAAATCCTCAACTTAGACTGAAATCTCATATTCTTCCCTTTGCATTTGAGAACTCTGTACAATTTTCTTTGCAAGAACAATATTTCGAGTCAGGAAATTTTAAAGCAATTACAATTATTTTCATCACCAGACTCTGCCTGACAAATGAGTGTGGCTGCAGTGACCTCTGCAGTTTCTCCCAGATGCTGTCTTTCTCACCACCAGTGCCATTAATCAAAGATGTGATGCACATATCTCTGTGCAAAACTGGAAATGAGTCAGCCACGATAGATCTATGTGACTTCTTGCAGATGCTCAGGCACCACTGGGTCGTGTCTTGAGCAACCAACTGCTTCAAAGCTGCATAGTATTTGAAGTATTCTTTCCCAGAAAAAAATCAGCAGGAACCTTGATCCTAGTTTAGTTCTATTACATAACACAATGTGCTGGGTGCCACATGTCTATGCTGCACATAGATACTGCAAGGATGGAAATACGAATATGTGATTTTCCCCTTCCTTTTCCTACTGTTTCCAGCTGAGAGAATCATATATGTAAGTTTTATACATCTCTGACCATGAGCATTTCAAGCTTTCATTGACCTGAATCTCACTGTGGTAAGTTTTTATCTTTCAGTATTTTCAATAAAAGCAGATACGTTGTTAATAAAGAAATTGAACAACCGGTCTTTATGGTTATATAAGGGTCTTAATTAATTCAGTGGTCATTAATAATTAATTCACTGGTCAGAAATTTTTTATGTAAAAAGTGTTATTAAAGGCTAAATGTTATTCTCAGCCAGCTTTAACAATCTAACAGTTAAGCTTCCTGTCCAAGATGGCCATTCAGGATCCCTCCACAATCAAAGGTGAGACATCCTACAGAAATTCTGTGATAAGCCAGTCACTAATTCCACCTATTTTAAAATTAAAATAAATTCCCTTGGATTTGGTTCTCTCTGTTGATTTGCTTTATCAATTAGCTACTCATTTTTTGGATAGCTAAAATTAGTTGCCATGAATCCTAACTTAAAAATTATAGAATACTCAGCAAATTATATTCTTAAAAAAGGGGTTTGCCTTGTTTCAGTTACTCCTACTAATATGTCCCCAGTAAATATTTAGCCCCATTGCTTTAATATAAAACAGCCTTAGACGGATAGCAAAACCATGGGTTTAAAAAGCCTGCTGGCAAAAAATTGTTCTTTTTACTCAATGAACAGACATTTCCCAGTTGAGAGTAGCCCTGAATTAAACATCAAATATATATTTCTGCTCTGAAAAAAAAAAGAGTAGTACTACTCTCTTCACATGTTTCAATGATCTATCTGGTGGCAAGGATAGTAAAGGTTTAATTTATTGTTACTTTAGATTGACAGGAAGCACAGCTCTTCAGGGCTCACTGAGGATATACAATGTCCAGTTTATCCTTTCACTTAAATGACTGAAAGTGCTGGTTGGTATCTATTCTCAATATATTTCTTTGCAAATAGGTTTGTTCAAATCTGTATGTGTTTTAGTCATGTCTTCCGCTGATCTTCCTGCCTGAGCCTACAGAAACCAAAACCAAATCTGTATGAGCACATGGAAGACAAGAGCTAAGATATTTTGTGGCTGCCTTAACTATTGCCAAGGCAATAACAACCACATGTTAATTAAGAGTCTGTTCACCCATAGTATTTATTTCAGTGTTTTACCAATACTGCAGTAAATATTGCTACTGGAATTAATGCAAAACTAATCAGTTTTTTTTTCACCTTGATGGAAAAACTATGCTTTAACAAATGTAACTGTGTCTTTAAGATTACTGACTAGTCAGTAAAACCTGATTCTCTAGACAGTAATAAAAGCATACTTTTCTAATCACAGACTGAAGCCATGAAATGATATGCAGGAAAGGATACGCTCCTTTTATAAGAAAGGGCAAAGCAAATAGAACAAATGAAACACAGGGTAGGATTAGGAGCGTGTGCTAGAGAATATTGATTTGTATGAGTTCAAGTCTCCTAGGCTATCTTAACTAAGACACAATCTTGCCTACAATGAATAAAGTAATTCAGGCTAAAAATATAAAGAAGGCTCCTTAACCACTTATACTCTTGAACAAGACTTTCCATAGAAGTAGCAATTGGGAGCTACCAATGTCACTATTTAAATTTGATCTAGTTAAGTTAAACTTATCTATGAGACAGCTGTTTGAAACAGCAGGGGACTTGATCTAATGACTCTGCTAACCTGTGCTTATCTTTTGAAAACATCAGATTTTTCTTACTTCCATGTGATATTAGGTATTTCGTGTTTCAAAAAGATCAGTATAGAATGACTACCTTGTTATGTGCAGGGAAGTCTTTTATTTCGTGGCACAAAATTCTACATACTTCTACATACTTAAGACCCAAACTAACACAACACATTGTTCTTGAAATATACTCCATATCTAATACTTTCTCTTCATGAATACGTAGCAGTCAGGCTGCATTCCACAGCCTCAATTTTATCTATTGTATTTTTTTGTTTGTTTTTACTTTTGCCAAATGTTTTAATCAAAAAACTAGAATTTACTTTTTTATTTTATATTTCTGGGAGTTATCAAGTTTATCTTTTCTTCCTTTCTCACACAAAACTAACAATAGCTTTAGGGATTCTTATCTTTCAGGAACATGAGCATGTCCCTACATCCCAGCATGACCATATTTCTTACTCTTATGTCTTGTTTTCCACTGGTCAGTGGGATGCTAGTTGTATATGAATACTGTTCCTTAATTTTAACTAGAATTATATTAATAAGATATTGGAAAAATCTATCTCATGGTTAACTCAAAAAAGATACATAGGGTCACAAGCTTTAGGTATAACATTGTTCAGGTTTGTTGCCCAAGTGTCAATGGCAGAGCAGATGCAATTTGAGCAGCCACATCTATATAAGTCCCATCTCATATAAGTCATATCCCATACTATTAACAAGTTACCTTTTTTATTCTGTTGGGTGTTTTCTTTCCACAGAAGAATGAGTTATTTTACATGAGGCAGCTTAGCAAGAAATTTACCTGAGATATTTGCAGCTGTTTTCCTGCATGGCATGGTGTCTGGAAGTCTAGCAATAGTTTAATAACTTATATGTACAATACTCCTTGTTCAATCATAAAGCAGCTTTGTTTGTTTTTTTTTTTTTTTTCTTCTTCTTTATAGGACAGGGTTTTTTTGAGCTCTACTTCCAGCTTCTGCTGCAGATACATTGCTTGGACCTGGACAAATCCCAATTTTTCCTTTTCACTCACATTAAAATGTGGGTCCCACTGGGTGCCTTAAATTACTGAAGGAAAGACCTGGGGCATGGACCCAGGCTAGTGATGAGGTTTGTAGCTAACCAAAGTGAAATGGTAAACAAAACCCAACTTGTTCTCTTCCTACCCCTAGTCTCTTTCAGAGAATTGGAGTAGTTCTGGAGGTGATGACTGAAAGCCCTGGAAGTGCAAAAGAATTTTTTTTTGGCAAGGGTAAAGTATATGCACTATTTTATACACAATTCCTCATACTATGTTCCTTAAATTAAAAACATAGCATATACTGCTCTTTTACCTAAATAACTATGTTCTGAGGATGTTCATTTACTCTAGAAAAATAAGCTCAATTTTTTTCTAGAAATAAAGTTTTACAATTAGATTTATATAGTTGGACAACAGAAAACACAATCCAGAGCAATGGTGATACATATTTTAACATCAAAGACTTGAGGATCTTTCCCATTGACCTTCTCTTTAATTACATTGTCCTTTGGTAACAAAGTTAGCAGGAAATTTTTATTGCAGGATATTTGTACAAGATGAAAAATATCCCCAGGAACTTACACACTGTCAAGAGTAAATTAATACTCTTGTGCTCTTGCTGGAAATAGAAGCTTGGCAACTGAGTCAGACTTTAGCCTGTAATATTCTGACTTTCAGTAAAAGCCTTTAAATGGAAGTAGTGTGCTTCAAGAGTACTTCAGAGGATCTCATTTCTAAACTTCAATGAAGCTCAGAGAAACGCAGGTGATGTGGAGATAATACATGCTATGTATGCCTGCATAGTCACATCCCTTGCTTTCTCTGGCCAGAGAACATAAAATATATATGCAAACAATACTCTCCCCATTCCAACTTGCTATGCATGAATGAAAGGTATATATACTAATGAGAAAACATACAATGTTAAAGGGAGCTAAAATACGTTAATATGAGCAGAAATTAGGAGGGATTTCAATTTCTTTTCCTTGCAGTATCTTTAACACTGTGCATTAGAATCCAGGACTATGTTACCTTGGTTGCCCAGTAAAGTAGTCTGTCAGCTAGAACTGCCTTATTTTCTTGGGATCTAAATCTTTTAGGCATTACTCTCTTACAGGTTTCTCATCCAAAGCTTTACAGTGATCCAGTTGTAGGTGGAGCCCTTGCAAGGTCCGGTGTGAATAGTTGTAATGAGGAAAGGGAGATGATCTATTCCACAGCAATGAGACATATCTTTAGTGTGGCATCCTCCAGACCAGAGAATTTCTCTATGGGAAACGAGAGAGGTTGGGGTGCTGACAGTGCCAAGTGGAAAGGTTTAGTGTACACATTGCAGGAGCTCACCCTGTTCACCAGTCTGGGGACAGTGAGCAAAAGCATTTGGACACCTCTCAACAAGCAGTTTGGATTCCTAAGATCAAGCAAAGTCATCCTAAACAAAAGCTACCAGTTTATGGACTGAGCTACCCAGGGAAAGTGAGATTATTTAGTTCCCAGATGAAGGCTATGATCTCTTACTTTCTACTCATCGGTTTCTAGAACTCATTAAAATATGATGGGGTTGAAGGGTGGAAGTGTGGGTTCAGTTCTCAAATTGAGAAATTCTTCATCTTCACTTCATCTACAGCTTCACTTTGGCTGCCGTTGTCATGGCCTCTAAAGAAAAGACTGCTTGTTATTTATTCTGCAGTGTTCCATTTTCATGTGTTGTACAAGCTACTGGAGAGACAAAAAATTTTGTTTTGGTAACTACTTGGACTCAGGCCCTAGAAACGTGGATTCTGTTTGTGCTTTTTTTTGTGGCAGTGGGCATGCCCATATCACAAGGCACAAATGAGTGGGCTGCACCTGGTTTTAGCTGTGATTTTTCTGTCATTTCTGAGCTTCTTAGTATTTAATTGGGAACGGCAGTATCCTTTAAACGTGTTGTATATAACACTGTCAATAGTTTCAAGGAATATATGGAGTGGTTTTTCCTAGGCTTTATTTTTTTTGTGTCCAATTTTCTGTCACTAATTCATGAGATTTAAATTTTGCATCTAATAACAAATGAGGAAATCTAAAAAATTGCTTAATCATCTTGTTCTTTTTCTAGGACATTATGATAAGCAATAGCAATTTCTGAGAAACACCTGTAATATTAAATACTACACAAGCTTGGGAAATATAGTTCATGTTGAGAATATTGCTGTTTTCTTTAAATGACACACATAGCTGTTTTTTTGTAAAAAAATCTTCAGTGTCCTGACATTGTATTAATGCAATGATTTATGATGAGATTTGCTTAAGATATTGAAGTTTAATATTCTTCAGAAATGTTAAACAATAGGTATAAGGTGGTTGGTATTGTTTAAATTTTTAAAAGCACAGGAAGACAGAAGGACACTATTGTGTTTAACACATCAACCTGCAACACAGGAGACTGGAGCTGAACTCCAGTGTTAGTTATTGTCTCTGCATTGGATTCTTCATCTGAAACAGCAGGGCTGACAGTACTGCCTTTCCCCAGCCCTTCTGCTTCTTAAACCCATTCTAACTGCAAGCTCTCAAGAATGGAAATAGTTTCTTGCTGTTTGTGTGAAAATTATATGGTTTGTAACACAGCTCTGACCTAGACTGGTCCCGTTGACACTAGTATGTCACAAGAAACATAATAGTCTTGCTATTATTTGTCTGAGTTTAGTATTGACAGTGTTAACAGTGATTGTGTCTACTGCACTATTACCTACAACACTCTGGTCCTTTCTCTGAGGTCTTGCTATAGGTCTTGGCAGGAACTTCTTCCATTTGCCAGGTCTCATGGGCTGACCCAGAATTTAGGCTGCAATGAGGGGATGTAGGGCACTGGGTACCACCGCAGTATAACCTGGAACAATTTTACTCAGGGTAATTTTCACTTTCTCTGTGTGCTTTTTGGTACTTGAATTAGCTACTCTGTATCTGTTGCAGGGTCAAAAAAGTCATATTTCTTTTGAACTGAGTCCCTGAAAAGTCAGAGATTATTGCAAGAAGTATTTCTGAACCAAGATGGGAATAGAAATCAGAGAACAATGGTAAGGTATACAGTTTAGAAGTGATTCTACAAGGACAATCCAAGCAAACTTTTATTATCTGAAAATTGCTTTAGGGATGGTAAAATATTAGAAATCAGATGGTTTGACCTTAGTGCAGTGAAAGTCTTATATGCAGTTTTAAGGAACAAGAACTTTCCAAGAAACGTGGTCTGACTGAAGGCACACACTCTCCTGTGAATTGATACCACATTAGCTTGTGGACAGGAACACATCTCAGCTGAAATAATAGCACATTTTCAGAATATTTCTCACATAGAGAATGAGTCAAAGAATGTCAGAGAATGGCATTTTCCCTTTTTAAAAGTATGCATTATTAAATCAGTAGAACTGAAATCATGGGCAGACCTAAGTGAAATAGTAAATGTAGATTGACATTAAATCTATGGCTCCTACCCTTGGTAAATTGCAAAGTTCTTAATTCTAACTTCATATTGCTTCTTCCTTAATAATAATATTCTAAGCAATTTATTTATAAATTTCAACTGGAAACTGCAACCTCTTGATACGAAACACAAACTTCTACTGGGTGAACTGACAAATCAGAATTGCAGACAAATGCAATCTGTGAAATCACCCAGGTTACTAGAGGGAGAAATTTGCTGTATGTGGGTCAAGGGTATGTTTGCAAGGAGAAAAGGATGCAAAAAGAGCTGTATAACTACCCAAAGGAACCTTTCCCTTCCCATTTAACCAGGTCATGGCTAGTGTGAGCCACACGTAGTAGGTCTATATTGGTTACTTGGTGAACTTCAAGGGTTCCTTTGGTGCAGAAATTTGTTCTACATCTTTACTAAAGGAACCACAAAGTATACTCTGAGGTGCAGCACTGATGTGCTCAAAACACATTCCTTTCTCATGGGTTCAAGGCCAAAACTGCACCCTGAGGAGGAATGAATAAAACAGCAGGAGTGTTCAAGTGGATCTTCAGGTAGTAGAAAAGAAGTTTCTGTCTCTTTTTCTACCTCAATAAGATGTTCTTCTTAAGGATAGCTGTGCACATTTGTTTCCTTAGTTTGAGCTTTCTCACTATGCTCGATTCTCTAATTAGCTAAACTATTTGAAGCAGCAGTTCAGAGGGGAACTACCTAATGGAATCATTAAAGTTATTTTAGAACTTTTTTCACAAGATTAAAAAAAAAGTACAAGAAAACACTAACTTTGATCTAAAGGATAGATAATGTTATTTAAGGGCTATAGAATAATTTATACTCACTGCAGAAGACTGGACTGAAAGAAATAAAAAAAATCAATATTGGTAAAAAAATAAAACTTCAAAGGAAATGTGAAAATGCCATAACAGGTACTCTGATTTTGCAGCATTCACAATGTAAGAAGAAAGAAATTTTCTCTGCATGAACCTGGGATTAAAACAAAAAACAACTAAAAGTACTAGTAAGAACCTAACTATAGCTACTAGTAAAAATGACTGGTTTCAGATTTTTTTTTCCTCTCAAAAGAATGTTTATGAAGAAAGTAAGGAATATTTTAAAGTGAAGGAAGGTTTTGATTTTAATAATTAAATTTATCTTCTTCTGTATTTCATAAACAAACCCCCAGGCATTTTTGTGACTTTCCCAGATCATGACTTTCATGTTGGGGAAAAAAAAATCATGCCGATACTCTTTCATATCTTGTATAGCTCTAGGTATAAGCAGCTGCAGTTCCTTGCAAATTTATCACGTGTAAGACTTCCTATGGATTATACTGAAACTCTTGGAAGTGACAGCAAAAAAATAAACAACCCTGTGGTAGGAATTCATGAACAAGATTTCCTACCATGATGATGTGCCACTATGTTATGGCATTTGACTCGGATGGCAGGAAAAGTGTGAATTCTCACTGCTGTTACACTGACCTGAGTACTTCCTTACTTTGGAATTGTAAGAAAATGAACTTGCATACATACTTTATTTCTATATTACATTAGGTCAATTATTGGATAATGGACAGTGTCTCAAGAGAACAGATATAAATTTGTTGCAGGAGCTTCATTTTCTTAAGTAATTTTCATAGTTTTTCTTTTGCAGTTCACATTTCAGTAAGAGCAGAGCTCCAGAAAAGCAGAGCAGTGAATGCTGCTGGAGTCACAGTAATCATTTCTTCCAATTTTGAGAGCTACTGAAAGAGCAGTGAAACTAAAACCTTTACTCTTATTGTCTTGCTGAGGGAGCAACACCCGAAACACCTGTCAAGCACTCAGCCTTCACAAGCCTCAAATCACTAAGTTTTAAAGATTAACTGTTTGGGTACTTGTCAATGGGCAATGTCCAACCTTGTACTTGGAGACTTAGTAGCTCTGTCTTATAAATCCTATTTGTAAGTATTGCTGCCTTGAAACTAAAAATCTTAGAATAAAGCATTCTAGAAAACCATAAAACCCCTCATGCAGTTAGGCATAAATCAGCTGAGATGGATGGTTCAGACAGCTCTGTCAGAGCCTATGAAATCCACCTCCCAACAAACACCTGAAAAAGGGCATTAACACCTGAAAAAGGGCATTAATGATAGCGATCAGAACCAGGGCAGTGGCAATGATCTCCAAGCAATGGAAACCCCTGCTCAATGACACCTCTGGCTGCAGCTGGCCAGTAGCAGTACAACAATAAAACCATCACACAAAAAAGACTAAATGCAGGTGTGAAAGTGACACCAACAGCAAAAGAACTTTAGGAGATATATATGTACCTCATCATGGAGGAGCAGTAAACTGAAGACTGAGAGGCTTTTCCCCTTTCTTCTTTATATATTTCTACAGAAAATATCTGAAGGAAAGCAAACAAAACTGGATATGAAAGGCAGAATTGTTTAATTCAGATGTTGGCTCTTACACCACTTGAAAATTTTCTTTAAATAAAAAATGCTGAAGTTAATTCAGCTGAATTGTGAGGGCAACTGCTAAAAATATACTGAAAAATGCACTGTTTTATGTGTTTCGTTTTCAGTAGTATTAGTCCTTATTATAATATTCCTGTGGAGCTCTTTTTGTGCCATTATTTCTTCCTACTGCCATCAAAACAGTGCTGTCCAAAAAAGCAAATAGAAATCTTTACACCAGTGGGTAGGAAAACATGTACCAGGAGAATTTTTTTCAACTATGTGGACTCTAATTCACATGGAGACAATCCAGACATATGTATCTAACACCTCAGGATATGTACTTTACATTACAAGTAATGCTTTGCCAAGCATCCAAAACCACAAAAAAAAGACTTTAATGAAGGACAGTATCAATTTGCCTCTAGCATATCTCTAATTTGAGTATAACTTGGACTGTCTTGTGGGAATTCGGCTTGTTTGGATAAAATCTGAATTTGTCTTGCCTGCATAAAGATATTGCTAAAAGGAAAAACTGCTGCATTATATAATATCAAACAGCTTAACGACTGCATCTAATTATATTAAAGACTAAACTACTGGAAGCAATGAAAACACTTATTGGATTATAAACACGAAAGCAAATGGGAAGCAGCAACATAGACTGTGCCAGAAATGCCCTTGAAAAATCCACATCCTTCCCTTTCCAATAACAAGCTATGTTTTGTAGGTCATACTGTAAACCATACTTGGAAAAAAGCTCCCTGGGTGAAGTTATTAGAATTGCCTCTAGCAAGTGCTGCTGCCTTTAACAGCAGCATTGCCTATTTCTGAAAAAAAAATAAACTAACCAAACAAACAAACAACAATAAAAAAAAACACAAAAAACTGTGCAATTTGATTTTCTTTTCTTCCAAGCACTGGAAGGAAATGTTGCCTCAGTTTCCTGAAATACAACCTGAAATATTCAGCTTTTCACAAGAGAGACTGGAAAATGAGTGTTTACAAAATGAAATCTGAATCATAAAGACTTAACATTTCAGATATGAAGATTCAACCAAACTATCTNAAAGAACTCACTTCCTCCCAAACCACCGAGATACCAGAGTAAGCATTGCACTTGCATGATAGGAGATGCAGCCATCTTCAATTCAGCAGCTGCAGCTGTGTGGGCAGAAATACCTCAGGACATAATAGAGAATGAAAGCCTGAAGGCTCGCAGTACCTGGCAGTTTGGAAGAGCCTTAATTCAAAGAGAAATATTACTGGAAAAAGAAGAAAGACAAAAAATGTTTGTTTGCTTAGTCTTTTTCATCGTCAATTCTCCTTTCTTAGAATTTCTTCTGCCAACAAAATGTGTGCTAATACGTGACTCATGTCTAGGAATAGCTGGAACTGGAGTTTGATACTGGATGTTTTACTGTATGTTGGCTTTCTGGGGATGTCCTTCAAAGGCAGTGAAAGATGGCAACGCATTGGAGACCATGAGCTGATACATCAACTGATACTGGCACAGGAGTATGCCTGATGGTTGGGATGCCACCCAGAGGGACCTGGTCAAGCTCAGGATTGGGCCCATGGTAACCTCATCAGGTCCAACAAAGCCAGTGCAGGGTGCTGCACCTGGGTTGGGGGGCAACCTCCAGTATTGTTACAGACTGATGGATGGACAGATGTAGAGCAGCCGTGCCCAGAAGGACTTGGGGGTGCTGCTGGGTGAGAGGCTGGACATGACCCAGCCATGGCACTCACTGCCCAGAAAGCCAAACATGTCCTGGGCTGCATCCAAAGTAGCATGAGCAGCAGGGCCAGGGTGGGGATTCTGACCCTCTGCTCTGCTCTGCTCTGCTTTGGTGAGAGCCCACTCAGAGTTCTGCAAACAGGTCTGGGAGCCCCAACACAGGACAGACCTGTTTGAATGGGTTCAAAGGAGAGCCATGAAGATTATCAGAGGGCTGGAGCACCTCATCTGTGAGGAAAGGCTGAGGGAATTGGAGTTGTTGATCTTGGACAAGGGAAGGGTCTGGAGAAACCTTATTGTGGCCTTACAGTCTTAAAGGGAGCCTAAAAAAGATGGAGATAGGCTTTTTAGCAGGACCTGCTGTGACAGGACAAGGCACAACGGTTTAAGCTGAAGAAGCATTGACTTAGATTATCTGTAAGGAAGAAGTGTGGAGTTTTTTAAACAATGAAGGTGGTAAAGCACTGGCACAAGTTGCCCAGAGATGTGGTAGAAACTGAGAATATTCCAGGTTGGGTGAGTTGGGTCTCTGACCAACCTGGACCTAGTTGAAGATGTCCCTGCTCATTGCAGGGGGGTTGGATTAAATTACTTTAAATGTTCCTTCCAACAAATTCTAGGATTCTAGGTAGTGAAAACACAACATACAGAATGAAAATGTTCTGCAGTGGAATTTGGGAAAAAAAAGGCAACAAACATAAATTGAAAGTTAAATATTTATTTTATTTTATTCTCTTATGACCATTCATTCTATATAAGTTTTCTAGAATTTCTTTATTACTGGCATTTAGGGTCATGAAGATTTCATTAAAAGCACTTGCAGGCTGCACTGGTTCTGTTTATTTCTTCATATTCTTCACGAGTGGCCCCAACAGCTGTCCATTGATCAGTGTAGTCTGTGCATACCCCGTACGTTTCCTTTGCTATATTTCTGTCACAACAGCCATTCCTTCCTGCACAAGGAAGTTTTGTGAGAAGTTTTGTGATAAGTTTTGTTAGAAGAAGCTCCTGGCTTACTTGTTTGCCTGAAGTTATTTGCATGATATTATCACACAGCGTAAAGGGCATCTGAGGCTAAGCTCAGGCTGGGCAGCAAAGGGGGCTCCTCCTTCTCCAGGCTCTTGACCCTGAGCACAGATTTGTGCCCAGGCAGTGCAACACTAACCAAGCAAGAATTGAAGTTCCACTGTGTGCCTGTGCTCAAAGAATTGTATAGACATCATCTGCTTAGATGGCTGAATGTACTGCGATCTATATGGCTTGTATGCTAGGCTGCATCATTAAAAAGTTTATATTTATCTCTGTAATTTACTCTCATTATGTGTAATATGAAAGAACAAATGAAGAAGTATAACTATTCTGACAGATCGCTACTTTGCCAGTGAAGAATTTTCTATATCAAGTGATCTAAACATTTATTCAACTTGACAGCAGTCACTGTCAGCTATTTCAGAGATAAATCTCTAGAATGATGTGTGCAGGAACAAATATCTTCTTTGTACTAGAAAAGTAATTTTTTCATGGATTTACAGATATTCTCTGTGTAGGTGAGTTTGGAGAATGGGCATCATTATGATAGCTGAATGTAGCTGAGAACTGATGTCTTATAATTAGTAAGTTAGGGTATTGATTTGTTCCTTTTAAAATTTTAACAAAAAGCCATTTCCCTTTATTCTGTGGCAGTGAGTTTCACAGGCTAATTATGCACATATGAATATTTTGATATGTGCACTATTTACATACACTAATAAGTATGTTGCCTTTGTATATTCCTTTGTTTCTATATTATAAAAGATAAATAGCACTGTTTAATTAACATTGTTTTTAGGATTAAGTTTTAGCAGGGGTTTTACACTTTATTTTACTTCTTCAGTACTTCAGTTCCTTTGCTGTCCAAACAACTATCAAGTAGGTAAATTATAACAAAGTTTAGTGGCAAATTTTAATTCTGTGTATAGCATCCTAAGAAACCAATTCAAGGCAAACCAGAACTGTCTAAAAGCTGATAGGACAATATATTCATTCAATTTCATGCTCCTGGGGAACTGTTTCTAACTTCCATTGTTTAGGTGAAAACAGTGAAATTTTAATCACCAATTATCCCAGGTGACTGGGAAAAGGGAAAGATGAACCCACCTTAAAAAGGGTAGAAGGAGGACCCTGGAAACTACTGACCTGTCAGGCTCACCTCTGTGTCTGGGAAGATCATGAAGAAGATCCACCTAGCAGCTCTGCTAAGGCACACAGAGAACAGGGAGGTGATTTGAGACAGCCAGCACGGCTTCACCGAGGGCAAGCCTCGACTGGCCAACCCAGTGATCTTCTATGATGGAGTGACTGCATCAGTGGACAAGAGAAGGGCTACAGATGTCATTTATCTGTACTTCTGTAAAGCCTTTGTCATAATCCTCCCCAATATCCTGCCCTTTAAATAGGAGAAAGAGGGATTTGATGGGTGTACTGTTAGATGGATAAAGAATTGTTGGACAGTCACATCCAGAGGGCGGTGGTCAACAGCTTTGAGTCCCAATGGATATCAGTGATAACTGGTGTCCCTCAGGGGTCAGTATGGGGACAGTTCTATTTAGTATCTTTATTAATGGCACAGACAAAAGGATCGAGTGCACCCTCAGCAAATTTGGAGAAGACACCAAGCTGACACACCTGTGGGTGACTCACCTGAAGGATGGGATCTATCCAGGGGGATTTGGACAAGATCGAGAAGCAGCCCATGGGAATCTCATGAGGTTTAATAATAACTGCTGGTGCTGCACATGGGTTAGAGCAGCCACTGGTGTCAATCCAGGCTGGGGGATGAACAGACTGAGAGCAGCCCGGCTGAGTGGGATTTGGGGATGCTGGTGGATGAGAGCTTGACATGACCCAGCAATGTGTGCTTACAACCCAGAAAGACAATTGTGTCCTGGGCTGCAGGCAGCAGGTTGAGGGAGGGGATTCTGCTGCTCTACTCCATTCTCCCACCTGGAGACCCCACCTGCAGTGCTTCAGCCAAGTCTGGGGTCCCCAACACAGCAAGGACATTGACCTATTGGAGTGAGTCCAGAGGAGGGACACCAAGTTGATTAGAGGGATTAAGCACCTCTCCTATGAGGAAAGGGTGAGAGAATTGGAGTTCTTCAGCCTGGAAAAGAAGGTTTTGGGGTGACCTTATTGAGGTCTTCCAGTATCTGAGGGGAGCTCACAAGGAAGAAGAAGAGATACTTTTTACAAGGGCCTGTAGTGAGAAGACAAATGGGAATGGCTTCAAACTGAGAGTAGGCTTAGATTAGATACTAGAAAGAAATTTTTTTATTGTGAGGGTGGAGAGGAACAGAAACATACTGGTGGAATGGAGAAGTTGTGTATGCCCCATGTCTGAAAGTGTCCAAGGCCAGGCTGGATGGAGCTCTAAGACACCTGGTCTAGTGGGTAGCATCTCTGCCCACGGCAAGCGGGTTGGAACTAGATGACCTTTAGGGTCCCTTCCAACCAAAGACATTCTGTGATTTTGTTATTCTATGATTCTAGTAACCACGAAAAATATAAAAGCAGACTGTTTCCAAAACAGTGCAAAAACTTCTGATTTTAATGTTATTTTAGTAACTAACTATATGTGATATTCTTTCAGCTATTATAGATTCTGCAAAAATATAAAAGCAAACTATTTCCAAAACAGACCAAGGATTTCTGCCTCCAGTAAGGACTTTCCACCTGTTTCTAGCATGAAATAAGTCTGAAAATAATTGATTAACCAATGTGATATAAATTGGGACTGAATCAAATAGAATAATGATGTAAGAAATGTGTGTGCATCCAGAAGGAAGTAATTACACAAATGCAATTGAACAATCTCCTGAACCAGTCAGAATTTTGCAGCTTATCTTTAATTTGTTTTGCTTTCTCTACTAACAATTGTATTTCAAAGTAAGAGATGACAGGTTGTTATCTCAAATTCCCTCAAATAAGTTTCTAAATTGGGATACACCAGTTTCTCCCAACAGGAATCCATTTGGTCTAATTGATCTATGACTCAGTGAACTTGACATCGACATTGAAAATACAGAATATTCATTACCTTGTCTATAAGAATAGCAAGAGGAGGTACAGAATGGTGTTTACAAATCAATTGGACAAGTAATAATATAGTGTTGCTATTCTCTTTCTTCTTGGTGTTTATTCCTGATGAGATTTTGTTAAATCCTAATGGCTGGCCAAGGAAAATTAGAAATAAAACAATAAATACCACCACTAAAATAAGGTGAACAAAAATGGCAAGTAGCTTAAGGTACATTTTATTATTTTCTTAAATATTTGTGTCAAAGCAAAATGACTTAGTGTTTATGCAAAATTTAGCTTCAGCATATACTATGAAATACTTATTCCTGTTTATTTCTCCTGAAACTGAAAACAGTATTTATGTTACAGGATGTGACTTCAACAAATATGTTCTCTGTCTAAATGGAATGATTCATTCTTTCTTTCACAAAACAGATGAATAAAAATTGACCTCAAAAATACTTAATATTTTATGTTTTCTCATTTTGTTTAACTTTCCACAGTCAGTGTAGGAAATACTGCGCAGTTGTACATACCTAATTCAAGCTCTGGCCATCTAGTTATGTAAAAAATGGAATGATTCATCCTTTCTTTCACAAAACAGATGCATAAAAAATTGACCTCAAAAAGACTTAATATTTTATGTTTTCTCATTTTGTTTTACTTTCCACGGTCAGTGCAGGAAATACTACACAGTTGTACATACCTAATTCAAGCTCCAGTCATCTAGTTATGTAAAAAAAAATTGAAGAGTTCAATCATTTTTCATAATATCTGCATCAAGGAGTACATTTAACTCTCTGATTTAGACATCTGGAGGATGTTCTACAAGTATTTAATTAAAGATGTCTTATTGCAATTTTTATTTAGGAAAGGAAGATGAAGATATTAGCCACAAGAGAAAAATATCCTGGAAGGTAAGGGCCTCTTTATCTCATTATTAAATATTTTCACATATTACAGATGAGTTCAGATAAGGGATCGTAATATATCACAAAATCATAGAATAGTCAGGGCTGGAAGGGACCAATCAGTCATCCAGTCCAACCCCCCTGTCAAGGTGGGTGATCAGAGCATGTGACACAGGAATGTGTCCAGGTGGGTTTGGAATGTCTTCAGAGAGGGGCACTCCACCACCACCCTGGGCAGCCTACTCCTGTGCTCTGTCACACTCAATGTAAATTTCTTCTTCATGTAGAGGTGAAACTTCTTGTGTTTTTGTTTACAGCCATTGCTCTGTGTCCTGTCAATGGGCACCAAGATAAGAGTCTGACACCATCCTCTTGACACTCACCTTTGAGATATTTATGTGCACTAATGATATCTCCTCTCAGTCTTCTCTTCTCGAGACTAAGCAGGCCCAATAAGGCTTGCTTTTGTATTCAATTTTAATTGAATTATAACTTTGAATTGGCAGGAAATTCACATCTGGTAGGAACTATACAAAGGAAGACGTAAGATCTAAATGTTAACTTTTAATTCATTTCTTTATTTTAGATCAGCCTAGATTTAAGAGAAATGTGATTATTCAAAAGTCAAGGCATATATAAACTTCCTGATATTTTAATTTTGGAGGAGAGCCTCACACAGCTTCCTTTAATGAGATGCTTTGTAATTTATGGCATATTTCCAACTTTCTACAGTGATAATTTCTGATGACTTTGAACAAAATTTTGGATAAGTTTGAGTTAGCTTTAATTTGTGAAATTGGCTTAATTATGGTGCACACAGAGGCTGCAGCAATGTTGTGCTGCTCCAGCATCCTGGGGAATTCTGAGATACTCTGAGAAAGGGTGTGTGAACAACTGCAAATGCATTGCATTCTTACAGGTGTATGTTTAAGAAAGGCTCACAAAGAGGCACTGAAGCAAAGACAGAGGAAGAGCATGCAATTCATGTCTTTAACTCTTGTCTTTTGGGGACCTCCCTGGTTTTCAGATTTTACCTCTCACAACCCTGTGCAAGAACCTCTAGTACCAAAGCTCTGAGGGGTTTGCAGGCCCATGCAGCCATGTGGACACTACAGATGTGTGGGGGAATGACTGCCTTACAAGCACTTGCCAGGGAGCTGCAGAGAAGGGTGGGATACCTGAGGGTGCCCAATACCATCACATGGGTCCAAGGCAGTTCAGTTTCCTTAGCTGCTCACAGGCTGGGCATGTGTGGAAACCCCACTGTGGGCTGCTGGCCCTGGGATCAGTGCCTTTGGAAGGACTGATGCTCTGCACACCATGGAGAAGGCAAGGCCTGCTTTGGGCTCACGTGCCCTTGCCATGGGATGCACTGCACCAACTCAGTCAACAACAGCAGGAATGGCAATGACCAGACCAGCTACACTGGCTGCACTTCACTTGCTGCAGTCAGCCTCGGATGCAGGATGGAGAAGCCATCTGCTGATGCAAGTTGTTGGAAGCAAAGTTTGAATGCATTTCTATAGTGGCATCACAATATCTGTCCCGTCACAACCTCTCGTTCTTCCTAGCAAATCTCTGTAAAAAGCTCCAGCCTACAGTAAGCCATCTTAGGAGACAAGACAGATGTTTTAAAGAACAGCTATTTGCCACTAGTTTATCCTGACACCATACACTGACATATTTTAAGTGCAGGGACAGCTCATACTGCTTTAGTTCCTATTTCTCTGACTATGCTGGTGAAAAAAACCTGACCATACAGAGACAACTTTCTGCAAGAAAGTACTAAGTATGTACTAAGTATTGATTTTAGAAGTGTATGTGGGAGCATTAAAAAAAAAAAGTTTACTTCATTTACTGTACAACCTGTGTTTCAAGTCACAAACCTTTTGGTTTGCATTAGCAAGACCACACTGACCAAGGATATTGCAAAGCCACCCTGGTAGGCTGGAACTAGTGGCAGAGAAGAAAGATCTATCTTCTCACTAACAGCAGACATCCTGATATATAAATAATAAAATAGAATAGGAAAAATAGATATACCTCAGGAAAAAACCATTTCTGTTCATAAATGGGGAAATTCACCTACTCTATGTGAACAAAAATAATCAGTATCATAGGTGGCTTGTTCCAGGGGTCTGCACAGATTTTGCATGAAATGAGACAGTTTTTAAGCATGCTGAAACTGAAATAAGTCAGTGTTAAATAATGCTCTAATTCCTCTTGGCTTGTCTCAGTGACAAATTCCATCTTAAACAGTTAAATGATTACAGGATTTGAAATTAAATTTCAGGATGAATAATTAAGGAGCAATCTCTGATGTCTATGAGAAATCACATTCCCTGCTCTAGAAACACTTAGAGTAACAGATACAGGAGTAGATTGGTAACACACTTTTGATTAAATTTAGTCTGCGTAGAATGGCTTCTCATGTATTTCAGTCAACAGTACAGTGAAGTAATTTGTATGTTTTATATAATTTGGCTTCACATTAGCAAACAATAAGATAAAAAGTCCCCAAAATACATTTACATTTGAAAATTAGGTAAATTTGGCTACTTCCCTGGGAAATAGCCAAAAATATAATAATTTAAAACTGAAATGTATCTTTGGTGAGGTATGTACTTAGTCTGGAGCTTTTTACTTGATGAACAGGTTGAAAAACTTATTAGAAAGAAATGTTTGCTTTATAGACAAAAGTTGTTTGTTTCAGCTTAGGAGAACCTTTCTTTTCCTCATGACAAAACTCAAATCATCTACACACAGAAGTTTAAATAAAAGCAGAAGAAAGGTTAATGAGTTACATGTTATGATGGCATTAATGCAAATGTAAAATTTTAGCCAAACCTCTACTTTCTAATACCATACAACAAAAATCTAAAACCTTAAAATACCTGAGAAATTTTGTCATTCCAACTACATTTCTTTGAGGTACTCTCTGTAGAAATCATTCCTTTTGCTCCAGCAATTCTAGAGTCTGTGCAGAATGTCAGGATGAAGGCCTCTTTTCCAACCTTAAAAGCCTACAAACCACGAAACATCACAGAGTGCCAGGTAGCAGATGTTTGCAATGGTGTCTGTGGCTGGAAATGCTCTGAATTTTCTTAGAGCCGAGTACTGTATGTTTGTAGCACTAGGTCAACTCAATTTGTGATGTCATTAAAATATATCCAGTAATTTCTCCCATGCATTATTATGGATTTAGCGTTAGTCAAGAAAAACAAGTGACTGCTTGTAATTGCCTTTGCATGAGAGCTGTATATGATGAATGAAATACAATAGAAAAAAAAAATCATAAGGGTATGACTCGAGCCTGTTTCTCATAATCATGTGTTTATTGTCCTACGTGTTTTCATGAAACACAGTTGTCTTGCTGAACCCATGATCTAAAACCAAAAAAGCTTATTTCCAGCAAAAGAGCAAAATTGCTCTTGGCCACTTCTCTGGAAACCATATCCCTCTAATTACCTTTCCAATGGACCAGTGTACTGACCCTTTTTCTGTCTTTATTTCTTCTTTTTAAACAAGTATATATGGTTATGTGTTTCAGAATAATTCCAGCTAGGAACTAAAAGTGAACATTTTTGACTCAGAGATTACTGAGATCAGTGACTTTTATCAGTTTTGGATTACACCCAGGTTCATGGAGAAGGAGAATCTCATTATGTGATCCATATTTTCAGAAGTTCACCTCCACACTTTTTTGAAAACAGTAATCAAGTTTTCAGAAGAGTCTAGTACCTTATCTACTGAACTGTTTAATTAGCCTGGCCAGAAATATCACAATAGGAGCTTCTGGGTAGAGAAAACATCTGAAAACAGGCCTTTAAATAGTGATCATATGTCAGTATATTTCCATGCACATTTATTGCAATGAATAATTTATACCATCCCTTTGCTTCTCTAAAGTAGCACATTTGCTCTCACACCTGCTTGAAAATCAGCAAATATTGCTGCCCTCTTCAGCCACTGTAAAGAAAGCAGGAGAATACTTTCTGTTCTGGTATTATGTTTTTGTGTCATATTAATAATCTAATACCATTTTTCCAGTTTCAGTGGTTCAATATCGGGCCATCCTCTATTTTTCAGTTTTTCAGTGATATACAAATGATACTTTAAACTCTTCCAGTCATTATGCAGATAACACCATTTTATCTATTTTATTCTGTTGTTTCCCTTCTACAAAATATTGGCTTGCATATATGTATAGAATGAGCATGAGTGCCAGAAACTAATTACTAGTTTCCTTTAATTTGAAATTATTACTAGATCTCAATTCCTGGCATGGAAACACAAGTGGATTTCAGAAATAAGGTGAATCATTTAGTTCAGGTAGGATATTTTGAAAGGAAAGGAAAGCTCGGTTTCATGGAGACAGTCTGCTGGATCTGGAAGATGAGAATTTTGTGTAACATGTTAGATAAGACTTAAACACTGAAAACATATTGACTGATGTCAAAATTATATAACATCTTGAAAGCACAGAGTAGAATGCCATTCATCAAAAAAGGGCTGCAAAGCTCCAGTAACTCCCAATGAATCCATGCTTATCCTCTCAAAGAGAACAGTGACAGAGATGATACAGAGCCATTATATCCAGGAAAACTTAAATGTGAACTGTAATACCTGCAATGCAGACATTCTAGGAAGCAGCAGTGTGAGCAGATAATCAGGGCAGAAAACACTGGAGACTACAACCTAATCTACACTTCAAGCCAAAATGGCTCACAGGGTTAAGGAGGTTAAAGCACTCTGCTTTTACAGCCAAAAATGCATAAGAGAGTGCTATTACAAATATCACATTAGCCATCTCTTGCTTGTTAAATTGATGAGTCACACTTCAATTCAGGCTTCAAAATGAGACCAGAAAAAAATTATTATGCACTTCCTTGACACTGAAAGGCTGGGTTGTATCAATTAACGTACCAGTTTGTAAAAAAGCTGCAAAAGGCTTTATTCCACTTAGATGGTGGAGATATAGAAAGATGTTCAAGCATCAAGTAGTTTCACCTTCATTTGTTGCCAAAGTTAAATTCCTTTACGGTTAAATTTTTACGCATCTAATTTTTTTCCACTCATGATTATTTTTCTGTGATATTTTTGTTTTAGTTTACATCAGCAGAAAAACCTGAACAATGTTTGTTTCTCTAATAAATGTAAAACCTAAACAACAGACTGAATTTCAGTTTCCATTCAACATAGTTCAACAGAAGCATGTGCTTATCCTCAGAAAATTAGCTCTCTAACTTGCTTTCACTATGTAGTCTTAGAAAACAGAGGTGCTCATTGCTACCTGTGTGCTTCTGAAAATAAAATAAGCCACAGAATTATTATATTTGTTGATCAGCATCAAATTAAAACCACCAATCTGCAAGACCATAGTTTAAAGAGGGCAGGACTCCCTGTGCACATAGCACAGCACCCTGCACTTCCACATGTGCCGTGTCCAGTACTCTGGGCATAGTGGAAAACTAGCATGGGCAGAAGCATCCACATGAACAGAGGAGAAGAGCATCATCTCTGTGCAAGGAGTAACAAATCAGTATCTACAGAAGGTGATTCGTTTGCACGAAAGTAATCCCTGGAATTCCTCTTGCAAGGTACTAAGGAGTATATGTACTTATACATGGTAGTCATTGAAGACTCTCAGTGATTTTCAAGTTAGTAAGTTTGATTTGCTAAGAGTACAGCTAAGACATAATCCAGATAATGAAGGTCTGAAAGCTTAGTTGGTCCCCTCCAAAAAATCAGTATCTATGATCTCTCAGTCAAGCTGTTGCTTTGGTTGTGCTTACTTGAGCAACATCTGTTTCCTGAACTCTGTAATCAACAAAGAACTAGGACAACCTAGAACTTTATAAAACTTTCAGGAACTGCCACAAAAAACCCAATTATCCCAAGCACATTAAAAAAGCCAAGTTGTGACATACCAATAAGCAAACCTGGGGCTACATAGAACAATGATACAGCAATTATGATTGACACTAAAAATACATATCTCCCAATGGTCCTGCTATGTCCTCTTTGAGTCTTCAGGAAACTTTCCAGCTCTCAAGCTTCTCATATAAAGCAAAAATTCGTTAAAGAAATAAGCTAAATGGAACCAAACTGTCAAAGCCAGCAAACCTATGATTCACAGACACATCTCATACACCTCTGGAAAAGCAACCCTTCTGCCTTGTATCTCTAACAAGTCAATATTGTTCCTTGGTTTTGCTATATAACATCCTATGCTTTCGCATAATTTCCCTCTCTAGAAAGACTCTTGAGGGATTCTTCAGAAGCAGGACTTTAAAGCTTTCTTTCTGCAGGTGCCAGAAGAAGTCACTCACAATATTTGTCTGTACCTTAATAGCATTTTTAGCTAATCCATTAATGACTGACGTGATTCAATTTTTTTTAGCACAAACAAGTGATAATCTGATTCAATTTACAGCTAACATTTCAGCAAGTAAAGAAGTACTTTTTCTCCTGACTTGTTAGAGGGAATCTTCAGAAGTGAACTCTCTAAGTGGTGCCATAATCCTGTAAATCTGAAGACAAGCTCAGGTGGCTAGCTGTGTTACCTATCACAAAGGCATTAGTCTTGTCCAGTTTAGGCAATCTGGAGTTTGATAAACTAGCTCAAATTCATGTGTGACATTAAATGTACCATCCATGCTCATAAAGAAAAGCCAGTCTAATAATTTACCCTTACACTGTAGTCACAGGCCAATGAGTTTATGCCTGAACTTATCTTAGAAAAAGTAAGAACTCACAGAGCCCTACACTTCCTGTCCTCTGGGGAAACCAGATTTATCTTCTAATTGAACACAAGATGGCAGAGCTTCCCAGTGGAACTAGCACAACTCTTAGAAAGTTTGGGTTATGCCTCCTTTCCTATTTTAAAGGTTTGTCATCCACCCCTGCAATGACTCATGGGAATGTCAGTGTCTTCTAGCGACCTACTGTGAAATCAGAATTTTGCTGCCATGTCTGACCATCTAAGATAAAGCAAATTGTATTATAAGCCAGATTCTCACCCTCTCATTCATTCCAACTGCATATCAGAATTTTTCTTTCATCAACCCAACCAGCTGGCAATTTAGATGGATTAAAAACAGCAAAAAAGAGGAATTTTTCTAGATTTTAATATTTATTTTTTTAAATTTTTCAATCCACCTCTAACATTTCTTAATAAAAGACACTGTTTTATTTATTTTAATTATGCAGTATAATTTCTTTAGTTGCAATGCCACATAAACTCTTTGAGACAGCAACTAGTAGGATCCAGGTGATCAAGATTTTATTCCTAATGGACTGATAAAAGGAAAGACATCTTTTCTCAGTGAGCAGTTTGCTCATCTTAGAAATGCTACTATGTGAAACAATGGGAGGCTTAGTTATGTGGAACATTGTGAGAATGGAATATTACTATATCAGACAAAGTATGTGTGATAATAGAAGTTGAATGATTCAGTCAGAAAACCACATCGTGACAGTAATTTTACTTTAAGATGAGCAAGTTGGTTCTATTCTCTGAACACCTTCCACTCATTATTTCAGATGGATCATATTTTAATTTGATATATTTTAGTGTTAATTCTTTTGATTCCTGAAGACATTTTCCAAAAAGCCTAAGATGTCCCTGACTCTACTTAGCTTTAGATGTCATTGGAGTAAAAAGATCACATCATTGCAGATCCTTTTCAGGCAGATGATGCAAAACTGATTATATGAAAGAAAAGTATATTGCATAGGCAAATTTCCAAGATTATGTTCATTAAATTCGTCACTAGGATAATTTTTTTATTCAGAGTTGAATGAGATCAAAATAAACTTTTTAATTAAAATTTATCAGATATTTCAAGCTAAAAAAAGATGATACTATAAGACAAAAAATCTATTAACAGATACAAGAATGATATAGAAGACAATATTATATCTTGATTCTTAAATTGTCCTTCTCTACATGAAAATCATAATATGTAGAGCTTATTTTTACCAGTCAGCATAAATTTTGAAAAGAACTAATTACATAGAAGACAAAGGAAAAAAAAAGCTTGCACAACATATACACATATTTAATTCAAATTAAGGGAAATAAAGATTACTCACTCATCAATATTTATATGATGTTACACAAGGCAAAGAATGCCATTCACTATGACAAAGCAATTTTGACCAAAGGATGAATATTTTTATCCCCTTTACCTATCAATATTTTCTTGTTCCTAACTTTCAAGTCAGTTTGTTGTTATAGCGATCAAAATTTGAAAAAAGAATCTTAATTTGTTTTGATCTGACCTCTGAGCACAGGATATCGATATGTAATGACAACATGAATGCGAGGAACCACTGCGTAATTCAGAGAGTTTGGTTTTGTGACCTTGGTACAGAGACTGAGAAATTGAGATGCTAATTCAAACCTTCCTAGAACCCTTCCAACGAGGTGTGTGGATTAGCTGGTGACCCTTGTTTGCTAGAGGGAAGATTTCACCACAGTAAGAAATAGTTGGCCTTTTCTGACAGTGATTGACAGTATCTCAGTGTCCTTGTCCTGCTCCGTGACAGGAACTGAATTCAGAGACTAAACAAGCAAAGTGTTATAAATTTGCTTCCTGCTTACAAATTCGAAGTCTAGGTTCAATTCAGCAGTGTAAATGGGTAGTTTGCATGCATTTTCTTTTTTTTCTCTCAATCTCTTCCTCTCCTTTTTTTTTTTCTTTTTTTTGAGGGACGTGTGTGAGAAAACCATTTATTTTAACCCAGTTTAGGATAATGGGAGTTAACTCTGCAGCAAAGCTTCAAACCCATAGTTGACTCATCTAGGAACATGATTTTCCAGCACAAGGAAGGAAATACTACTGTGACTCTCCAGAAGCAATTATATGCAGTCCAGAATTAATAAAATCATGGTCATTACAGGATTAAATTAAGGGAGTGTTTTTTAGTTTTTCTTAGCATGACTGTATTTGATGGCAGTCTTTTCATCACTATTTCTCTGGCATGTAGGTCTGTCCAAAAACATACTCAGAGAATAAATACAGATAAAACATCCTGGGCAGGGATTTTTTAATATTTTATGCAAACCAAGCCATAGTTGTTTTATAAATATATTCCCATCATGTATCCAGAATATTTTATGGGAAATGTAGTATTTATGTAATTTAAATTATTTTAGCTACAATAAGAGAAAAAAGTAGTGAAACTGCATGTGCTGGTTTTGTCTGGGGTAAATTTTCTCAAGTCAAGAAAATGTGTGGGGTTTAGTAAACAGCTGGAGTTAAACCACAACACTGGGAAGCTCCATATCAACAAATACAAAAAGATTGTATATAGGACTGACATATTTAAAGATGTCTAACTTATTAGTCATAATTTATACTAATTGGATTTCTTCACTTGGAAGTAAAATAAATAAATGAATGATTTCATAACTGTGGAATCCTGGACCTAAAAGGAAAAGGTCTGGTGAAGAGACAAATACATTATTTTATTGGTGGAGTTAAGACACAATTGAGAACCTAAAGTGAGTTTCCATACTCATAAAGCTCATTTAATGAACTCCATGGTGCAGTTCATGTGACAGCTAACTCAAGTACTGGAATCTATGAGCCTTCAGTGAGGCAACCATGTTGAGTGTACAGCTAGCAAACATGATAGAAAATAGGTCTAAACTACAGACTACCTGTACTGAGGTTCAAAAATAGAATTAAGGCTCAAAGTATCTTCAAAACACCTGGATAGATGCTTTTTCACTGTCCAAGCAAAGTAAATCCAAAAGCAGCATGGATGCTGATACCCAGACGTGATATTTCTCAGAGAATTCCATATACTCCTTAAATGGCATATGGAATATACAATTTATATGCCACATTTTTGAGAAAATATAAACCCTTACCTCTCTATTACTGAGATATTTCATTTCAAGCAGCATTTGTTTTTCTTTATGATCCACACATTTTCACCTTCATTTATTCCAGGTTTTGAAATTGCATTAGATTAACCAGTGCGAGTTCTCAGAGAGAGTTTTCTGTTAGAATTGCAGGACAAATGAAAATGGGCCCTTTCTATTAAAGTGTCTCCACAGATGAAGGAGACAAAATCAATCTCATTGCACCAATAAATAAATATAAAACCTATCCTGTAAGAGATAATAAATAAATTCTGCTATATTACATAAAAAAGCTGCCTAGAGAAAACCATTGCAAGAGTTCAACATGAAGGACATACAGAATAAGGATTTTATTAGAACATTTCTACAATACCTGAATGAAGAAATAAGTGGGCCACCTTTGTTTTTCTTCATTCACAATTGTAAAGAAGGGACTTTTCCCCCATTGTGTCTTAGCTCTGAGGTAGTAATAAATATTTTGGATTATTTCAGAAAAAATTAGACCTGCAGTAGCTTTTATTAAGTATATCATGTCCTCTTAGTCTAAATTTTGTCTCTCAATAATTCTGTATTTTGTATTTTTATTAGTCTTTTTTTCTTTTAGACCACACGGGCTCTGTCCTAGTATTAATGGAAACTTTATGTGCTTGAGAGCTGGGCTGCATGTGCTGCACGGGGGTCTTCACAGTCTTCTGCAGCCTGCAGGGGTCGTAATTTCTGTTAAGTTCTCTAAGTCATTTAGACTGTATTATTTGTTCCCCAAATCAATAAAAATCACCCTCTTCAGATTGTATTCTAAAACAGAACTAAAATTTCCACAATTATAATTCACTCAGGAACTTGACTTCCTATTCCTACGATGATGTCCTTCAGGACACACATTTTTAGGAGGAAAACTGCCTGAATAGCAAAAAATTAATTTGTCAATTTCCAGAGGGAAAGCTGCCTATTATCTGAAGAAGTAGATACAATAGAAGTGGAAGAGTTTGGCCAACTCCTTTGGAAAAAAAGTAATGCTATTAAATATTTTATTTTCACAGATAAGTTGGCCACAACTACATTAACATAAGCAGTGGCTTAGATCTAAGCCAAAACTAATCATGACAGTAGCTCTATTATTAGATTCTTATGTTGATAGGACAGTTTGCACTGCACTGGCCATCATAATTTCAGGAATGAATGTGAAATTTTTTTTCTGCAATTAAAATGTCTTTCACTTGCATAATTACTGACCTTTAAAATGAATCTGTTTTATTCTAATACAGAAGTCAAATCTAAAACCTGGGCCACCAGGAGTATATGTGTAGACTAAATGGGAGTGGTAATTGGAGAGTGATTGCACAGCTGCTGAATAGGGCTCCTTGTTTCTTTGAAATGGAAATATAATGTAGGATGTCAATTACATTACAATTACAAAGAGAAGACAAGTGATAATCCTAGCATTTGGCTGTTAGTGTTCATTTGAAAGACTCCCTTTTCCCACTGGAAATTGTAATATGCTTCAGTGTGCATAGGAATATATTCTGTGGGCAACAAATGACTGAAGCAGTGTGAGGATTTCTAGCACCACTACCTTTACCTTTCTACGTGCACACACACATACACACACATACACAGATACACAGACACAAATTCTACTTTTGTTAGCAGTAGAGATTACAATAAGAATCCTTTGGAATTTATCAATAAAGCCAACAAAGTATTGCACTGAGAAAGCCATGTTCAAAGAATTCTTTTCTCTCTAACATGAGCTTTTTAAAAAAATCTTCCCAGAACCTGGTGCTATTGAAACCTATTCAAGGGCCTTAGAGAAAACAGGTAGGAAATTAATTTGTTGGAATTGATGCATCTAAATGACATCTGGATCACTGCTTTTCATCACTTCACCTTATTTCTACCAGTGTAAAAGAATTCACATTGCTGAATTACGAATGAGAAATAATATGTAAAGACCAGTGTCTGCACATGTCTCTCTGCAACACCACAGAGATAGGGCTAAGACATATGTTGTTTCCTACCTTTAAAACAGGCATAACACCAGAATAATTTAGTTTGAGTGTCTTCTACTACATGCGGACTTTCTGAAAGCAAGTTCATGAACTATTTATGAGTATATAGCAGTTATTTGCACAGTAGAAAGGTAAGACTAAAATGATATAAGGCTAAGCATCAATTTCTTCAAGACCCAGACAAAGGCATTTGAGGAATGATTGTTGGTGACTGATGGTGGAGAGGTCAGCAGGAAAGAGTTGGCTTCCATCACTCATTGGAAATTGCTTATCTTGAAAACCTGAGCCAAACCTCCAACAATGATTTTATTCCTTTCCTTCACTCTGCTTTTTCCTGAGTTTCTGGCTTACTAATACTAGCTCAATAAGCACCTGTGTCTTTTTATTTCCTTCTGTCACATGTCTTTAGCCTATCAATTCACTTCCAGCTCGAGAATATTTTCTTCTTCTGAAATACCGGTTTAAAGTTACCAAACTGAGCTTCAACAAAGTGGGTCTTGCTCCTGGACAGCTGAACCCTGGGTTGTCATCTGCAAAAGGGAGCAGCCAGGCTTTGGTCAGTACCCACATTTGTTCTGGTGCTGATGTGAGATAACAGCTTCAGGGAACTTACACTGATGAAAATCATTAACACAAAAACTGCATATTTACCTCGGCACTCTGTAATAGAGATAAGAGGTTAAGATAAGATAGAGGTCACTGGATGGGTACGTTTTATATCTACCATGCTTCACCAGTAGAGAAAACTAAAAATCTACCCACTGTGGTAAACTATAATATGATCAATGTCTACCTGCAGAACTGAAAATGTTGTATGAATCCCATGAAACTGTTAGCCTGTTAGAAGCTGGTGTCTTCAATTGTAAAATTCTGTAATAGTGAACAAGGTAGACAGAAAGTTCACATGCAGTACAGAGCTTACATCTCTGTTAGATGTATTGATTCTATGTATAAACAATGGATTACATGATGCACTTTTTTTTTATTTCTGCACTGCAGCAGAAGTTAATTTGAATTTAGCAGAAAAACAGGAAACAAAAGTATGCTGGTTCAATGAATCACTTAAAGGATATAAATATATTGTTTAAAAAGTGCATATGGTTTTCAGATGACAGAAATGTCCAGGAAAAAGACTTACTGGTGTAAGTGAGACAGCACCAGCTGCATCAGAGCCCTGCAGCTAGAAAGTAACATTTGGATCAGCATAATTTATAAAGGAAAACAAAGAGACTTGAACATTAGACAGATTTTCTGGTTCTGTAAACAGGGATATAGAGAAATACTGAAATCAGAAGTGTATGTGCATTGGTTTGTCCTGGAATACAATATTGTGCATAGGAAGAGATTCTGATATTAGGATTCATATAATTATAGAATGTTTTTCTCACATAATGTACACTGTTCTGTGTATCAGTTCTTCCATTGCTACTAAACTCTACTAGAATTTCTGGAGAATGGGTTTCTGAAGGTGAGGCATTGACTGCCATTGAGGGTTTATTTCTTAGGGCTCACTTCTACAGAAATAATTTGCCCAAAAAGAATCAAGGTATAGTTCAGGATTCAAATATTTTGTCTTCTTAAAATGGAACAGAACAGAAATGTTAAAGAGTCATAATTTGAGAGAATTCTACAGAGCAGGGACAGTTCTGTAGAGCTCTACAGCCCCATTGCCCAGGGGCACCCATGCCAACAGCACAGAGGTGAGAGCAGACAAGCACAAATCAAGCATTCATGAGCAACAACCGGGCATTATCTTGCACAAGAAGATGCAGTATTTGAGAGAAAAGGAAAAAGATTTAGGAGCTCAGAAGGATCTATGCCCCCAGTGCCTGAGAGACTCAAAGCAACTGTTGGACACGTGAAGACAAAGCAGCCGAGACATGGAGGGCACCTTTGTGCATTCCTGCAGCACATGGCACTGTTGGAAGGCTGCTTTCTGTTCAACTGTCAGCAGTGCAGAAAGAACAGTAGGAAAATAAAAGAAGTTTTCAAGACAGATACAAATAATAATAATCTGTTTATCAATCCCATTCTGTTTCACCAAAGGAGCAACAAGATGCAGTTGCTGGAAGTTAAAGTCAAGCAAACCCAGATTAGAAACATGATTATCAATTGACATAACTTCTCCAGAAACACAGTCATTCATCTGATGCATAAAAGCTTGAAATAGCATTTAGATTCACTCCACCTACAACCTCAATAACTGAAGTACCTATTTTGGGAGTTTTGTAGTAAGTACAGAGGAATAATCTTGTTCAAGGGACTACTGAAATTTTAGAAAGCCTGAATCACTGAAGGTGTTTCTAAATTTATCATAAATTCCTAAATTGGGAACCTCCGATTTTTAAAATTCAGTGAGATAAATCAGGGTTTCACAAGTTAACTTCCACAACTAGCTGAATACAGTAAAGAATAAATTAAATTAAAACAAGGGGGAAATCAAGAAGCAAATGAGCATGAAGAAAAAACAGACAAAAAGAGAGAAGAAATAAATTTTTGAAAAGCAAACAGATTTCACCACCTTGTAAAAAACCTGTGTCAGGGAAAATGGTACTAGTGCTCTTGAGAATCAGTGGACTCTGGAGTAGAAAGCTATTCAATGGGTACAATGCATGGATGCAGTTCAATGGCTACAATATAAAGGTAAATAGGTAACCTGAAATGCATCATTTAATAAAAAAACAGTTGAAACTACTACTTCTTTGCAGATACAGGAAAACAAATTTTGGCTATCTTTGCGCTAAGGATGACCTATAAGATGCCAACTGATTTCAGTGTGAGTGAGCAATAATGGAGTAAAGGACTGCTCATTTTAAATGAGGCTGTCAAAATAAGGTCCCGAGCAAATGAAAAGATCAGATAATTGAGAGAACCCAGGATCTGTGGCATCAAATACAGCCTGGGGACCAAGACATACTAAAGAAAATGGAATGCAAGCAATGAAAATGTAGTCTTGCAAATCTGATGCTGAACTCCTACACAGTAACAAAGTTGATACCTATTAAGGCAGAAGCAAAATGGAAGTAGGATCTATTTAGAGTGCATTCACAGTTATTCTGCACATCAGTCTCTTTAGCACAAATTTAAAAATCCAAACCTAAAAATTTCTCCAGCATTGATATTCTGTCACTGAAGAGGTAGTCTGTCAAAAGCAAAATGAAACTCTGTTCTCACCACCTGTAGGAAGGAGAGGGAATTAAGTAGAGAACCAAATCAAATGGACATGACAATAAAGATATCAGAAATCTAAAAGAAATATCAAAAAATACACATCTTGCACTGCATAGCCAGAAGAAAAAGATAGACAGAAGGGAGATCACAAGTTTACAGTGCTAGAACACAGAAAAATTCCTCCAAGAGAGATAAAGCATGGTCTAACCCCCTGGTCATTTCACTTATGTCAGTCCTTGAAAATAAGCAGCTTTCAAAAGCTATTGGTCTAGCTGTAGAGGTGACAATAATGGTGGCTAGCAATGATGAGTCACAGATTTGTGTATTTCATCATTTCATCTCCAGCTTTAAAGGCAAATTCATCTTATCTGAAAAATTATTGTGTTTTTGTACTACTAAGCATATAAATATTTGCACAACTGTGAAGATGAACATGTACATAAATTCAAATACAAAATGTATAAAACCAGCTGGTGTATAATCAGTATTTCTATCCAACCTCAGTAGTTACATCAGTAGAATTTGCTGCAGGTGATGGGTTGACCCTGATAGGATGCCAGATGCCCACCAGAGCCACCCTATCACTCTTCAACTTGACAGAAGACAAAGATAAAAAGAGGCTTGTGAGTTGAGATAAGGACAGCGAGAGTTCATTCAGCAGTTACCATCATGAATAAAACAGACTTGACTTGGGGGAAAAAACAGAGTGGAATAATGAAGAAAAACCCCAAATCTTAAAAACCTCTTACCTCCCTCCCCACCTTCTTCCTGGGCCTAAATTTACTCCTGATTTTCTCTACTATCTTCTCCTCCCAAGTGGTGCAGGGAGATGGGGGATGGGGGCTACCTTTTCCTTCAGGGAGAGGACTTCTCACACAGTTCCAGAGTGGGGTCCCTCAGAGGAGACAGTTCTCCATAAACTTCTCCAGTGTGGGTCCTTCCCACAGGTTACAGTTCTGCTGCTGCTCCAGTGTGGGTCCCTTCCAAGGGGTGCAGTTCTTCAGGAACACACTGCTGCAGTGTGGGTCCCTCACAGGATCACAAGTCCTTCCAGCAAACCTGCTTAAGTGTGGGCTCCTCTTTTTAAAGATCCACAGACCTTGCCAGAAGCCTACTGCAGCCTGAGATTCTAATGGGGTGACAACCTCCTTCGGGCATCCATCTGCTCCACCATGGACCTCCATGGGCTGCATGGACACAGGGACAGCCTGCTTCACCACTGTCTTCACCACGGGGTACAGGGAATCTCTGCTCCAGCACCTGGAGCACCTCTTCCCCCTACTGCCTCACTGACCTCGGCGTCTGCAGAGTTATTCCTCTCACATAGTCTCACTCCTCTCTGGTTGCAGTTGCACAGGTGGGCTTTTTTCACATTTTTAAATTCATTACTCCAGAGACACTATCACTGTTGATGATGGACTTAGCCTTGGCCAGTGGCACATCTGTCTTGGATGTGTTGGACACCGGGGCAGCTTCTCTCAGAAGCCAACCCTGTAATCCCCAGCTACTAAAACCTTGCCACACAAACACAGTACAGTAAATAAGAACCTGATACTACATACCCTCAAAAGTTACACTCGAGAGACATTGTGCAGCTTTAGCTGATATCACATTTCAGAATGTATTGCACTGTATGTACACTACTGCAAAGAATTCAATGGTAACCCAAACTGCCCATGTGACTGACTTTTTCTCCCCATTTGTTCTCACAGCAGTTTTACGGGCTGTTAAAAGGTCAGATTCTCCTTATCATACCAAGTAAGAAATAATTAGGCTTGCATAAACATAAAGACAAAATTTGACTTGTCATGGCAAACCTACACAATCTTAGGCATAGTTCTTACAATGTGTTCACTTGTGATGCGCATCTGCAGATTCAGGGAACTGCCTCTACAGGTCACATGAGAATGTTTGATTGCATGCTGCAGCCCTTTTACTGCTACCTATACTGACCTGCCAAATACCTGGGATGCAGCACTGAATTTGAGAAAAACTTCGTAATCTTGATCTGCGATTGTCTTAGTTTCTCACACTGCCAGTATGATGCAGAGTACTGATAATCACAGTGCACTTCCCTAATGCACTGTAGGACTCATGATGAAATTTTGTGTCAATTTATACTGAATGCAAAAAAAAAAATATGACCTTTTGGAAAATCCATTCTAAGTAGTCCTCCTAGTTTTATGATTTAGTGGATAATATGCATGAGAGTCTAACTCTTAGAAACTGTTCCCTGTGATATCTTCTTTTCCTGGTGTAGTTTAAGACTCATATTTAATGTTAGTTTGCTCAGATCACTGCAAATCTGCCAGTGTTATTGTGTATCATCAGTCACTTGAAATGCTTCCAATTTCTCCATAGATGGTGGGTTTTCATATGCCAGCAAAATTTCAACAGGATTTTTTCTAAACTGCAGCTTCAGAAATATGCTGTGTCATGCAAAAAAAAGTTGAAGGCTATATTGATAAGAATAAAATTTAGTAGTAGAGCAGAGTAAAGAAAAATTTACACTGTCTAAATATTACAGTGTTAATATATATATTCTCTCTGAGCACATTATCATTAATACATGAAAAAATACAACAATTATACACATTATAGTAAATGTTAATTACTTCTGGCATAGTAGTACCACCAAGGTGCCATGCATGAAGTGTCCTAAGTGCTTATCAAAAAAAGTTAGGTTTCCACAGACCCAGTCATGATTTAATTTCCTGGACAAGCACACTTGTAACCATGGAAGGGAGTGTCCCTATGTCTTAAAACCCTACAAATGATTCAAAGTCAAAGACCTTTCTAGGATGAGCTTGAACTCATACATGGGGTCAGAGGCAGAAATTCTCACCTGCAAGAAAAGTTAGGCATAATTTCTTCTAAACTACCTGTAACTAACTGAGCCTATGAATGCTCCAATGCATTAGTTATCAGCTACTAATGTACTATTTATTTTCTCATCTTCTGTGCATGAGTTACAATGGTGGAGTGGGAAAACTTAAATTTTTATCCATGGAAGCTTGAGGATCTCCCCATGCTCCTTGTAGGCTCCTCCAGCAAGGCTCACCACAAGCCATGCCTTGGCAGCTGGGACTGTCCCTTCAAAACTGACAGAAAGCCCTAATTCATCTTAATTTAGAAACTAATCAAGTGCCATCTTGTATGGTATTGATCTCCATGCAGTCAATGGGCACTCTGTGTCTTTGAGATGTGGCTCAGAAACTCAGGTGGAGAGAGGAGAGAGGAGCTCTGCAGGGAGAGAGGAAGCACGTCCCTGCCTCTGCCCTCCTGAGCTCTGTCATTCCTGCTTCAAATGTCTTGTCCTGCGTTCCCCAGGCAGCTGGGGAGTCAAGCAAAGATCAAAATGCAATGTGTGTAGGGGTTATTCCTTGTATATATAAAATAAGGGTTTTACACTCTCTTAAAAATTACTGTATCCATCCTCCCAATGAAAGAATTGCTTTGAGAATTAAAAACCCAGTTAGCTAAGGACAGAGAAATGATACCAATCATAGATGTGGCTGGATGAGAAGCAATGGCAGTGCAAGGCAATGTTAGCAGCCTCGTAAAGAACTCCTCTAGTTAGCTTGTGCTTGTAGATAAATAATTAGTAGTTATAATCTTAAGAATGGTTAAATAATAATCAAGCCTGTAAAATCACAATGTAAAATATGATATTATTTTGTGAAGTACCATAACATATGGCTCTGAGTATGTGAAATCAGATTTGCAATGCATATACACATACAGAAAACACACGTGAGCATATTAATCAACATGCACATGGAGTGCTTCCCAGTCAGATGTCTCCAGTAGAGTTCATTAATTTAAGAAGATCTTGCTGAAATTCTACCATGTTCCTCAGGTTAGAAAGAGAAAAATAAACATTCATATTTGCTTGTTTTTTTGAGTGTAGGGTGTCAGTTACTTTGCTGGTACAGAGTTTCAGTCGTAACAATTAATCTTCCAGGAAAATTTTCATTTAAGTTGTTTTAGAAGTTTATAATTTGGGTCTGAAAAATAAGTAATTTCATGCTTCAGGTATAACAATATATTGAGATTTCTATCCTTTCCTCACATAGGGAAATGAGCTATTATCAGACCTGTTGCACTCAATATACACTGAAAGTCTAGTCCTGCTAGGTTTTAAGGAGAACTTCTCTGCCATTATTAGGTTTTGACTCTAAAACTCAGAATTCATTCATTCCTGCTGAAGATGACTGGCAATGTTAGAATGGATGGCAAATGTCTCACAAATAATTTTTATGCAAAAGTCAGCATTAGTTTACCCAGTTACCACATCTTTGATATGACACCACTGGCAATTCATGTGAAAAGTAAGGTCACAGCCTTTGTCTGTGTACTCACAGCAATTTTCCTGACCAAAATTATTAATAGCATTTTAGCATCTGGGATAAGAAACTTTGAAGTCAAACTAGATGTATTTTTCCATTCATACTGATTATCATAAAATATTTTTATGCAGAAAAGGAAAACAGCCATTTCTACAACAAAGAAGTAAACCCACACCTCTTCATGTACATTTTTCTTTTGCCACTGATTTTGTCTGAATCATGTTTCTTTAAAAACTTCCAATATAATTTCCCTTTCAAGCTGTCAAAAATAATACACATAAGAATAAACAGGTGTCAGCAACACACAATCAATCTAGTAGATGATAGCTGTGGTGTCACGTAATTGTATCACTTGCTGTGAATAAAAGTTATTTAGGTAATGTCACACTTCCTGATGCTAAAAATGATGAAGAAATTTTAAAAAACCAAAACAAAGCTCTTCATTTGTTCCTGTGTTTATATTTATCTATATATGTGCATGCAGTATGTATATAAATACATATAACTTGTTGCATGGATGAGAAAGTGTAAGGCATTCCCTCTGCTTCCAAATTAGAAGAACATTTAACAAAACAAAGGTCTGTGGAATAAAGGAATTGAATTAAGTGCAAATAATCTGGTACAATGCACTGGCTCTAGCATTTCTGGCAGATTGGTGCAAGCAGAAACAAACAAGCAGCTGGTTATGCTGACATTCTTTCCCTAATGTGACTACTTTGTCTGCCTGTTTGCATTTGGCTGTGTAGTGCTCAGATCACAGTAATGACAATCAGGACAATGTGTCCTCTGTAAGCACAAGAAAAAGTCTTAATTTCATTTTAACTTACTCATGTGTTTAACATACTGGTTTGCACTACATTTCTGAAAAAAAGGTCTCTAAAGTTACTAGGTCACTACATGAAAAGCAAGGTCCTGCCTTTTTTCAGCTTTCATGAAACTTCCCAAGTGACATGTCAAGGTGACATTGTGGGTATTTCCCTCACCATAGCTATGTGGTATAAAATATCAATCAAGTTGCTAATATGTTGGGTCTGTCATCACTGGCTATAAACCCAGAATTCAAACCCACTGTCCACAATAAGAAAGGTAACACAGTCACTGTGTGACTGCAGATTTTGTAACCTCTGTGTGTCTTTGTATACCACAAGGAATCTGCTAGAAAGATGTTACTGCTACTTTCTCTTTTTCCTTTTTTTTAAGAGCATCATCAAGCATTATATATCAAAAGAGTATCTTCTATGGACAATCTTGGTTGAGATAATTCCTATACTAGAAGAAGGGATAGTTATACTACCAGTTCCGTATGATGTGAATTTAGTGTGGTAAGGTCTATTTAGTTGACAAATGTTTGCACAAATTTTCCTGAGCAAAACAAGTAATTCTGGCTTTTGCAGAGTCTGATGCAACTTACTTTGAAGGGGAGAAGTCTATCATGGAAGAGCTAATACATCTCAGTCTCCGTAATGCCACAGATCTGGAGACAAGCCTAACAGCCCCATCAAGTATGAACCTAAAGAGACCAATTATATTAGTAAAGGCATCATGGGCTCAGTACCTGCAAAACTACTTCATAACTACTACTACTACCAAAAAAAAAAAAAAAAAAAAAAAAAAAAGTTAAGGAGCCAAGGAAGATTCTATTACACTGGATACACTAAATCTTCAAAGCTTCATTTTATCTGTAAGAAAGCTGCAAGACAAATTATCAGTTGTTCTACCTGATCCTTTCCTTAGATGTTTTGGAGAAGTTGTCTTTGGCCTGCCAGCTCAGTGTTTTTAAACAATGCTTCTCATGAAGCCTTTCAGCCAGAACCACTTTTGGTCATTTTCGAACAATTTTTGAAAGTCCTCTGCTAGTTTTGGAGCACAGAGGTGAATTTTCCTTTCTTCAGGGTAGATGGGTGAAGTATTAACTTCCAAAGTTAGTGTATCTACTGAACAAAGATTCTTAACCTGGGGCATTAATACCATCCTGGGGCACTCAGGTCATGGATTCCTCTCAGCAGAGCAGAACCTTGGCTCTGCCTGCTCCCCTTTCTCTCCTCACACTGTGTCTGACTCTAGCTGTTTTCCTCAGATGACAATACAGTTCTGTCTATATTACTGAGAAATCTTAATCTGCTTTTGGAGTGTATTTTGTAAAGTCAACTCAGAAGGCCTTACAAAATCTTTGACTAGCCATTGTGAGCTGTGGGCATGGATCCAGAAATGTTCCAAACTTCACTGGCTTTAGCACAAAGCTACAGGTGAAAAATGCAGTAAAATTCTGAAGTGTTTTTCAGCCTCTTATGATGTCAATTGGCAAGTGCCCCAGTAAATAGTCAAAGCTATGCAAGACCATAAGATGGGCCAGATTTTCCAAGCTATTGAGATCACTTTAGGCTATTTATGCCATATAAAGTGAATTTGTAGAACACTATGATGCACAGGTTTAAAATTCAGAAACATGCTGCTTATTTGAATTCTGTGAGTTGTGAACAAGATACTGCATTAGATAAACCAGTGGCCTAATCAAGCCTGGGAGCTTTTGTGTCAGTTTTTGTTGATTTAAGAAATCTAGCATACAGAAAAATAAACCTCTCTTTGCTTTGGTAGATCTTGGAAATGCATATTTATTATTCCTCTAAATCCATAGCTGGAAGGGAATTAATAGCTAGGATATGACTAAACTGATCTCTACAGCATAGCAGGGAGATGAGGTTTTAGGGATAAAAAATAAAAGCCCCCTGTTAATATTAGAAAAACTGTGGAACCCTTTAATGATATCACAGAAGTCATTAAACTAGGCATTTTACAAGTATTTGTACTTTTTTTTCCCTCATAGTAATGCCAAATAGCACAAGTTATGTCACTGGCTTTGCTGGGAGTTCAACATCTTCTATGTTCCCACTAATGAGTGTGGTAAAAGTCACGCTTCAGGGTGTAAATTATCACCGGCATTTAGAGAGTGAGAGAGAATCAATAAAAAACTTGTAGTACTGCCTACCTTAACAAATTTCTTTCTAAATACACTTCAGCTATTTTAGCTGGTTATTATGAAAGTTTTTACTTAAAACTTGCAGCTTCTATTTACCCCGGCCCTTGCAGCACCCTGGTGGTACTGGCTGCCTCCTCGGATCTGAAGAAGGTGACAGTGCTGTAGAAAGCCTCCATGTAAGCTAATGGAAGGCAGGAGCTCCATTCTCTTTCTGGAGCACATCCTGAAAAGCCTACAGTTTAATTTATACCTACATTATTTTTAATAATTTAATTATTAACAGTTTGAAGCATCTGAATTTGTCTGGAGAGATAGTAGTTAATAATCCCTTCAGCACACAGAAGTCCACTGCACAGGACTCTGCTTTGTGGCACCGGGGGAGCAATGGGTGGCTTGTCTCTCCCTGACATTACTCATTGCACACTGCACACCAGCTTGTGATTCAGTTTTATTCTAGGTATTTCTAGAAAACTATTTTATATATGAATATTGAAATGTCCAGATCGTGTCTCTGCTCATGCAGTTGTTTTCTGGAATTTGAACTGCATCACCAAGAAATACAGCTTTCTGAGGATGTCTCACACAACCAGAGGGAAACAGGATGGAAAGAAAATTCTAGTGAATGACAACAACGAACCACCCTGGCATGTGCCCAGTACAGACAGTGAAACTGAACTCCTAGTTCAGCTCCACAGTATGAAGTTGTCCCACCTTTTTGCCTATTTCTTCAGGCCAGAGAACCCTCCACAAGTTTTGTTACCTATGTCAGGGTGCACCACTCAATTGTGGTGACCTGGAATTCAGGTCCTTCTGAGGAAAACATTAGGAACTACAGTCACTGTAGAGATATGGACCCCTTGAGAGGGAGACTGAGGCCAGTTCCAGGTTCTAGGCTCCTGTATAACTACTTCTGCTGGTCTAAAGAGCTCCACATTGAGAAGGACCACTTGGGCACTTCGAAAACTCAACATTCACGTTCCAAGTCAGGTTTCTAGATTGCCAACAGAATGTGCAGGGAATAGTATATGATAACCTTGTACAAATTAGTTACTGAAAGCTCTGAAAAAAGGGGGATGTGATTCAGACATAACTCAAGGAACTAGGTATCTTCAATCCACTATATTTCCTAGTAAGGAATCAGGGATTTAAATTCTTCCATTTGCTACTGAAAGTCCTGCACAGTAGCAAGAGCCAAGGCCATACATTTATCTTCCTTGTAAAAAAAGATTTTTAAAATATGCAGAAAAGTAAATTACCATGTCACCTGCTACAGAATTCTGTGACTGAAACTTGGAAACTTTGGAAAGAATCAACAGAAAGAAAAGATGAGCTTTTGATCTTCTAACTGCTAGGTTCAAAAGCTACAGTACTCTAGCAGTGAATTCAGTGCTTGTAAAGTATAAGAAGGAAGCAAAAAGGAACCTTTCACTCTCACAAATATGATAAGGAAAAGATATTTACCTTTGCATTCAAAAGATATTTGCTGGTGGGTTTTTTTCCTTTTCTTTCTCATTCCTTATATGATATAGAGTCTTTTTGTAGGATTCTTTTTAAATATGATCTGCTTGAAGGCAATGTGCTTCCCTGGGTGGGAAATATGCTTCATTTAAGTCAACAGCAATCTGTACTGCTGATTAAAAAACACGTGCTGACGGCCTTCACAGGGAGTCTCATCCATCAAGCCTTAGTTAAGAAGTTGGTAGAGAAAATGATGGTGGGAGGAAGGGAAAGGATGGTGGACAGTGTTCTGAGAAACATGGAACAACAACAGCAACAACAAAAAATCATAAATTATCTGTTCTTAAAAGTTCCATCAGTGTGGAAAACTGGCTTGGAAAAGAGAATTTCAAACTGTTTGATGGTTGCATGTCCTGGGAATTCAAATGAACTTTGTCATCACTGCCAGTTTTATAAAAGAATGAAGTCTCCAGCAAGGCACAGATGGTAATGCTGAATGAACAGATGATTATGCCAAGAGAATATTATGCTTGGAAACACATTTTATTGATATATGAGTAAAGCTGTAAGAAGGACATCTACGGAAATCACGACCTAGCTCTTTATTGAACACCTGAATACAATAAGAAATTAGGGAGTGGCTAAGGGTTATTTCATTAATTCTTCAGTCCTGCTTACTGGGAATTAACTGGAAAATTATCCAGAAATACTGATGATTAAAATGGTACTATGATTTATGAGAACCACAAAAAGATGTGTAAACAACACCAATTAGATATTAAGCTGTATTTACCTAAACTTCAAAGAGATTATGGAATAGCTATTGGATTTCCAAACAGAGGGGCCAAATTCCCCATTGACTGTGAGTCTAAATTAATTTCAGCAATTAATTTTTTTGAAGCAAAAAAATGTTGTGCCCTTTGATGTTTATGGACTCACAAAAGCCCAAACATACGCCCCTGGCTGTGCTGTAAGTTAATTGGTCTACAATTGTTAAATGCATTGTTTCACTTAGTAGAGTTATTTCCAATTACACCTGTGTCATCCCACAGCCAAGGTGGGTTCCCTGACTTCTGTGGAATTGCTGTGACTGTAAATCAAGGATCTGATATGATGAGGCATCAGAATGGGAGCATGTGATTTCTGCATCACTGGCTTTGAAAATGTCAACTTTATAATTCATCTGACTATTACTAAGTGAAGGCTGGAAACAACAGATTTGGATTCCACATCAGTTTCAAATCCAAAGTTGCACCCTTGAGGTCACTAGGCTATTTCCTGTGACTTCAAGACAGTTATTGTAAGGGAAGAAATCCATCACATGAGATTTTTCTCAGGGTGAAAAATACCCAGGAGTATGTCTTGTAGGGTCACTTCAGAGGTGCGAGCCTCAGCTTTTTCCATACATTTTCTTGAGCATAGAAGGCAAGTCTCAGAGACAGATGACACTGGTGAAGTAGTAGAATTTCTTTGGCTTGAAGAAAATTATATTCATCACCAACATGCAATCAAAAATAATATGTATCCCTCAGAAACATTTATCCCAATGCCAGTGATGAAAATATATGAGGAATTTCCTAACCCATTTAAAAAATATTCACATTCAGTTACAAAATAATGTATGAAATTAGGAATAACCAAAGGATTTGGATTAAATTGGGGAGGTGGGGGAGAGGAGGGGGGAGACGCCAAAAAAAGAGAGAAATTTAATCCTTTAGGTTTCTTCTTCAATGTGAGACAAATGCAAATTTTAGTAAAGGAGAAATTAGAAGGAAGAGATTACAGGAATTCCTTCTTCCCACATGTTTTCCTGCTGCTGTAATTGAGGGGTTTGTGTCATTAAATGGAATCTATGGTTCAGATTATAACTCCATTTTTGCAGTGGTGCAGGTTGATTTCAATGCTAATAAAGTCATATTAGTGGAAAGCAGTGAAACCTCATCCACAAAGCCATTTGTATGTGCGAGATGAATACATTAGCTTCCCAGCAGATGGCTGTGAATTCTTCCAGACAGAGCATGTCTTGGGCTTTCAGGAACCATTTATCAAAAGGAACACTGAATCATCTTCAGTTCTGCAGTAATCACTCCAGGGAAGCAAGTGCTAAATGGTTTAAGGATCAGAGACAAATGTACTGCATTGTCAGCTCCAGGTGCAGTGGCCACTGAGCTATGCATTGCATCAACTGGGGCTTCATGAGCACCCTTTACTTGTTTCTTTGTGGTGCTAGAGATATATATCCTGAGTATTTCTGTAGAAAAATTTCTTTGAATCAGTGGGGGAAAGCATGTTAATTACATTTTGAATATCCGGAGTGATTCAGTAGTTCCATTTCTTGTGATACTTCTGGATTCTGCCATTGTGAAGTGAGAAGTGACCAGTAGACATTTAGAAAAAGGAGATCTGCAATAGGTAAACAAGGAAAATATTTCCTAGATTTTTAAATAGAACTTGTTAATGGAGGATACAGAAACCTATTTGGTAAAAGGGTTTTAGACTTGAGCTAAAGAGATCCTCTGTAATATTGATGGAATAATAGGATTAACATTTGTGGGTTTAGGACACCTTCCATTGAATGATGTCAATTCAATGTGCAGACCTAACTTTACCAGGCTTCCCTTCAGTCCAATGATGTAGCTAAACTTCACCCTAGTGGGCTACATATCTCCCACTCAAGCAGGATGAAGGCACGCAGCACCTCGAGAGGCGAGTGCTGAAACTTAGGGAACAAATAGTGATATTCTTACTGGGGATTTAGTAATATTCTTTCTGGCATGGAGTCATAACAGGATTTTCTACGTGGCTGATGTAATGCCATATCTTACTTTTTAGAGATCCATGGCAAACACAGTATGTGGGGAATATATAATGAGCCATTAGAAAATCTGAAGCCTGTAAATATCTGGAGGGCACTGGTCATGTTTATTGGCTGTCATTTAGGAAACAGGGGACAGCTGCTATAATAGAAAGTGAAATGTCAAAATCTTTCAATCAATACATTCTACACTTAGGACGAGTATGCAAAGTCTGGAACAGACAAAAATGGGAACTTCCTTCCCTAATCCTTACCAATCTCATCTACAGTGCTCTGTCACAAACAGATTGCTTATGTATTTGGTGAATATAGCAGATATCATGCCATAATGTGCTACAAATGTTAAAAGGGCAAGTGATGATAGTAGTTTATTTTTCATGTGTATAAATGTTCAATTACACTCTGCCAAGTATAAATCTCGGCAAAGATTAGACAAAAATAATCTAAGAATGGCATTATCAGACAAGAGTGTAAATCCATATACTCAGAAATGTGCATTGTTATACCAGATGGAAATGTCAGAACAGTTGGCATTCAGAGAATTATGAAATTCCCAGCCCTTCCCAGTTTCTCTTTTGCTTGTGTGCAGGTCCATGGCATCAGCTGGTGACAAGAGTAGAATTAGTCCTGATACATTTGAAAACAAGGAAATGGAAATTCAGGGGGATTTTTCAATATCAGATAATAGCATAAGTTTCCTTTTTAGGAATAGCTTGCTGTTCGTATTTATGTAGACAATTAATACATAATTTTTTTAAATTGGATTTTTGTTGACAGAAAATGTTCATCAGGATTTGACTATAATGGTTACGAACCCTAAAGAATGCATCAGGATTTGTATAGCTCCCCCTGAAAGTAATATGACTGCATGTTCAAATAGCCACTAGAAGACAATATAATAAGTAATTGAAAAATTCTGCTAGTCACAAGGAAAAATATCCTAATGAAGAAACAAAAACGAAGTTCAAGATGGGCAAAAGAACAAAGTTCATTTCCACACAGAGTTTTGTAAGTACAATTGTTTTATGCAGAAAGCATTTAATGATTATCCATTTAGCTATTTTAGTGGACAAATGTACAGAACCTAAGACCAGACATTTTTTTTTATAAAAGTATGAATTAAAACCTACTTATTAATTTCTTGACCATTCATTTCTCTCCACCAGTCTGGAAGAAACAAGACAAAACTTCTTCATTTTACATCACATTATCAGAGAAATTGTAAGCACAAAAGTCTGATCCTTCATCCAAAGGAGTGAAAGTACGCAGAATCATTCCATAGCAGAGAAAGAGCAAATGAAAACTTTGTCTGTTCACTTAGTGGAGAGGAACACAAGTTTGTATCCCCTCATAAGCTTCTTCTTTCCTATCATGAAGCAAGAAGATTAAGTTTTCTTCTCATGTAGTTTCTGTTCTATAAGAGTGGAGTATTTGTGAAAATGTGCCTCAGCACTTATTAATTTTTTTATTCTTTGCCTTCATCTTTTCACCCTTCCAAAAAAATGATGTTGGAGACAAGAGGAGATTGAACAGCCGAATTATCAGACAAAGCAGTGGTTGTTCTCAGGTCCTACTTAGCTCATGTGGCACTGATTGACTGCACTTCTCATAAGGGTGTCAGAAATCAGGAAGCTTTGTAGGACCAATGTCTGCTCTATTTGGGAAATGCAGTAAGTCCAATGGATCTGGATATTTTTGACTGGATTCTAGTTGACTAGTATAACATCTATGAGGTAAGAAACATAGCAATTAACACACTAGTTCCTTAGAAAATCAACACAGCTCAAATTAGGTGGGAACCACACTGATTATTACCCTTGGTTTGCCTATTTGTCTTCTTTCAAATGCTTATCAATAAAATGGACATTGATTTTTGAAATTCTGGTCTCTAAAGTCAAACAATTTAAAAAAAAAAAAAAACCTTGTCCAAAAATCCAAAGCAAAATCCTAGTTTCTGATTTTTCTTGAAGCAATAAAATAATGTATTAAAATGTTGAATAAAGCAAAGCACCTTCAGAATTCAAATGCAGAAGATAGAAATTATATATGTTGAGAGAATTAAGCTGTGACTGGCATTATAATGAGACTGCCAGTATCTTCTCCATGAAATGAGGAAGATGAGTGATGCATATTGTTTGCTTAGTTTACACAGTCACCTAAGTATTCATTTGGTATTAGAAATCTGTTAGGCAGTGGACTGAAGAGCTGGGTTTGTAAATTCTGGTGCACACTTCCTGAAAGTTATCAGCAACCCCCTCAATTTATCCTAAGCACTGGATTCCTTCTGTGCAAGGAATAGGTTACAAAGGTTCTCAGACAATTCGGTGATTGTGGATTTTTTTCTACCATACATTTTATTTACACTGCATTGTGGAAATATAACAAATACTGTTCTTAAGAGATTAATGATATGCTGAATATGCTGCAAATATTTGTGACTAGAAAATTAACATCAGCTGAGAAAAGAAAAATTGGAAAATATATAACACTAATATGTAATTCTCATGTAAAATCGGTGGTCTTGTTTGGGATTAAATGACTAATTAGAAAGGATGGTTTGCCTAATTTGTCTGCTAGGCCAGGACTTTTGGCATGACAAATAATAAAGTAAAAGCATTGAGGCAAAAATGCAAATAATTTGTGACATTCATCCTCTACAAAGGGTCATGTACTAATGATTGAGGATGAAAATTGAAAAAAAAACCACCAAAGCAACAATATTAGAAGGAGGAAAATCACCCCATAAACGTATCTGGACACATAGAAACATATTTATATAATTTAAACATTACCGGCATAGTAACATGCTGGAAACATCAGTAAACAGTTCTGGAAAGAAATAGTAAAATTTAGGTCCTGAAAACAAATATTATGTTCGTATCCTTAGCTTTGAACCAGTTGACCAGGTAGAGCAATTGTAATCCCCTCCCCAGTGGACTCAAAATATAATTACAGGTGCATAATCAAAAATAATTAACTACAAAACTTACTTCTACAGGGAGCTGCTCAGAGAGTTGTAGATTCTTACACAACAAAAAAAAAATTCAGGGCAGCTGTGCTGAAACTATTACCTCCTAATTTCATCTTTTAAAACCACATTTCTAAAAAGGTCATATGTTCAAGTCTATTTGGTTTGAATAGTTAATTTTACTTGAAAATACAACCTATTAAACTGTAATGGTTTTTATGTATTCTGTATCTTGTTGGGTTTTGGTAATGGCCACATTACATTCTGCCTGGTATAAATGCTTCAGAGATGACACCTTCTTAAGAAAATGAACTAGAATGTTTTGTTTTGGGTTTTGCTTGGGTTTTTTTTTTGTTTGTTTGTTTGTTTTGTTTTGTTTTGATTTTTGGTTTTTGTTTTTTTTGGTGAATCAGCAAATAATTTTTTTATCTATTGCAAACACAGGGGGGTTTATTAATACTTTTAACCGCTGGATGTGTGTCACTGTACGATTTGACTTTTCCTTCTGGAAGGAAGCATTAGATGAACCATCTTGTCACTTACAAGTCCCCTCTGTTTGTTAGGGAAATCCCTGAAAGAGACTAGAACCCCCAACGCTGTTATTTGCAGCATTGCTTTTGAGAGCAGAGCAGCATCTCGAAGGATCTGCTTCCCAGCAAGTCAAAGGATGGAGCTGTCATTCTTGCTTTCCTATTCAAATATGTCTCTGTTTGGAATTGTCAACTAATGATGAAATAATTTTACTGTGAAGTCACCCCACTGACACTGCCAAAATCACTTTTCATAGTATTTTGTAGGAAGCCTACTGAATGCAAAACCAGAAAATATATTTCTGTGAGGGTGTCAGGAATGCCTGGCACAATCTGCAGGTGCTATTCAGTCTTATAGTTGTGAGGGGAAAGGCAGTATTTCTGCTGATACTGGAAACAGTCAAGTCACAAGCAACAAATGGAAACTATGCACTTCATGCAGGAGAGTATAGGAGGTTTGTTTCGGGGAAAAAGCTTCTAATAAAATTCTATCCACCTATCTAGATTTCAGGAATTGAAATTTCAGCCCTGAAATTCCAGGGGTAGACTGGGCCCTAACAGAAAAGGAAGAAGGTTTCAGCCTTCTAAGTACAGTAAGGCAAATATAGTTAAATGGTTCCCTTGCAGTAAAAGCAATGGTCCTCTTGTTCACCCTGAAGAAGACACTCTGTGGAGATCTTAGAGCACCTTCCAGTACCTATAGAGGGCCTCAAGAAACCTGGAGAGGGACTTTTTCCAAGGGTTTGTAGTGACAGGACAACAGGTAATGGCTTTAAACTGAATGAGGGTAGGTAAAGTTGGATATTAAGAAGCAATTCTTTAGTGTGAATGTAATGAGGCAAAGGAACAAGTTGCCCAGAGAAGCTGTGAATGCCTCACCCCTGGATGTGTTCAAGACCAGGCTGGATGGGGCTTTGAGCAGCCTGATCTAGTGGAAGGTGTCTCTGCCCATGGCAGGGGGTTTGGAACTAGATGATCTTCAAAGTCCCTTCCAACCCAAACTATTCTATGATTCTATCCCACATTGTGCAACTGGGAAATCATAAAGAATGTTGTTCACATAGAGTAATTTCCACAGCTACAAATAAGATGATGTTAAAAATACGGATTTTAGGATTTGAGGAGTGTAGGTTCCAGGATAGAAGACGTGCCTTAATGCTGATCCTGAAGCTTAATAATACCATTAAATATTGAAGAGTAAAACAAAGCTCACCGGATTTTGCTTTGTGGAATGTTGTTAATCAACGGTAGAATAAGATTATAGTTGTCAAAAATGAATCCTGTGCTACTTCTCAGAAATGCCAGTATCTCAGTTCTAGGTAAAACTTTGTAAGTGGGGAAAAAAATTTAAAATTTAAAGAGACAGCTCATGATGACAACATCTAGAACTGTTTAGTGTAGACTTGTGCTCATTACCATTTCCTGAAATGTTTATACTGACTTAAATAGTGGTGAATCAAGCCTTGAAGTGACTTGGGGAAGTAAGCTGACACTGATAAATATGGGTTGGTTGCTCTGTCTTCAAGCAAATCTTTCACTGTTTTTATTGCATGTTAACAATTAAAGACTATGTGGAACTATGACTCTGACTCGTTGGTAAATTATGTCATTTTGAAATAGGAATAATAGTTCTTCAGTAATAATGACAGCAAAACTAAAGTAAATAAAATAAAAGATTGACTCAAACTTCAAAAAAGTTATTAAAGCACAATATGGTCCTTCTTAAAGCAAAACCAGAAATAAATTGACCACTGTGCCTTTATTTATTTTTCCCTATATGGCAAAATACAGATCTTTGGAAGAGATTATGATCTTCTCTTCATTGCTTTCCTGTTCACTTTGTAAGTAAAGTATTTCATATTTGGCTATTTTTTTTTCCTTGGCCAGTATTTGTTACATTGCTATAAAATCAGCTGCATATGAGCAATTTTCATTAATGAAAACTGTGATGAACTCAATGCATTGAAATTAACTATATGGGGAAAAATACTGATACTCCCAAGCCAGTGATTTCTGTGTCTGTGATCTCCATTGAATGTCCAGATATTACTTAAAAGAAGCAACTAAAAAGATCAGACATAGCAGTTTTGTGAACTCATGACAGATCCTCACTTAGACTTGTGGCTGGCTCAAGGGCATTCTTACTAATTAGTCTGATGAGGATTTTAGTATTCTTAGTGCTTTTATTGAAGAAGAAAGGCATTAATCATCAATCCAAATGACCTGTTTTTGTTAAAGAGGTACTGTGACTAATGCACATTTCAAACCAAAACAGATAAAGAAAGATGAAAATAACTATCTAAAGACAGAAGAGCAAAATTAAATTCAGATGTGAAGCAGGTCAGATATACTCAAATACTACTAGCCTGAATTTTTAACATAACTTTCCAGCATTAGTTGACTCCTCTTGAGATCCTCTTAAGTGCATAAGTGAACATGAAAGAACTGGAGGTGATATCCTGATCTCTTTTAAGTCAGGGTTTCAATCCAAATGTGTTTCCAGATCCTAAATGACGATCAGTAGTTATTAACAACGCTGTTATTCTTTCCTCTAAAGATTGTAAATATTTGCAATTACTGTAAAGCAAAGATAGTATTTGACTAATGTGAAGCTTTCCACATTGGTTTATGTCATTTATTTGAACTGAAGAAAATAGTGCTGGGAGAAACTGTGGAAAGATATTCAATCCATCTTTGTACTCCACTTATACCTTGTCTGGGGTAGTTGCCAGCTCTACCTAAATAATTGCTGATGTTAACATTTTGTACTGTTTACATGAACTAAAAAAACTGAAAAAAACTTCAAATATTTTAATTTCAGAACTGTGAGTATTTCTACTCCTATCCAACTACATGATAAGTTGCACTTAACTTTGTTTAACCAAAATCTGTAATAAGGGAAGCTGTGTAGGCATATATGCTTATACACTTTTATTCCAGCTACAGGACATAGAGGATTTCCAGATCAAGGCAGTCAAGACTCTGCAAAGATGAAGAGTGGAATAATTAAAGATAAATATCTCATAAATAATTCAAAATATTTCTTTTGGAAATTACAGGGAGGGGCTTGGTGGTTGGTTGCAACAAGTAGGGAAACTAACTGCATGGAACAGCATGATGATAGTAAAAATATCCATGTCTCCAGTGATTTGGATTTATCACTTCATACATCATTTAAAACACGTTGAAATGAAGTTATTAAATCAGAACACATCCTTAAAACAGGACTGAAAAGAAGTTATTCAGTACACTTTGAAGTTTTTTGAAATCCTGCGGTGTTCCTGCCCTGGCTTACTGGGCAGGATTCAGTTGCCCAGGCAAAAGTGTGTATTGTCATTTAAGATGCCACAGTTATCTTTCCTGTCTGCCTTTCATGTCTTCTGAAGGGCAGTGGTCTGCTGTACCAGCTCCAGTGCAATTTCTGCCAGCCCCATGTAGATACCTCAGAAAGCCTGCAGCATCTCAAAGGGCTGCAGACTGAATCCCACCAGCTGTGTCCAGTAGTAGCTGTAAACCACAACTCATGCTACAATAGTGACAGAGTGTCCAGACACTGCCACGGGGAGTGGTGAAAGAGCACTTAAACCCTCTTGCAGGGTAGGAGATATGGAGACATCTCACATTTGCCTTGCATCTTGTAAAAATTTGATGTTTCTGGCAGCTGGGGAGTCTTCTTTTATTAGTGTGCTATGAGCAGTCCCCAGCATTAATGAGTCAGTGAATTGTTCAGCTTCAAAAATATTACAGATCCAGGCCAGAGTTTGACAATGCATATGGTACTGCCTAGAAAGACAGAGGCTAATCAAAGCTGAAGCTTTATGGGTTCTTTGATCATGAATGTGAAAAGAGAGGGAAAAGTCAACATTCCTATGAAATCTGTGAGTACCAAAGGCAGCCACCCTCTCTGCAGATTTGAAAAGTATATTGCTATTGTTCTGCTAGAGGGCTCCTTCAATTAATATTTTGTTTCACTGGAAATGACTGAGTAAGGCCTTTGATCCTAAAATATCATAACTAATGTACCCTTTTCAAGTGCTATGCTTTATTCAATGAAAAAAAGAAAGGGAAAAAATAAACACGCTCAGGACAGACACAGCTATTGGGTGCAGATTCATAGTTTACTATCTCTAATATAAAAATTCCCTAAGGGTTATGGCCAAAGTTGAAAATATTTGTCATCACTCCAGTGGTAATAGAACAAAGTACCACAGAATATAGATCCTAACGTGTGCTGAGCCTTAATCTAGCAAAGTGGCCCACACAAGGAAATGTTTTCAAAGGTTAGGCAAACGTGCTCAGATCTGTGATTCAGATCATAGACCTGAAATCACACCCTGGGTAAGTCCAGTAAGCCAAATATTCAGGACACTAAACTAGGTAACAGTCTCAGATAAGTGGGTTTTTCTCTTATTTTTATTTATTGCAACCCACCACCAATATTTGCACCCTCTAAATGATGTCTTAACTAATAAGATACAACCTCTCACTTTCTCTCCTTTACCCCTTCTTCTGTCTTCTGTCCTGCCCCTGGTGTAGTAAGTAATTTTCTATACAAAATAGTGAAGGTTGAATAGGTAAAAGAGAAGATGGTCCTCCTTAGCACAGCCAGTTCTCTTGGGCTATGGGGAATAGAGGCTCAAAAGCTGTCTCTGAAAGTGCTTTAATTGTAGCTAAACTTATCACTAGGAGATATATGTGATTGGGCATTAATGAAATTTAAAATACTTAAATGAGAGAATGTCTAGTTGGAGGAAGTTTCAACTCAAGTTTCAACTTAAGCCACGACTCTAAGGTAACGTTAGGTAGCAGTGTAGTAACATTTTGACAGCCTAAACGTAACTTAACATACAAATGAAAAAGAAAAAAGGAAATGCTACAGTACAAGATGTTCTGAGTTACATGAGGAATGGGTAAGAACAGCAGAAGATTCAGAATAAGCCAAAAGAAGAGATGTTAAGAGTTCTGAACAAATTATATCATTAAGTGAATGTGTAAAGTAAAGTGATGCTTACTGACTTGTAAAAATCTTTAATGAATAAGTAAGAATATCTCCAGAAACGAAAAAAAAATGTAGATTTTTAGGAGAGGATGATCAACAAAAAGTAACTCTGCTTTTGAACCAAGCTGTTTCAAAAGATTTTGTCATCCTGAGCCTATAATTCATAATGATAGACAGTGAATGCACAACTTACAAGGAGATATCATAAACAATATGTCAAGTCTAAATGAAGCTTTATGCATGCTCAGAAATACCTTGAGTGTTAGAACATTTTGAGTAAGCTCAGCTGTTAGAGCAATATCGCTCCAATCAATGCTGTGCCAGCCCATTGCACACCATAGCAACACTTAGGGGGAAGTTATACAAATGCAAAAGGAATGCAGAAAGAGAGCTGAAAATTCCTAATTCATAAGACCAGTGTAATTTAAGAAACAAGGTTTTGTTTGGTATGTAGAATGATCCCCACAGAGGAGAGACCATTTCCCTGTTGGCGTGATCCAAGCTCTGTTTGCAAATAGATAATAACTGCAGAGTACTTTCAGTTCAGTGCTGAAGACTTGAAGACTGCCATTTCAGAAGGCTTTTGGGAATAACCTTTCTCACTTTGATCCCTCTGAATCCCTTCTATCCTTTTCTATTTGATCTGCCTTAGGCCTATTTTTTTTTAATAAGTGCTTAGGAACACATGAAGAGATGAATCAGTTACAAGTACAACTTTCTGTCAGTATTCAGTTGGTAACTGTGCTGGTTTCATAATGCTTGTCAATGGAGGTGATCTAATCCAGCCTATACAAATCTGAAATTGAAAAGACATTTCTTTCTGAACCCTGAGCTGTCTGATAATGAAAGAAGGGCAAACAAATAGAGATTTATGGGTCAACAAGAAATCCATCCTCAGAAATAACTGTCAGCCAATTTTATCTCTTGAGTAATTTCAGTGATCACATATCAGCACTATCATTAGAACAACTGTTAGCACAAGACTTTAACACAATATTATAACTATATAGCTGTTTGAATTGGGTTTGGTTCCATGGACATCAATGGAACTTACTTTTACACTAGCTATTTCAGGTTGTTAAACAGCCATAAGCAAGCTGTTTGAATTGGATTTATCTAACTTTAGAAATCTAAAAGTTAAGCATATCTATGTTTCCAATGCAATGAGTGACTGGATGCATCTCCAGAGTGTGCTGCATTTCATTCTGAGCTTATGTCTAAAAGAGGTGTGAGGAATCACCCATCCTCCATCCCCTGACAATAACGAAGCCTCGATCACTGCCATGACTTGCTGCCTAAGTTTTAGATTACTAAAGATGAATTATTTCTGTAGAGTACAAATCCAATTGCAAAAGCATCACAGCCACATCATTATAACATTCGTTACTTCACACAGCATGTGCTGGTTTTGGCTGGTAAAATGTCAGTTTTCTTCATAGTAGCTGATACAGGCCTGTGGTTTGGATTTGTGCAGGAAACAGTATTGATAATTCAAAGATGTTTTTGTTATTGTTGAACAGTGCTTGCACAGTCAAGACTTTTTCTTCTTCTCACCCCATCCACCAGCAAGGTGTTTGAAGGTGGACAAGAATTTGGAAGGGAACACAGCTGGGACAGCTGACCCCATCTGACCAAAGGGATATCCCAGATCATATGGCATCATGCTCATCATATAAATCTGGGGAAGAAGGAAGGGATAATGTTCAAAGCAATGTTGTTTTTCTTCCTAAAACACCGTTGAATGTGATGGAACCCTGCTTTTCTGGGGATGGTGGAACACCTGCCAGCCCACGGGAAGCAGTGAATGCATACCTTGCTTTGCTTTGCTTATATGCAGAGTTTTTGCTTTACTTATTAAACTTTATCTCAACCTACAAGTTTTCTCACCTTTACTCTTTCAGTTCTCTCCCCCATCCCACCAGGGGGGAGTCAGCAAGCAGCTGTGTGGGCCTGAGTTGCCAGGTGGGGTAAACCACTACAGAGTGGAAGATGCAGACAAGCAATTTTCATATTCTCTTTGGCTTACTCAAGTTAAAAGAGACTAACAGACATTATTTGATGTGGCAGAGAGAAAAAGTCTGTATTAGAAATGCAACCAACAGTAAGACAAACGTATTGTATTATGTATTTTTTTTGCTTACTAAGATGAAGATCTTCAGCTCATCCATTGATTGGCTGCTAGTGGTGACAATTATATTAACAGTATTTCTGATGCTATGTAGTGTAGAGAGTCATGTCAGTACATCTCACATCCATTACACTTGGTACAACTCTGAAGACAAAGAGAAGGTTGGTGATAACTCAAGTTACTAACTTTACATCAATAGCATATCTCTAATTAACCACTGAACGACTTCCAAGCTCTGCAAATGGAGTCAACACTAAAGGGATCTCTCCATCTCCCATCATTTATTTTATTACCAGATAGAGCTAGCATAATATATTTCCTTGCAACTCAACAGTTGTGATAAAGGCCAAAGTAAAAGAGAACTTAAAAGGGATATTAGAGGTTTGCTTGGACTGATCAATTTTTCTGTCAGACACATGCCAAAGTAAAGTCCTGTGATCAAGAGGTGATATATGAGGGACTTCTGTCATAGATTTATAGATTCAAGTATAAATCTTTGAAATACAATTATAAATGCTTTATATATCTCTGGGGCAAATCTTTCCTTAGCTCTGAAATGAATATCAATTATGCACATGGAGGAGATGAAGAAGGAGTGGGAAAGGGAGTGGGTCATCACAGAGGTGTGAGTGGGTGGGGGATCTAATGACAGGATTACCACACTGCTTTGCTTTCTCCATCAGACCCTAAGAGGACAAAGCCAAGCACAAAGTCTAAGCACAGACAATGGAGCTTCTGCAAGAGTAGCAGCATCAAAAGCAAATGGAGCTGTTTTTATATGTGTGTTGTAGCTGATTAAGCAGCTAACTAAGATTTTACAGTCTGTATCCAGAGAACTGGGTCTGATATCTTCATTGTGAATGTCCCATCCCAGGATGTTGTTCAAGGTCAGGCTAGATGGGGCTTTGTGTAACCTGGTCTAGTGGAAGCTGTCCTTGCCCACAGCAGCGGGGTTGTGAATAGATGATCTTTAATGGTCCCTTCCAACCCAAACCATTCTGTGGATCCATGATTATGGCCCTGATGGAGGTTTAAATTGTTTTGGTTGGTCAGTAGTTGAAAAATATGTGTCCTTAAGCAAGGAAAGGTAGGAAGAAAGGAAGGTAGAATCATTGTGTGGACTATATTCTTCACATTCTAAGGTATTTTTCATTAATATATATATGTATCATGTACAGCATTCATTTTCATATTTTTATAAATGGAAATACTTTGTAATTTCTGCTTTACGTATATCACTACAATGAAGAGGGAGATTATATTAGAAGCTGCCTTAGCCATGGAACCTACTAAAAGCAATGTACATCTCCTACCAATCCAGAAAAATTTGGATGTGTCAAAAGAGAGGAATAGATTAAGACCGAGGCAATTAAAATTAGCTTACTGCTCAAGACCTTGCTGGTAATGATTAGTGATTTTCTTTTTCTGATACAGAAGTTAACTCACCAATACAGGATGGGAAAAAAATGGCTACATGACAGTGAAGAGTAAAATAATGTGTTTTCTTCAACACTAGTATTTTTGATCTGTAAAACACATGGTCTCTTCACTAGATGCACTCAACATCAGCCACAACTACTTTCCAATCCATGCTACCATAACACAAACCAATGTTAGCACTGATACTTCTTTAAAATTGCCATTCTGTATTTTTCCTCTCAGTAAACATCTTTTTTTGATGTAACTTTGTATTAAAAAAAAAAACACTTTAGGGCCTCTGCTCAATATTCTAAAAATTTATCTGTATATCTTTATTTTATTTTTGGGAAAGTACAAGAGTAACTTAATGTCTCCAAAGTATAACACTCTTTACCCAAGTCCCTAGGATAAAAATGCTTAATACACTATCAAAATCAAGTTCTATTTTTTAAAGTGTGCATTCCACTTTTGATGTAATCTACAGAGAGAGCAGGCTTTTAGAAATGATGCAAGCTGACAATTGATATCTAGCTTATTGACATTTAGAAGGGTAATTATTTGCTGGCAGCTTGTCCAGAAGAAGATTCCAAAGCCTCAGTGTACACATCACCCAAAGCTCTCGCTGAAGGCCAAACTTCAAATGTCACTGTAGAACATAAACAGACAGAAGGTTATCCTAATTAAAGCTGTGATGAGATAGTTCAAGACTATTAAAAAGAGGAAAAGAATTACTATAAAAGTAGTCTAAATAAAATCTTTAGTAAGAGAGGAGACTTTTTTTTACTGGTTTGTTATGCTGGGGTTTTTTAATTTGCAAACAAGATATTTAAGAAATACTATATATAAAAGATACTTTTAATCAAGTACATTCATTATAATTTGTATTAATTGTCATTTTAAATATCTCTTTCTAAGCTTTTAGAAAATATTTTTTTTTTTGGAAAATTTTGACAGGTCTTGCAGGAATGACTGAGATCATGGAGAGCACCAGAAGAGACTACATGAAAAGGCCATGTGGAGGATTAAAACAGTGCCAAGAGGAGTACTGGCAGCCTCTCTCCTTATTCACTGCTGTGTTCAATTCCTGTTTTGTGTGAAATAAAATCTTATTACTGTGTACAAAGACACATTTGCCTTATTGTTGCCATCTTGTCACAAATAATACTCCCTTTTTCAGCCCCCAGCAAACTGTGTGACAGAAGCTGTTCTGTTATGACATGAGGGTACTGTATATGAGTTCTGCCAACTTGAAAATTCAACATATATCTAATGACTTATAGAGGCATGGCCTGAAGAGTAAGAAGCACTGGGGAAGGTCCAACATTAGTGAGTCCACCATCTCCCCAAGTTCCCCATTATGGGCAACAACATTTGGCTACTTTTCCCTTTGTGTCCAAGCAACTCTGCAGAAAGTATTTAGGAAACATCCTATATGAACCTATTGTTTTTTTAAAAAAATCTTGTGGTTTTTTAAAATAAATCTTATGCAGAGCTATAAGAATCACTATAAATTTTGTGGTATATCTTTTCATGGCAGTCTTTTCCCCCTCACTGCTCCCCAGTGAGTTTCTGTATGTCCCATCACACATTGCTGCACTGCTGCCAAAGGGCTGCTATTGCAAGCACTGAAGGTTTGGGGCTTTTGTTGTCGTATACTTGGCATGTTGGTGTTAGACCTGAACAAGCCATAGGAGAAATTAAGAAGTTCACAGGATAATGCCTAGCAACTCAAAAAGAGAACAGAGATGACAACACTCATTATACCAAATTTTCACATGAGGGTAGTTGCTGTCAATCCCTCAGCATGAGTGACTGGTGTAGCACCCACATTTAGAAGAATTAGAAATGTAAATGTAAGTAGTTTTCCTTTCATATACCATGATTAGATGAAAAATTGTAATTAAAACACCAGGCAGGTCAGCAGTGCGTAGACTAATTAATTCCTCACCACTACAACCTCACCACATGGTGACTCAACAAGAAATTCTTTCTGCTCTACAGCCATTTCCCCCAAGGACAGTGCAACAGCAGAACATTGCTCTGTGTTGAGTTAGAGAACAGGATGCAAATACATGTGCAGTTTCTGCTGGTATTTTAGCCCTTGAACACATTCCTCAGTGTATAGCCATGAACAGACTAGAAAAGATTATTTCAAAGGGGCAGAGGCTGAAAAAATAATTCCTGAAGTGACCTGAACTTAGGCTTCAAAACCTACATGCTCCATCTTAGAGCTCTAGCTCTAGCACTCTTCACATTCTGAAGAGTGTGTTGTCAGGAACAGACATAGTGGCAGTTCCCAGTCTTTGATTAACTCTTTTAAACATATCCACATTGTGGGACAAACTGTCCTTCCCATTCTCAACGTATGATACTGTGAGCAAATATGTCAATACTTACTTTCCCTGACCCCCTCTGTCTGCATCCTGTCAAGACTTCCTCCTCCAGAATTGTCATCCATATCCTGCCCCATGCATTTTCCCATTCTGTTCCCCCAGATGTGATTGAGATCTCCCACAGCTTTACCTCTGCTCCACAGAAGAATGCTGCAATGCCTTCTTCTTACACTCCACAAACCCTACGGAAGTGCCAATGGTGCCCTTACCCTGCAGGCTGCTGATTACAGGGGTGCCTTGTGGGTGTCTTGTGCCTCCTCAGCCTGCTGCTCATTGAACCTGATACTGCTGCTCTGTCTCTTCCCTTTGGGAAGCCTTCATCTCTTGGTCACCCACCTGCAGCATCAAAGCGGGGAGTGCTCTGTGCAGCAAGAGCACAGTGACATTCTGTGGAGCCACCCCAGAATGCCCAGTTCTCTCAGTCTTCCTAAAAAGTACATATTCACAAGATCCTTCTTCATCTATGAGATTAATCCATGGCATTGAGTAAGCATAAATATTACATATTTGTAGCCAGCTTGCTTTGCAGATGCTTGAACTGGAAACTGATTTCGGAACTTTGTGTTCCTGCTGAAAATTCTTCGTCCTCTCCCCCAAAATGCAGACTTACTTTCAGATCTGTCAGCTATGTTTTTTATGGACCTTTCTGTATCCTGTTTTGGATCCAGGATTCACAACCCTTTTTTGCCAAATATAGGTCTGCTGCCTACACAGCAAGAAAACATTTTGAGATGTGACATAAGAGTCAAGATAGGAAGGTGTTTAAGAAGACTATGAAATTATGAAAGGGAAATATGGCCAGCAAGACCTGTTCATGTAAATTGGTGTATTGGATTGTGCTGGATTAGACGGACCACAGTGAAGGTAAATTGCTCATCTACTAGCTTTTTTTTCTGTTTAAAGATAGTGTAAGTATAGCAGGAGGAATTCTGTGCTATCAGAAAAGCAGCTAATCTCACAATAAATGTAAGACAGCATTCCTGCACCTCTTATTTAGAAAAAAAAAAGAAAAAAAAAAAAAAGAGGTAGTGAGGTTATGTCAGTGATAAGTGCAGAAATGAGTGCAAAGCAGGTTTGCAGCATGGCTTCTCTGCAGATTTTGCCATGAGTCTGAATTAAAGCAGAGTATTACCATTTCCACAGTTTTAACTGGGTTTTGTGTGTGTATGTGTGTGTGCATAGTTTCTTCTCAGAAGCTGGTCTAAAAATATTTACAACTGCTTCTGAAGAATAACTCAATTATTCATGGAATTTAGACTTTCATAAATTGTAAGAACAGTTTAGGGCCTGACTCCAAACCTGTTGAAAGCAGTGACTAGTTTCCAACTAGTATCAAAAGGATCTAGATAAGTATAGAAAGATCCACTTTAAAATACATATTGCTATTGGTTTTATTAAACACTTCAGAAGAGGTAAAATCCTCCCCTTAATCCCCTATCAAACTGACGTGACAACTATTTTGTACATTACATGGAAATTTACTGACATTTACAGAAGGGCAGAAAGGTGCCTTTCAAAAAGCCACTCTTTTGCATGTCATTTCTTCTGTCAGATCAGAATACATTAGAATGTGGAAGAGGATGAGGTAGATCTACAGTGCTATTAAAAAGCTAGGTATAAAAGAGATCAGTGAAATGTCAGAATAATTAATATGAACATTACCTGTATTTAATTTGGCTAGCCTAACACCTTAATTAATAATTCAAATTAATTTCTTCTTCAGTGATATTTCTCAGGAAATATTTATTCTGCACATGCTAAAATCTGCCACCTACACAACTTCAGCTAAACTAATATCATGAATAAAAATATTCCATTCTCTCATAGAGGGTTAGCAACACAGGCTGTTATTAAGCTTGCCTGGCACTTTGCATTACAAGACTCTGCTTCCAATTACTTATAACTGTGTTAGACTCTCATTCTCATGGTTGCCAGCCAGGTGCTACTTCAAGGTGACATTTGGAAAGTTTCATTCAAAACAGTCAATTAGGAAATTAAGACAAGGAAAGAAGATTTCCTTCACTGAGTTTCACAGGAATATTGTTCTAAGATGTCCTTTTAAATGAAGACTTCAGTTAGCAGAAAGTCTTTCAGTACTTGAGCAGATTTGCATGCAAAGTTGATGGAGTCAGTCTGACACTACTGGTCACATGCTACAGCAGAGAGAGGCCATTTCTTAAAATAATCTTTAGGCTGTCAGACCAGAGATTGTGTGGTCTGCCATAAGATTTTTATTACAATGGGATGTTTTTTGTCCACAGAGACCATATTCCCTGACCATTTGTACTTTAATTTTACAATTAGCTGCTTTTCTGTGTGCAGGTGAAATGAGACCAATCCAGATGAACTGACTGGGCAATAGCTCTTGCTAAAATCAAACACTAGGTGTTTGGTTTTCAGATGTGTCCCTTTCCTCAGGGTCACTGCAGGGTTCTGGGCCAAAATTTGTAGTTGAGAAGTACAAACATCACTGCTAAACAACCCAAATTACCTCATAAACTGTTGCATACGAACCTAGTCAACAGGAAAAATTGTGGCATGTTTTCATGGTACATATGCACACACTGCAACTGCTCAGATGCCCTGCATGCCTCTTTTGTCAGTCAGCCCACACTGCCCTTTTGGAGTAGGTAAGCATGCTCTCATGGCCAACTTATAACAATGCATTAGCACACAGAAAGATAAAAACCTGTGGAAATTATCCTTATCTGGATACCAGGCATTTTCATAGGTATATACATCTTCCCATACCAACCCTCAAAAGCAGTTGTATTTATATGTCCAACCCTGGCTGTGCTCTGCTCATGTCTTGGCCTTTCCAGCCCCGAAGTTACCCTCACTTTTCTCTCCGTGTGTCCTGGGCAGTGCAAAGCTCCCTCTGTGGTCAAGGCTGGCAGGCTGGGCAGCTGCGAGGGCGTACCACGTGGGGAGGAGGGAAGAGCAAGGAAGGCTTGTCACTGGCTTCACACTGAGGACATCTGCTTTGTCCCCTTCTTCATCAACAGTATCTGGCAAGGACCCTTGCCTCCCCCTCTCACAGCCACAGCAGAGGCATAATGGCCCACACCTTGTAACATCTCCTATTCCTGCCCAGGAGCACTTGCAGAGCTGCAGTATATCCTACTCTGGTGATGTTTTGTACTGTCCAGAAGCAATAGCCCTTGAAATCATGTGGAGTTATTCTACAGGGCTTTTCTTTGGTGCCATGGACAGAGAGGATCTTCACAGCACCTCCTGCCTTTCACAGTCCTTGTTTCAGGTCTCTGGGCAAGCTCTGCCAGCTGTCTGGTTTCATAGTATCTCAGGAAGGCCAGGAGATGGTGGATATGAGAAACCAGCAAGGTTCTAATTGCAGATTCTAAATAATAATAGCAGGTTCTAAATGCAGATCCCTAATATCAGGTTCTTTAGATACCCATGCACAGAAGTGTGACAACATCTAACATACAATAGTCTCCTTTTTTAAAGTGCTCTTCACTCTTTCCTGTCCCTGGAAGAACCATTGGAACAACCCTGGCCTAACCGCTCTCACCATCAGTGACAGATGCACTGTCTGAGGGTAGGGGCAGCACAGTGCCTGTCCCCATGTACTGGCCAGCTGTGCAGAAGATGTCTCTCTCCTAGAGAAACTTTCTCTACAGAGAATGAGCACTAAAAGTGCTGGATCCTCCCAAAGCAATGGCCGTTGCATATATATGCATATGACAACCAGTCTGTGTGGAAGACAAACAACTTATGGGGATGGAGGGTCTGACAAGGAGGGGATATGCTGGGAGCTGCAGGTGAGGACATCAGGCTTGTGAACTTCAGGGGTTGCCCACACTTCCACTCAAACACCATCACAGATTATTCAGGGTTGGAAGGGGTCACAAGGATCATCAAGTCCAACCCTAAGTGAATGGCCTGTGCAAGGATCAAACCCAGACCTTGGCATTATTAGCGCCGTGCTCTGACCGACGTGCAGCTGTTCTCAGGCTGGCATCTGCCTCCCAACCAGGATGCATTTGTCATTTCATGGATGCTGCACTGTCCTGCCCCCCAGCCAGGCCTGCCTGCTACTGCTGCTGGTGGGGCAGGGGCAGCACGAGGACCCCGCGGGGCTGAGGCCACAGGCCGTCCTCGCACAGTGCAGCACACACAGCATTCTGCGTGTAGGGAAAAGCCATCCCTGTTCATCTAACGATGCCTTAGAGCACCTGTAAGTTGGCTGCAGGCTGCATTGCTCCCTGTAAGAAGCTGCAAAGCTGGTTAGGCAGTGTCTCCTGGCTGGTGGGGAGGCAAGGATGTGTGTGGGCAGCCACCACCGTGCACAGCAGCTGCTCTGGGACACAACAGCACCTGCCAGAGCTCTGCTCTGCAGGCAGGCGCTGTCAGCATCAGGAAGGGCTTGTCAAATCTAGGTCAACCCAAAGCTGATCTGCAGGCAGGGGAGGAGGAAGAGGACCTGAAACACAAGTGAATTTCTGATATTGAGAGGTTATGTGGAGCAAAGCAGGGCAGAAGCCCTTGTGTGATGAACATTGGCAGGCTCTGGCCTTGCTTTTGATTATGCAGCTTTCTCAACAGCATGGGGATCTCCATCGGGAGCACAGTAAAGGCGAGACCCCACAGGTAACCTTCTCTACTCAGGCTAGGGTTAAGTTTAGGGATAGTGCTAGGATTATATATATTGAGGGAAGACGATTCTTAAGGAGATACCTCTGCAATTTTTAAGTGTAGAAAAATCAGAGTTTAGGAGAAAATGAAGATTATGGATCAAACCAATAAAATTGCAGCAGCAGAATGGAAGTTGTGCCTCCGTCTTCTGAGCATTGAATGCTGAATTCTTTTTGAACCAGTTAAGGAACTAGTCTTGTTAGCCATGTTCCTCAGATCTTTGTGTGCTCCTGAACAGACTGTAAGGAGTAACTTGAGTAATTAATGCTGATATGACTGGATTGTTGCCAGTGTTGAGTTATTGTTAGGGTTAATGACAGATGAAAAAAGAGGGGTGTTGAGGGAAATTTCTGAAGTGTGTACTTCTGGACTGTGCCCACTTTTTTTTTAACCTGACACGTAGACTGTATACAACACTAAGCTTTTTTATAACAAGAAAATTAGATACTAGGACAGAACATAGTGTGTCTAATTACACATCTGTTCAAAAGGTTTCACATGTGCTAGACTGATCTAAGCTCAAATTTTCACACCAGTGGCTTAATGGAATAATTTTTTCCCTGTCACATGTATGTGTAGTGAAGTGAGTTGAAAATATCTGTAAACTGATCCTCATTCTGAGAGACATTAATTTCTAAGATATTGGGTGAGTTAATGGGAGGGAAGGGAAGACAGTCTACAGGCAGAATCAGCTGGTCCCTGTGGAAAGCCCAGACTGTGTGCTGTGTCTCCCTATTATCTTCCAGAAGCAGAGAGCACCAACAGGGAGTTGCCCACCATGGGCGTTGGGAGTGCCAGAACAAAAGTGTGTTCAATGGTTACAGAGCAGAGAGGAAAGAACCTGATCTTTTTGGTGGGAAATGTACACACTGCTGATGGTGTTTCAGCTGCATGGTCAACTTGAAAAAGCAGGGAGGGGTATGTGCTAAACGTGGAAACCCATAGCATGGGGGAAGCAATGTAAAGTCACTTTCAAGCCTCTGTTTTCATGTTGCCCCTTGAAGTCATAGGTTTTCTCGTCTTTACATCATTTTAATGCATTTGGTAATGACTACACATATGGATTTCAATAATCAAATAAAAAATCCATGCCAGAGAAGAAGTTATTTAAAAGCTTCTTAAAGCAATACTGGCCTTACCTAATCATTGTAACTTTTAGTTTCTTCACTTACTGTTTCTCTAATGTTTTTTTTTTATTTATGGGGGATCTTTACACTGCTTTCAGCTACTTTTCAGTGTATGCATTATTCAGTATATGCAAAGTTCAATCATTCTCTCACACCAAAGACTATTTGTTACACCAATATCTCCATTCAGATGCATTCAATGACAACGTCATCCTATGGCTGGTATTTGCAGTGCTCTCAGAGCCACAGTACTGTGCTTAACTTCAAACTAACAATCTCATGAAGGAAAGAACATGTGGTAGATGTGATTGTAAGTGTAAGCAGGAGTTGGAAACTAATTGTTTAACAAGTCTCCACAATCTCATTTTAAAGGAACCAACAGATGTTAAAACAGCGCTATACCTAATATTGATTTGTTTTCCAGATGGTTCTTACTTAACTGTGTCTTATGATACATCAGTGAGTCACCAATATATTATTTATGAAAGCAGGATGCATTTACGTTATCTTTAGAATGCAAGAGTACCTTACTAGAAATATAATATTTAGCAGCTTGTGCAAGGAATACAGAGTAGAGCAATTCCTGCTTATGGACCTCATTTTTACAAGGTAGAAAAGAATATAGTAATTTATGTGCTTGTATAGAGAGTGCAAAACACTGCTAGAGAAAGATTGTGCTTTATCTACACTAGTGTTTGTGGCTAAAGAAAGTGCACACATCAATCTTTGTTTTTTGGTTTAGAAATTATTAATAGCAAGACAAGGCCTCTGAGTCATAGAACAACCAAAGAGCTATGGCACATGGTGAATTATAATACAACATCCATGTGCATTACAGGAAAACCAGGCAATTTTGGGCATTTCTGTTACAGGATACTTAACAGTGACCTGCAGTGACTTTCAACGTCTCGTGACCTGATAGATGGAACCACTACACAAACTGTGCTGGACAAATTATTCTTGTGTTCTTCCCATGTAAACTGCAAACCTGGCAGGATGTTGCATGTTCTGAAATATATTTTAATGCAACATGAAATACATTAACCATGGAAAGGCAGGTAAAAGGTGTCTAATTCTGCTAGTGTACTTCCAGAGTTACAGGGAGTTGAAACTCTTTAAAAATAGTCTCTCAATAGAACAACCTTCTAGTAAGGCACAAGATGAAGGGTTAAATGAGGGAAAATTGGTCCAAAGTGTCTTCCTATACATGGGACTGAGGATGAGTGGGAAGAAGGAAAAGTTGGTTGATTCTTTTTCATTGTTAGTGATGAAATAAAATCTGAGAGAAGAACAGTCTTGCAGGAAATATTTCTATAACTAAAAATCTCTAGAGGTGCTCAGCAATATGATTTTATCTTCCTGTATTTGAACCCTACAGAGCTGGCAGGGATTATTTTACATTGGGGGCTAATATTTCTACCTTTAAGCTGCATCTTGTTGGTTGGAGAATGTGAGACTGAACGAATGAGAGCTGGTCTGATGTGCATTGTATGGAAACAGTGCAAATGTATCTTTCCTTCTAAGAGGTTACCTCTGAGAAGACTAAAGAAAAAATGAATCCTCAGTGTTATCAGAACATTTTCCTCCCTATATACTTCTATTAAGATTAACACAAGAATATCACGCTTGTTTGAACTTTGTGTAAAGGAGGGTTAAATATATTTTCTCTTGGCATGTGTCAAGTAGTTCCTGTTACTGAAAAGACTTAAAGCTGCATGCATATTATAAAATAGACAGTTATTGGAAATTATTGGTGTTTATAAAATTAGTAGTAAAAGTAAATAGTAGTAAAGTAAAAGTAAAGTAAATTCCAGTACGAATTATTCACTAATATAATACCTATGTAAAGTAACTTTACATACTGATTCCATACTGATCAAGACAGTACAAAATTAGTCTTACAAGAGTAAAATTTGTAATTTATTTAAGGGGCTACTAGAGCTATGATTCTATGATAATACATGAAATTGTAATCCTTTAAAGTGGTGCCTTCAATAATTTAAAGTCATACTATACAACTATCTGTTCTCAGTATGTTGCTAGCAACTGTGTACCATGTTGTTTTCAGTTTGCAGCATGTGCAAACTTTAACTTTGGTCTGGCACAATATAGTAAGATTTACAGGGAGGTTGCTTTCTTTTCAAATTAGATAATGTATCTGCTCTTTAGAACAAGGCAAGACAAAAGTATATATTTTCACACCTAAAGAAATCTGTATCTAGATTTTAAAAATGGATCTGAAATTTGTCCCAGAAACCTCTGCATTAGGAACAGAATTTTGAAAAGCAGCCCACGCCTGTCCTAGTTACAAATTATTCAAAAATGTATCTCACATATTCTCTGACTGCCAGAGCTACCCATATATTGTCCAAATTTGTTGCACTGTAAGAGCAATGAATCATATTAAATTTCTCAGATTCAGAACTCTTGGTGCTACTGCCTGTTCTGACTCCAGGGACATAACTGTGAGCAAGGAACTTTTTCCCAAGGGCACTTGTCATCTTTTCCAACAAGATCTAGAATGCCACTGAAGGATGCTGCCGTAGAGAACCATAGATGGGATAAGACTAGAAACTGCAGAATAGGGTGAAGGGACAACTGTAAACTGGAGAAACAGCTGTGGCTTCTGCGTGTGAGAACTTCTCCTAGAAAAAAGCCTTTTGAGGCGGAAGAGGAAACAATTCAAGAACTGGTGTCTCCCACTTCTCTCATGTGAATGAATGAGGAACTTAGTGTTTGAAATTTTTATGTTCTCCCTGAAGATATATATATATATTCATACATTCTGTGAAATATTATTTATTTGTAACTCGCCCATGTCCAGGTCTCCAGCCATTCTTGGAAAGAGAAAGAAAAACATGTTAGGCTGACATTTACTTGACATGCACAAAGAGTTAAAATATAAGTTGTCACTAAGTAGGAGACTGTCATAGTTTGTTCAGGGTTGAATCTGGGAGTGTGCTGGGCTTTGCAAAACTGTCTATACTGAGAAGGGAGAGAGCAAGGCTTGCAACACTTGCTGTGAGACTTCACTAAATAATGCAGTGGATTAGATTCATGCTTCAACTCCATGATTACCTTCATGTATGACATGAAAAAAGCATGATATTGCATGAAAGGTAAAAAGTACTGAGAGCTCAGCTTTAAAACAGGCACTGGATAAAGATACAAGTGTAACTACTGCAAAGATGCTTTGAATTAAGTGTCTTGGTACTGGCATTTTGTTAGCATTAATAGAATTTTAGCTTTCAGTAAATATCAACTTCATACTGATGTACCTTATTGCCAAAATATAGCTTATCACTGTGCAATTGTGGCATTTACGATACAAAATTTACTAAGCTTTTGAAAAGGCAGAAATCTTCCTGATGATAATGTAAATATGATCTTCCAACTCTGACTCTGAGCTGTTAGTTTTATGACATCCGTTCTCATATTTTAGGTGTGCTTGATGAAGCTGAATGATACTGAATAAACTGCTGATCTTTCATCTTTGGTTCACTGATTCAAGCCTGCAATGAATTGCTGAGTAGAGTGAAGGGTTTTCAGGTCAGGCCATATTGCATAACAATAGAAAGTTGCTCATGCCAGAATCTCTACATGTAAACTGTGTCTAGACAGAGTAAACACAGAGGGTCCCCACAGGTTTTGTTTCCTATTTGTCAGGACTGAAGTCTTGTTCTCCCTGCTCTTTCAGCGCTGATGTCTACGGCAGTGGTATTACAGCTATCACAGCTACATTGATTCTTTCATCCTGCTGCCATCAGGGTATAGCAATACTTTCCTTCATAGCAGTGTTTGAGTTCTTAGAGACGTGACTTCTTTTTGTCAGTAGTGTTAAGGCTTAGGGGTAGCTGGAGAATCTGTCAGATGAGCTTTGGCTGAAAGCCAGTGTAATGACAACATTATACACGGGAATTACTCCATGCAAATTTGCAACTGAACAGTGTAATCTCTTACATGCTTGCTGCACCTCCTCTCCTCCCAGGTCACTCTCAGCACGCACCACCCCACTCTCAGAATGCTCTCTAGGACTCTTCAGCAGTTTCTGCTCTTTGCAATATTGTTATTGGTTAAAATGTAGCTATGTTGAAGGAAGGAGATGTGAGGTCAAAGCAAATGCGCCCTCAGAACCCAGCTTACAGACTGTGGGTATAATTAAAGCTTGGCTGTGAAGGGCCATGCTCAGTGCCTTCCTCCAAGAGCCTCACTGTGCCATGTCATCTTACTCATCCTCATGCCCAGATGTGCAGCAACCACCTGCACACCTGGATTTTGGCTATCTTCACCAGGACAGTGGCTTGAGATAGGGAAATTCACTCCTCAGACCAGACTTGGACGCCTTTGTTCTAGTTACCTACAATATCTTGGGCTTTTCAAGGCAGCTGGTAGCGCTGATGTTCCCTGGGACAATGGAAGTGGCAAATTGATCAGCAAAGTCTGTATACCTGAAACTTGTTCCACTGTGCCTTTGTGGTGTATTGCTAGTGCAGGTCCTCCTAGATCACAGTGGATTTGTGGGCACTGGATGACTATACAGTGTTTGCCACCTCAGATAGACAGCAGTAGGCCCTACATTATCTACCTCCTCAGAGACACAAAGTTAGTAGCATTAAAGAATCATTAATGCCTGCATTGGAAAGATTTCTAGGACTGAATCCTGCTGTTAAGCAAATACTTCCAAGTCAATCTCTAAATACCACATCTGCACATCTTTTAAATACCATCATGATGGCAACTCAACCACTTCCCTGGGCAACCTGTTACAATGCCTGACAATCTCTTCCATGAAGAAGTTTTTCCATTCTGAACCTCCTGTGACTTGACTTGAGGCCATAACCTCTTGTTCTATTGCTTGTGACTTGGGAGAAGAGATCCAGCACTCACCTTGCCACAGCCTCCTTTCAGGCAGATGTAGACTGTGCTGAGGTGTTCCCTGAGCCTCCTTTTCTCCAGCGTAAAACACTCCAGCTCCATTAGGTACTTCTCATAATACTTGTATCTGAGCTAATAGTGCTTGTCTTCTCTAGGACTTTATCATCCCTATGCAGATGACCACAGGCCACACAGAAGCTTAGGGTTAAGTATGTGAAGCATCTAGACTGTACACTTCACCCAAGGGAAGACTTGAGGATTACTACTTCACCACAGTCTTGTGGGAGCAGATCAAGTAGCAGTTCTTCTGAAGTTCAAAGACCTCACAGTGTGCTTTGCATTCAAATGCACATATCACTGTGCAGCAAGTTTGCAACAAAAGCTGTTCTGAACAGATAGAGATGCAACAAAGAAGGGAAACAGCTGTAGGCTCTCTGAGAAAACACACACAGGCTTGCTTGTGCTGCCCTATTTAAGGTGCATTTTGTTGCTTGTGAGAACACCCAACTTGTTCACACTTACCAACACTGTTCAAGCACAGGTGTGTGACCCATTGTAACACCCCAAAACATTTAAATGCAAGAGGGTTTACTGAGATTCCTTTGCTCTGGGTTAAGTGCACAGGAGAAACACCAAATATTCTCAAGAGGTCAAAATTACACAAGTTTACTGGCAAAATATAGAAAGACAAGGAACTTTTGCAAGGGATTAAATACAATATAAAATTAACAAAAAAAACCACTTATCATAGCATTAACTTAGTCTGTTCAATTTAGCAAACGTTAAACCCATTTGATGTTAAATTACCCAAAATATTCCATGAAAAGAGAATTAGAAGAAGAAAGGGAGAAAGACAGAAAAAAAATATAGAAATACACACCCATAGCTACCAGCTCCTGAATTCCAGCACGAATACCCTCCAAGAAGGGCAGGTTCAAGATGTGTGCTTTCGTCTCAGTCAGCTTATTAAACCTCAGGCCTACGTGGGCCCTCCCCCCAGGTGGTACTCTGGTCACTCAGCGGCTCAGGAGCTGGGTTAGCACCACCTCTGGTGTGTGATTGATCGGTTGATTGATTGATTGATTGATTGATTGACAGACACTGCGGGGCTGGGATGCTCTAGCTCCAGGCTGGGGGTTGTGGTGCGTGGAGCAGGTCACTGCCTCGCCAGAGCAAGGCCTCTGTCCCCCACACACGCCGGAATACCTCGAGACATCCCTCCCAGCCTCTGACACCCGCGAATACCCTGCAGCCCCCAGTCTTCTCTCTGCTGGGAGGGCGGAAGGGGGGAGTCTGTTCTGTGCCGGCTGTGTCCAGAGCGGGCCCAGGGGACAGCGTCTGCCCGCAGAACTCAGCAGCGCTCTGGTATCCACGCGCGCACCACAGCTCCGACCCTTCCCCTCTGTGACACACACACACCCCGGCCTACCCTGCTCACGGGCCAGTCTGGGCTGACCCCACTGAAACGCAAATTACTTACTTTTGTGAAGTTACTAAACTAACCTAGTGACTCTTCATTGGTGCCTATTCATCACTTACCTTTATGAAAACTTTGGTGACATTCATAAGTAGTCCTAATAGTTTTATTTTTCATCATTTATTCTTTAACAAAAATATTAAATAGATTAGGGATAAATAATACAGATTTCAAATCAATCTTTGTAGGACACCTCTATTACATGTTACCATGCCTGCATTTTCTCTTTGCAACCCCATTTTAAAAGCTTTGAATCCATTTAATGTTTTCAGGCTAAGTTAATAATTGAGATTCTTTCTTCCTAATAAAAATGTGAAATACTGTTAGGGCAAATGCCTGATAGAATTATTTAAAAAAGAAAAAAGAAAACATGACATATTATTTATCAACTAGATCCATAACCTAGGAAAAATATCATTTGAAAAATTTTATTTTTCATAAAAGAAAGTTGATATTAAGAAGAGGGGAGGAAAATTATTTATTAATGATGATGTCAAACATCCTATTATTTGGCTAGGATTGAGATTTGATGGGTAGTTTGGCCTTTTAAAATATTGGCTTAAGATTTTTTCCAGTTCTCTGTAATTTCCCCTGTGTTTTAAACTTTATTAAAAGTCAACATACATAGCTGAGAAAGCTTATTTGATAATTCCTTTTTGGTGGTTTTAAATGCACGTGGTTCAGGTCTCTTGGTAAAAAAAGAAGCCAAGAGAAAAAAAGAGCTTTACTGGTTGCTGCTTTCACATTTTTCAGGAGACTGCTGGAATGGAACCTTTCAATTCCACTCTTTAATCAGCTCAGTCTTGTCTCTTACTTGTGATGTTGGGGTGTGCTCGCTGAAATCAGCTCTAGCTCTTCTCTGTTATTATAAACCCTTTCCCCAACATCCAACCTGACATTCGACTGGTTAAGGGGGTTCAAAACTAACTGTTCAGTAATTTGTCCAGATAACACCACTATTATGCCACTTCATTCTTTGTATTCAAATAATAAAAAAAAAATCCATATACCTGTATTAAATATTACTTATTATACAGTATACCTGTATTTCTGCATTCTAGAACAGGAATAAGGCTCAAACAGGAGGGGATTTACAAATGACTTTTTAAGAGAGACCACAGCACTCTTCACATTGCCATGAATGAGGATAGGTTCCTTGTAGAAAAAACCCCACAGGTGATGTTCCTTAAATAAATTTCTCACCTGAATCTTATTTCCTTTTTTAGAAAATGTGAGACCAAATCTTGAGACTTTTCTATATCATGCTATATTATCTGAGTAACCTCCCACTAAAACGGTACATCCAAATTACAGCACAGAAATCTGACAGCTTATTGAAATGCAGTGCTGTTAACTCTTCCTGCATGTGCAGTCACTCCAAACAGCATGACCTGAGACTACTATTACATGCTTTAATTTGGAAGTATCATGCTGAGCTCCATCTTTTACTACATTTCAACTCAGGCTTCTGATAAAACAATCTAATCAGCTAAAAGAAGATTAGAAGATTATGCATCTACTGGCAACAGTAGATGCATAGCATGAACATTTTATCCCTAAAGAATTTCTTTATTAAACTAATTTTGTTTCTCTCATTAATCTCATTGAAGATTGTTCTGCAATAAAGAAAGTATGTAATCTGCCACTGACTAATTGCTTCAGACTCTTCAGTTGCCATATCTTCCTTTTCAAAAGGCTTTCCCCCTGTGTTCCTTCAGGCTACTTAAATAGAAGGCAAGCTGAGAGAAAACAGGTTTTGTGTATCTTTTCATAAGCCTTTTAAAAAATGCAATAAAGAGAATTCAAGTATTTTTCACACATCCTCAGCCCTGGTTTTTGATATTTTAATTTTCAAGCTTAAGGCTCCTCCCATTCTGTGTGTTTTGATCCTGTCAGTAATTTCTTGGACAGCAGAGATCTGTTTCTTTGCATTATCTGTACCTCCTGGCAATGAGACAAGCCTCCAACTGTAGACTTTCAGTTGCCTGACTATTGAATGAAGTCGGAGCCCTGAACTGTGAAGAAGAGAGGGCAAAATAGAATTTATTGAGCCCAATATATTAAGAGGTAATTTGTTTAAAATAGCTAAGATGAGTAATACTTAATGTCACAGCTGAATGTTCCTCTGTACACTCATGACTCTTTCTGAGTAGATGGGAACCTCTTCCCCACCTCTCAGAAGAGTGCCTGAGAAGCAGAGGCAGTCTGGTGCTTCGTAGTAAGACTCCTCTGCAAGACTATTTTGCTTCCAAATGGTAATTAAATACTCATCTGGTATAAGTTGAAAAGAGCAAGTAGAAGTGACTTTTGTTCCAGCCCATTGATAAGGAAATTTGTGCAGAAAGGAAAGAAATTTGTGTTGTGCACTTTCCTCCAATACTTATTTAATCTGAAACACTTGTGGATTCCTTACTGCAAGTATCCCCCTTCCCAGCTGAATACCATCATTAGAGCCTGCGTCTTCACTGAATAGTCCATTGAGCCGTGGGTGTTTTCATGCAGAATGAAACAGCTCCTGCAAAAGAGACAAACATAGCACTTCACCTCAGACTACCCAGGAGTCTGATTGCTGGATATCCTACAGGGAACTGGGAGACAGGGATTTAAGGTCTGTCAGGCAGAGGAGGCAATTAGATCATAGATTTTTGGGTGAACACTCAAGCTGTTTGAAAACAACTTGAGAGATGACAATACCTCTGTCTCTTCTAGTTGTATTCTTATGTAAACCTCATCTGTTCATGTTTTAAATTGTTTCTTCACCCAAATAAAAGAAAGTCAGTGAATACTGGGAGGATTTTTGTAAGAGAAGCTCATCACTTCAGTAGCTGAAAAAGCATTTCTATTTATTTCCAGAATAGATCTGTAGGTATAAGGACACTATTATCAAAAACTTTGATAATGAGGGAGTTTGGTCATTGACCAAACCAAATTTGGTCATTGACCAAATCATGACCACGATTTAGGAGTAGCATGGTCAAAATTATTAAGAACAAGATTTTTACAAGCTTTTATCACAAGCCTGCCTTCATTTTGCTGCACTCCAAACTCTAAACTTAGAAACAAAGTAAGAAAATGCTGTTTATTGTGAAGTACTGAAATACTTCACAGTAATGAAATTCCATAATGAATATCATAAATAAAAATTTCTAAAGTAACTTCCTATAGATAGCATGTCCTACGCAGTGCAGTGCACCCTGTGGTGCTTGTTTCTTTTATGACAGTTCAGAACCACCCCTTATTGAGAGCCTTAAGTTTATTATGAAGTTTTCTCAATAAATTTGTATTGACACCCTGTAAATCTTTGACTTAATTTTTCTTAATGGAGCTAGTTCTAAAAGCTGTAGAATTCATTATAACTGTCAATACATCTGTTGTAGAGTTCAACCACACATATTGCTAACCATCTGAAATGGTTCTATAGGTTTGTGACTTTCAAGAGTAATACTAAACATTTAAATCTCTATTAACCAGAGTGCAGCATGAAAGGCTGTTGATAATGACACTGAGAACAATATTTTCAGAGGTTTACAAAACCATATATTGTGTTAGCTTGTTCTCTACCTTTCAAGGCAGATAAATCTTCCTCTTGCCATCTGTTAGTGGGTGAGGGGATCAGGCAATGGGCCATGAATGCTTTGTGCTTCAGCTACCAAACCACCTCCCCAGTCTCCTCTTACCAAGCACGAGTCATTCCACTTCTGTGCTGCAAATATGCTACAGGCCTGAGTGCAGCACAGGAAGGCTGAAAGTTTATGTGGTCATATTCTTTCTTCCCACCATTGAGGGTGTGCTGCATCCCACAGTTCTAAAACAATTTTTTAGCTTCACTGTAGAAAGTACCCCAGCCTCACCTAGCAAAAAAAATTCCAGACTATATAAGTGCAGAGGTACATCAAAGGTAACCCTCAAAATAAGTATACCACTTCTGTGATATATTCTCTTAGATAGCATTTGTCTTCATCCATCATTGTTGTCTGATTCACATTCCTGTACCAGCATGGTATCTACTGACTGCACAGTATTCAAACTCATTCAGTGAACAGATTCACTACCCTCATAAATCAGTCACTGGGAAATGTTGTCTTGAAGTCTATACATCTTTAAAATACACCAGCCTCCTGTCAGTAATCTGATAAACTGTCATTGATTATATTCAGGGGAATATGTAGTTTTAGACAATAAAAACAAGACACCTAGTCCTTTTGAAAGCCATCGTCTTTCTTTTCAGAAACAGTGAAGAGTATGATGTGGAAACATAAGGAATATCTGATTTATTCTCTGGTTCCCCGAAAATCTTGTGTAGTGATTTTTATCTTCAGATGAGTGATAGAGTTGGGGATTAACTTTGGATGTAATCTCTATTTTACCTGTTGTCCATGGGCAAGAAATCTATATTGTCACAGGAATTCAGAATTACATATAGAGGTGTTAAAATTATATTTCTGCTTCAAGAGTGAAGGTCTAGGTGCCGTTGTGTTTCTTCCCAGTTTGTTTTGTATATGAAATGTATACAACTGCAGCCTTGCTCTGTCCATTCCTCTCTGTCTGTGCTTTTTGAAAACTTCCAAGGCAGGAAAATAACACTAGTTTAAGAAAGGTGATTTTTATGATATATCCAAGCCAAATGACTAAGGAAAAAAAAAAATGGCTATAGTGCCACTCCATGATTTACCAAATGTCAGAGAATCCAGAAATGAGAGAATAGTTACAAATTCTGCGTATGACAGAAAATGCTTCACTCAGATCTCATTCTTTAATTCACAGCAGACAGAAATCCATAGGAAATCAGGCTTTGGATTTTGCTTCAGGACTATTTGCTTGGATTACTTTGAAATGTAAAGAAAGTCTATCAAAAAAAGCCCAAGAACTTTGGATACTTAGAGAAAGTTGGGAAATAAATGACAAGAAGGTACTAATTTTCATTTTAATTTTGTCTAAAAATTATAATTAATATTAAACGTCTACTGATTGTGGTCTTCATTGTCATCTACACACAGTATTCAGGGCATGATGGGATCTGAAGATGTGGGGTTAGATAATCTCTGTCACAATGAGCTTTTTTAAAGACATTGGACATCCATTTATGTAGTGTTTATTATCTGAATTTGAACAGTCCTGGAGAAAACACTCATGAAAAGAACTCTGGAATCACCAATATACATTAACTGGACATTTTAATGTGTTTTAAAATTTTGCCTTTTGCTGTCAGGGGAAAAAAGATACAGCTCCAGGGAACATTTATAAGTTGGTGTAAATATAGAAAATGTTAAAGGAAATACCCAGAGATTTTAACCCAAAAGTATATCTGACAAAACCATAGGCTGTAATTAAGTTTTGCAGAAATGTTCTAAGGAAATATCTGCTCATCATTCAACACATCACAAAAAAAGAGTAAATTTGGCAAGTAGGTATTCATCCAGCTATGCATCTGTACTTGTAACGCCATATAATCTCTTGATAGCTCCTGTAAGGACCCCAATAAGTGGTAGCAGAGTCCCCCATAGCTAACTACATTCATCCATCATTCCCATGCACCTGGGAAATTCTGAGCTGGCTAAACATTGCCACCCCTGCTTCTTTGGTAGGTGTGAACAACAGACATGGTAACTGCCACATCCAAAAGACAACCTTTGAATTTTCACTTCAAAGGAAAAATCAGGAAAGCCCTCACCTGGACTCCTTCCATTATCTAACATTAAAGGTCCTTCCAGGACTCCTTCCATTATCTAACATTAAAGGTCCTTCTAGGCTTACAGCCTTTTGCTTCACCTGTGTTTGATTCCCAAGCCACAGGCAACAAAACTCAAAATACTTTGTTTCTGTGGGATTTTTAACTCAAAGACAGCCGCTTTTGACTGCAGTGTGCTTGCATCCAGATGGCTTGGGACCTACATGGTAAAGGGCAGTTCTCTACAAGTCCTGGGCAGGGAATTGTTTCTTGAATAAATAGACCCTTGTGTAAGATTTATGAAGAAGAAAAAACCCCCAAATCATGTAAATATTGTGTTAGCACAGTGTATTTTTGCTTTGGTAAGAAAACACTGAGACTATTCCTTGTTTTAACTAGCTCATTCTAGAAGACAGTTCACCATTCTAGAAAAGAGTTCACCATACTGCACAAAATTACATTTTCATTTACTGTGAGGAATACAGCTCCTTCCTGACATCCCTCCCTGGAGCTTCTTTCTGGTTTGCTTAAGTGGTTCCCCTCACTTGTGAATGTCATCCTCAGGTTGCAAACTCTTCCAGTGGGGAAATCTCTATGGGAATTATGAGCATCTAACACAGGGCTATGAATTCTGGTGGCCACCTTAAGACTGGTAGCATACAATACGAGTGTCACACACACACACATTGAAATAGGCCTCAGCAGGTTAGTTGAAAACGTTGAGGAAGCTCATGTTACAAAAGGAATTTGAATTCAAATCACCAGAATGCCCCAAAATTCTGGGGTTGCTGTTGTTTCATTTTTTGTTTTGTTTTGGTTTCTTTTACTGTCAATCAGTATATTCTGATCCATTTGATCAAGGCGTTGTATTGTTGATGTCTCATGTCCCTCAATCTGACTAGGTTTAGCTTAAAACCACTCCCAAAGTATTTGGCCACCCAGTGGGACTGTCAGGGTCCAGCTCTCACATGCATTAATTAAATAGCAAACAGGAATAGGCCATGACAGCATATTCAGTTGGGGTACTTTCTGATGAAGGCTGATGAGGATTTCACTTCAATAAAGAGAACTGAACTCAGTCATAATAGAATTTAAGTTTGAATTTGTGAATAGTTAGGATTGCAGGGAAAAAAAATAGCAGTTTCTATGTGTGTGCTATTTTAAACCCCTTTTCAGAGTTCAGAGGTTCTTTTGAGTGTATATATCCTTTCATTTTCTTCACAAAGGAGCAAAAAAAGCAAACCAACAAATTATACCCAGAGGCAGAAAAATATACCCGTAATGAGAGTTAGAACCTTAAGATGAAAATGTGCAGAGATTCCAGCATGCTTTAGAATTTATAATGAAATTTCTGATTTACAATATTAGTATCATATATAAAATTTTAATCAAAAATTGATTTGGTTCACAATCTCTTCCCTGTGTTGACCAATCTCTCAGGAACTTCAATAATGCAATTTTTGACCCAGGCTGCCTAGAGGTCAGAAACAGAGGAAAGGAAAGACCTCTCCATTCATTGGTTTCCACCCTCAGCTTCATAAGCAGACAGGTTGCACAATCCTGTCCTTGAAATTTCCTGAATCTTATTGCTTTGTTGTACAAGGATCCGCTTCTCTTTTTATTTTGTGTGTGTGTGTATATATATATATGTATATATGCATATTTATATATATAATTTTTAGTAATTTACTCCTCTACTAACATTTGCCCTCAGAGAAAGAAGTTGTTCTTCCTCTTGTCAATGACCATTCCTCTTGTATATCTATGGAAAACAAAATAGCTCCTGTCAGCTTCTGCTTTACAAAGTTAAATGAGTCAAGCTGTTCTTCCTTTTCTCTCTCAGTGAACATTCCATGTCCCTGGTAAAACTTCGCAATACCTTTTCCAATTTACATCACTAATTATTATCAAAGAGTGAGTTGGTTATATTTATGAACTTAGGTGAGGACGTGCAAAAATCAGAAATAGAGAAGATCTGTTAGATCTATATTTGCATTGCTTTTCAGGTTTTTGCCTCCTGGGATGCTTCCTACTAATATGTCTTTTCTGAAATATCTCCAAACATAATAATTGTTCAATTAAAATCTTAATCAAAAGATATAAATCAGAAATAAACTTATAATCAGGAGGCAATGCCCCATGGTCATCAATTTACAGATAAAAAAAAATTACATTTTGCTTTTGGAACTCACAAGTGAGCAAGGATTGAAGACAAACCTGAATAGAACTGATGTTTTTCTAAAAATTGTTATAATTTTGTATAATTTAAACTTTATTTTACCTGTAAGAGCAGAAGTCATACTTCAGCCTCTTGTACAGAAACATTCTTTGAGTCAAAAATAAATATTACATGATGTTTTAAGACACAAAAGAAGAATAGTAACACAGGTATTTGTTTTATGAAGCCCCACAAATTTTCTATCAGCCCCCTTTTTGGAATTTACAACAATGCAATTGGTAATTGTATATTATACATAATACATCCGAAAATGTAATTAAAGAGATTTCTGACCTGAGGCATATAAGGAATATGCCTTTTAAAATGCAAGCTTAATGGTACAAGAATCAGGTAACTAGAGTTCTTTGTATTGAAAGAAATTTGAGAGATTTACTTGTTTGACAAAGGTTCTAAATGCAAATGAGCACCAAGATCAAACCGCTATTAAAATAATTTCCATTTAGGCAATGTAGCAGAAATACTGGTTAAAAGCACAGCTAAAAATATCTACTGTGACTCAGAATCTTTGAAAATCCACAATCAAAACAGCCAGTAATGTGCACCTGTGACCCTTTTACTTGTTTTTGCAAATGCTTTATCTTCATTTCTAAAACTATTTGCAAAGCAGGACCTGAAAGCAGAAGATGCCAGAAGTGCCCAGCCTGCTGAGAAACAGCAGGTTTTTGCTGTAACAGAAACACCACCAGAGCCCCTGTTTGCATTGGCTTAAATACTAAAAAATATGATATGGGTTGTTTGCTGCCATTTACCTCTGCATCATTCAGCAAAGAAAAGATAATGGGGACCAGAAATTCACAGTGGCAGCAAAAAGTGGTATGGGAATTCAGGGGAGATTTATTGTATTTTATCAAAAAACAAAGGTATAGAATTAAAACCTTTAAATACTGGGCTCAATAAAGGAAATACCTCTGTATTTTTCCACCTTTCTCTCCAATTTGGAATTGAAAAATTCTGAAATATTTCACTTTCATAATTTTGAATAATTTTGTTCTTATTTTGAAATTAAAATTTAAAAAATTATCCATATGTATTTTAAAGGAAAGGTGAACAGTTTCTGTAATGTCATGATCAAATTGCAGAGCAGAGATTTTTTTCTTCTTTTTATTTCATATAAAAGGAAATACTAGGGGTTTTTTTCCTAAAAAATCCCCATTTCTCCCCCCCACACCTTTTTTAAAATTTAATTTGGTGTGTTCTTATGTAATTTCTATGAAAATATGGACAATATTAATTTTTATTTAAGTTAGTTCAGCATTTTTATGGTAGCTGGAGAATTTGCTTGTCTATTTATTTGTTTTTCTAGTCTACCTTCAAACAAAGCTGGAGTTGAATAAGAAATGTTCAGCAGCTGGGCTATGTTTACATTGTCTGAGAGCAGCCATGTCAGTTCTGCAATCCAGTCATTCCTTTTTTTACCTCCAGACAGAAGTACATCAACAAAATGATGCTGCCTTTACCAGACAAGCATGGCTGTGGTCTTCCTGATCCTAAAACACCAATTTATTTTCAGCAGCATCAACAGTAAAGCTTCCATCGCCTTGATATTTTGTCAGCAAACTCCCAAGGACACCCGTGACAGCTAGCATTTGTAGTTGATGCTTCATTCTAGGTAGTTTTTCTTAGAGCTTAAACATGCTAAAGAAGTTTGGCCAGTTATGCCCAAGGTGAAATCACCAAATCTCAATGCAATTTTTTCACAGCAATTCCATGAGTGAAGTACTTAAGGGGCACATTCAATCAGGTAGCCAGATTCCTTCATCTTCATTAATATCTCAGCAAACTCTAAGATGCATGAATGTTTCATGGTCTTTTTTTGTGCTTTCCTTGCCTTATAACATCCTCCATGCTCCTTAACATTGCTGTTGCTGATGCCAGCCCTGCATGATGCCTGAATACAAGTACTGAAATGCCACTTCAAGTATGTACCCTGACCAGCTATTTTTGGGCAGCCTATATGTCATTATATAACAGCACATATGCTATAGATCTAGATTTTGGTTTAGATAAAATAATTTTCTCCAGTGGCTTGAATTTATATTTTGCATTTATCCTTAAAAAAGCTCAGAAGTAGTTTACCTTTTGGCTTACTGCAATTCTGTATTTTGCTGCGAGAGTTAGAATATCAGGGATGACATGTAGTATTTAAGAAGTGTTTCTTTTTCAATTGCTTCTAGTTTGCATTGTTTGTTGAGATTTATTTTAAATGGTGGCACCAGTTTTCTAGGTGGTTAAAAGCCATGCTTTCCAGAGCTGATTGAAAATTCATAAGCCTTTATGAAACATTGTCATGTCTTTCTTTTTTAAGCATGTAACTAATTCTCCTTAGACCAGTATCTGTGAGTGTCCTGGCTTGGCTATATTGTTATTTTCAGCAAGTTTTATTTTTTAATAAAGGCTACTGAAAACATTAAATTTTTTTAATTTGGTTTTTTGTTTGGTTCTTTTTATTAATGGGTTTTGCTTTATAAATCCACATGGAAATTGCATGGAAGGGAAGTTTTTAATTAGTCCCAAAGCTGCACTTTTTTCTCCATGGTATATTCCTGTTGGTTATTAGAGGGCCCCCCTTTTAAAGATGATCATACCTTAATTGCTGTTAGCTTTTACAATAGTGGGATATATGATTTCTGTGAAATCATAGATGATCTCAGCATACTTCTAGTCTTTGTACTGATTTACAGAAGACAACCAGCAGCTCAGTCATGTTGGTGCATGCTGCTGGCCAGGCTCTGGTGACTACCAGAGCCTCATTTTCCTTTGTAAACAACCATATGACTTGTTAGAGGTTACCGAGGGAAAGCAAGGGACCATATTAGATTGAATATTGATCTCAAAGTAGTATGCTGCACTTCTCTCTTTGGTTTTAAAAGCAGCACTAATAGCACACTGCTTTTCCTGCTGCACTGAGAGACAGGTGCTTCCAGCAGCTTCCTGGTGCAGACTACTCCACACATGCACTTCTTCCCACATTAAAAATCTCATATTCTCTATTTATTTGGGGTATGTCCTACAATAATTAAATAACAGCAAAGCTATGATTTTCTATTTCACAGGGGCTCAGCTTGAGTAATATTGAAGGAAGGCTGGAATTGATCTACATTTGATTTTATTACTGAAGAGAACTAAGAAAACCTTTCTGAAGCATTTACTACATTTCCGTATAATATAAGCCTGTGACTGTTTTTATAACACATTGTTCCTTTATTGGTGTCTTTGAAAACAAAGCAAATTAATCTCATGTATACAAATTTGCATAATGTGTGAAAGTAACACAAGAACTGAAAAAGTTTCCTATACACTACTGAGAACAGCTCACAAAAATTTTTACAGTAGAAGATTCACTTCCAAGCCCCCAACTGCCTGGCAGGACTTTCAGTTAAAGAAGTCAAGGATGGATATTTAAATTCAATGTCTAAGGAAAAAACCTTCAAAGCCCACAAAGGGCATAAAAAGTAGATAACTTCAGATTGCTTGGGAGAAAAATATTGATTACAATAAAGAAAATGTCTGAGATGATGGTCATCAAATTTCAAATGCTGGAAATGCTGAACTTACTCTGAGTAAAAACACATTCCACATTCTTCCTATATTAGTATATAAGGCAATTTTCCTTTCACTTTAATAAGGAATTAATATGAAAATTGTTGTTTAAAATCCAGCTGTAGTTTGAGTTATTTCTTCTAACAATTCTATTTCTTACATGCAAAACCTTTTTGCAATAACGAATGTAGACCTATCCACTGGGCAACACTTGTGTTAGTGTCAGTGAATTTTTCTTGTAGCAATGGAAGAATGAACCCTTACAGCTGTGCTCTTATCAAACTCCTCTATCAGAGGGCTGTAGAAAATCTGTGGGTTGTCACTGCTTTCCTCTCATGGACCAAAAACTGCTGCTCTGAGCTGTTAGCAACAAAAATGGATGTTTGACATGGTCAGGGAAGGAGAAAGCATACCATAAAGATAATGAATTATAGAAGGATGTATTTCCAAGGGTTTCAAACCACTCAAGTCCACTGGCCATTTCTTATGGAGCGTATGGTAGCAAAACCCCTTGGGTGCTAAATGGAAGGTACAGCCACTGATAGCAACCACCAGTTATCAAGAACTGTGGGATATGGTTAGACCCTTCTATAGAAATCTTCTAAATGGCCCCTGCAAGATATCTATGTATTCAGGAGTTATATGGGAGATAGGATTTTGGCCTCTGGGAATTCCAGTTCAGGGAAAGCTATTTCCAAAGCCTTAATGCTTAATGAATATTAATAGTGGAAGAGGGAATTTTTATATGACATCTTGGTTTACCAAATGTAAAGAAAGTTTTTGCTGCATAACCCTTAAATTCTAAAAACCAGCATCACACCCTCAGCTACCTCCAGAGTTAACAGAGACCATATTTGTGGTTGAAAGCATGGATATGATCCATCCTGGGGATCACACATAATTTGCTACAACTGAATTTATCATAGGTATTATCTAGCCCAGCATACTGTCCTAGCAGTGACAGAAGGAGATACTATTAGAAGACAGTATATAAGTCCAAAATTTTGAAGTCTGTTCCCCTAGTACTGTCCTAGGATTCACAACCCATGGATTCCAGGTACTGAAGGCACTCGCTGGCCTTTCACACATATGTTGCCTATGGGTCTTGCTGATCCTTTTCTGAACCTGCTCCTCTGCCTACAGAACTTCTTGGGGTTATACTTTCCAGAAGACCACTGTCCACTGTGTCCAGGTGAGGGGGTGAAAGTATTTTTTTTCATCAGTATTTCAGTATTTTCACTGAGTTTATGCAGTACTGTGGGATTTGGTGAAAAATCATTCTCATCCACTTTTTGCTTTATGTACTGCTTTTTGTAAATCCCAGCCATTTTGGAAGAATCCCAGCCATTTCCCTCTCCCCTCACAAGGCAGTTGCCCACTCACGACAGTTGCCTTTCTCTGTATCTTTTCCAGCTCTGTCCTTCACAGTGACACATGAAGCCCAGCACTCCCAAGGGTTCCTATGCCTTCGCTGGCTTTTTGACTACTGTTACACATCCAACTGGGAACTCCAGAGAGTGGTCAACAATGACTCCAAGAGATCATTACTGAGCTGTAGCTGAAAACTCTGAGCTCAGTAAACACTACTTAGACTATTACCCCCAAGCCTATTATCATGTGCCTTGTGATTCTTTCTCTTTCCCCTTCATTCCAGGGACTCCATGTAATAGTCTCAGTTATTCCTTATGGAAGTCCCACAGATGTCTATCCCTATGTCTTATTTTCCTGTTCTAACAAAAAAATTAATTCTCTGTTCACATTCCCTCCAAAAGCAGTCCCCACAGCAGGGAGATTTATGTGCCCCACATTCACACGCCAGAGTTCCCTGCTTTATTACCCATACCAACATTGCTATCCCCACCCTGGAATTTCCGTAATTTCAGCTTGTTGGGAGCTGGTCCCCTCTCCAATCCAAATTCACTAAGAAGCATCAGTCATCTGGTTTTATTTTCTGCTTCCTCACTCTAACCCAAAATCTCTTGCCTTGAGCACAGCTTTACACTTATCAACCACACAATCTTTTCTGTTGTTCTGAAGAACATCTCCCATTTGGACTACAGACTGATAGAGGGATTCTCTTTGTGCATGTCTCTCATGTGATGCCACATCCTGGTCTGCATCAAAAGCACCATGGCCAGCAGATCAAGGGGGCTGATTTTGCCTCTCTACTCCACTCTGGTGAGAGCAGCCCCAGGAGTACTGCATCCAGTTCTGGGGACTCCCCACATAAGAAGTATGTGGACCCTTGGACTGAATCTAGAGAAGTGCTACAAAGGGCATCAGTGGGCTGGAGTACTTCTCCTCTGAAGACAGGTTGAGAGAGTTGAGGTTGTTCAGCCTGGAGAAGAAAAAGCTCAAGGGAGAACTTAGAGGAACCTGCCAGTACCTAAAAAAGGGCCTGCAAGGGTGTTGGAGAGGGTCTTTACAGGGACAGGTAGTGCTAGGACAAGAGGTAATAGCTTTAAACTGAAAGAGAGTGGGGTTTAGATTAGATATTGGGAAGAAATTTTTTGCTGTGAGAGTGGCAAGGCCCTGGAACAAGCTGCCCAGAGAAGCTGTGCGCATGCCTCATCTCTGGAGGTGTTGGAGAGGCCAGGCTGGATGGAACTTTGAGCAACCTGGTGTAGTAGATGTCCCTGCCCGTGGCAGCTGAATTGAACTGGATGACCTTCTAGGTGCCTTCCAACTTATACCATTCTATGATTCTATGATCAGTCTATGATACTCAAACATCCAAGCTCTATCCCTTGAAAATAAGATTTGTCCTACAAGCAAAGAAAAAAAAAAAAAAAAAAA
>VZSE01014220.1:349260-457198 GCA_013398275.1 Promerops cafer | reverse complement strand
CCCCCACCCCAGTCCTTGCCCACCCACTCACCCCCAAATCTCCAAAGACTGATAATAATGACATAATTTTTTTTCATAGGGATGTGATGATTATTTAAGGCTGGTAGCAGAAGGCAGTAGTCTAGGATTGTCAGCACTAATGATCAGCTGTTAATTGACAAGGTCTTTGCGCACTTGTTTTTGTTGATGAGATACTGTGAGTTACTTCTTCTTCACCCTTTTAGTAAGTTGCTGTTGTTTCTTAAGTTACTGTAGCAAAAACATTAAATTATGCGTACTTTTGAAACATATGGGAGGTGACAACCTTCCAGAAGCAAACAGTTACTACTGACAAGCATGGTCGGGTGTCAGATTAGCACAAGATTGTTACATGACTGTGAATGGCTTCGCTCAGGAGATACTGTTCCTTCTGTTTAGTAGAGCCATTTACTCAAAGGTGGGATGGCTTCCTGGTCCATCGCAGCAGATATTTGTTAAGTGTGGTGTCTCTGGTGTGTGAACTGTTGCCATCAGAGGCAGAAGGAGCGTTCTGAGATAGGCAAAGAATTATGCATGTTTTGAAGCTCCTGGGGAAGACCTTCAGGTGTTCAAAGCAGACGTTGCTCTCTTAATATAATCAGGGGTCTTTTGTGCCGGGGCCAGGTGCCTGTGTGGCTCGTGTAGCAGTGAGCTGTAGATTACCCTGCTATTCGAGCATCTGCTCCAACAAGTTTTACTGAAGGTTAGGTATAGATACAGAGAAGGTAGCTCCTGGATATCTCCTGATGTGTCATACAGTTTAAGACAGGAAGTTATTTGATCTGCAGGTTAAAACCTTTCAGATGGAGCAGAGGCCTCTGTCACAGAAAAACCTTATCTGTGGCTGCAGCAGTACAAGTAGTGAGTTTCTCCTGTACGTAAAGCTACTGCTTGTATCTCTCAACTACGCATTGAAGCAGGTGATGACCTCCTGCTTTCTTACATTACTCTGGCAAAACAGGGATTGAAGAAATATTTAATTTTTTTGTTGTTGTTGTTATTCTATTATCTACTAATAGGGTGAAATGAGAGAGAGAAGTAGGGGGAAATCATAAACCTGTGTCAGTCTTTCACAGATATTATACTGAGAACCAATTTGATGTTTGGCTCCCTAACTCTTAAATGTCATGAGGACCATTCAGCCCCACTTTGTTACTCCTCAGGGAAACACTTATTATCTTTATTATTTGATGGGTGAGAAATCATGAAAGGAGGGGGGTGTTTGATGTGGGAGCAAAGGGAAGAGAGGACAGCTACCTACAAGCTGGATGCGTGTCATAATGGAGTTCTCAGCAGAGCACGAACACAGAGCAAAAACACTGCCTGTCACAAAACAAAGGACTGGACTTTCTCTGGGGCCAATGTGTAATGTCTGGCCCGTATAGCCCAGGGATGGTAACATGAGGGGAAAAAATGGGATTTTGTGAGTTCCTTCATGAACAGCTTGAGAATATGAAAGGTGTATCAGTCTCCTCTTTATTTTGTTTTTGCTGGAGCTGGTTGTTTTCAGGCTTAGAGTGATAAGTCTAAATCAGTTTATATATTTCTGGTGGGCTTTTATTTCATATGATTTGGGCCCTATTCACTACCCTTCCCCACCCCAAGGTTAATACTTTCTGCATAATACTTGATCAACACTGGAAGCCTGACTGATTTGAAAAGGAGAGTTAAACTTAAAACTTGTGAAGGAGCAAGGAGATTTCCCCAGGACAGCCATGAGCATTGTAAAACTTGAAGGGACCTTGAGGGACTTGAAGTGACTTACTATGTAAATATATATGCAAGTAAATTCCTAGTTGAATGAGACTTACCACTTAGAAAAAAAGTTATTCTTAATTTAATAGTTTAGAGTAAATCCCTCTCAACACTTGTGTATGCATCCAAATCCATTGTGTGCTTTCCAATTATTTAGCCCAAGTTTTTGCTGTTAATAATTAATTTTTAGGCTAGTGTTGTGTTTATTCAACTTTCAGCTATCAGGTCAGGCTATCTGCCTGTTCAAAGAGCTACTTATTGTTCAATTTTTTAATAGGAAAGTCTGTATCAATTGATGAAGGCCTCTTGATAAGACTGAGTTCATCAAATCTTTTGCTCTTTATGTAGTTTCTATCCTGTTTTCTTTTTGTGTCCGTTCAGTTAGACTGTTTTCTGTCTCTTGGAAGCTATACACCTATTGCGCCCTGGATGCAAATGCTTTTCCTAATGTGCAATATTTTCACACACAAATTAAACAGTAAGGGCGAGAAAAAGTCAGGGCCCTAATAGGAAGGAGAGAATGTAAAGAAATATCTGATGGTGAGGTAGGTACAAGTTGTCTTATACTTCATTGGTAAATCTATCAGTGGTCCAACATTGAAAGGTGAATGAAAGAAATTTTGAACACTAAACAGAGCTTAAGCAGACCTTAGCAAAAGCAAGACCATTTCTGTGGAAGATGGGAACTTTGTTAGGCTGTGAATGGGAGCTTTAGTTGTGCAAGATCCACTGCTGTAGTTTACACATCATTCAGTCATCAGTGACCAAAGACTAACACCCTTTGCATTCCTGTGATGAACAGTTGACAGATCTGCAATCATGGATGTAAGGTGTTTCTTCCTGACCATGTAAAACAAAGCTGTAGCAGTTCTGTATCAAACCTGGGATAACTCTGGAAATACTGCCTCCTGAAAGTGTAGGCACCTTGATTGTTCAGTTGATACCATTTGTATTCACTTCTGTTCTGGAAGGTATTCTCACAGCCATTAGGACAGATTACTAGAAACCATCCTGTCTGTCTTCAGTGGGTGATCTCACCCACCCAATGACCAAATTTGGAAAAAAATATGCAACATGAACACATAGCACAGCTGCTTAATTGATACAATTCTTCTTTCTAGATATTATATATGCAATTCTCATTCATTTCACTGTGAACTTGACTTGTGGAAACAGAAAAGAATTGTCTGCCTCCTGTATTCCTTCATATAAAATGCTTTTGGGACACATAGATGTGAAACAAATTTTATAGGTAAAACACAGTTCAACTGAAGTACTTGCATAGATAAATAGTATCCAGAAATCTTTATGTAAACTTCATATATGACATGCATACAAAGATAAGACTTTGATACTATAGCCAGAACTGTTTTTCCCCAGAGCATAACAGAACCAGATTCCATGAAGATACTTCTTAAAATAACTGTAAATACATTAGATATGCCTTAATCTAACTGTAGCTATATAAAACCTTAGTAATAAATCATATTTCATAAATAATGCAGAGCATACTAAAAATGTTAGTATTTATAGTCACTACAGTGCAATTGGACTCACTTGTGAGTCTTCTTTATATTTACTTTCAGATTTTAAATTATTAATACTGCTCTATTTCAGAAATTTATATTTTTATACTGTTGATGTAAACACAATCTATTCAGTCATCTGACTCTTTGACAGTTGAATTCCAAGTGGTCTGATGCATTTTGTTGGACAAAAAAGTCAGGGCATCCATGTTGTTGATAAAAGGATATTCCAAGGTGCTTGATCAATTACTATTACATCTTTTGTAGCTTCTGAAAAGAGAAACTGTAACAGCTTTTAAATCGCCTTTAGAGAAGGAAACAACTCTTATCCAGGACTACAAGATGCAATAACAAGAAAAAAGGATGCAATGGGAAACAAAGTGTTTTTTTCTTCTGGCTTTAATTCTCCATTGGGATCTTATTGTTAGTGTCCGAGGGTTTTCAGTAATTTTCTCTGGGATTACTTTTTTTTCCCTTTTTTCATTTTTACTGGAGTCACTATGAACGCTAACTGCAGTGAAATATTATAGCCATAGGAGTAATGCTAAGTCATTAGTAGTCAATCTAGCTTCTACATGAAACCTCAATCCCCTTGTTGTACTTCCTGCTTAAATAGTTTTCAAAGAACAACACTGATTTTGTGTGTGGACTTAAACTACTGATAGAATTCCCACTCATACCTTCTGTTGCCATTACTATAACACCATGGCAAAAAGAAATTGTGTCTTTCTTTGCATGCAGTTTCCATATGCCAGAAAGGATGATAGTGAATTAGCTGGTCCATGTGGAATGCTTGACTGTGAAACTCTTTTCATATGCAAACTGTCATACCTCTTTTTTTTTTTTTTTTTTTTTTTTTTTCACTGAGGTCTGCCTCACCTGAAGTCTTACATACCTGAGTGTGCTCCACTGAGAAGTTTTACCTAAAGCAATGAGACTTAGACACCTCTAAAACAGGACCAGTTGAATAGCTAAGTGTAAGAAATTGTAAGGAAAGTTTTGGGGTGGCGCTAACTGAAGTGGCAGTAACATCTGTAAAATGAAGATATTACTAACTGCACAACATAGCATGATATGAGCAGATAAGTTCATTAATGTTGGTGAAATACTCTGATACTGTAGTGATGATCACCTCTGAGAGGCTCATGAGGAAATTGATACTTCTGGCATCCTAGCAGACTTAACCAGTGTACCCTAAGGCTATAGACTGAACAACTCTGATCAGACTAGACACCAAATACCTTATCTGCTTACTCAGTAAATGGTGCTCTCTGAGTGTTGGTGGAAAGAAGTGAAGTGCTCTGTGAACACATAGCTGAAAATTGTGTAAAGCTGTTAATCTCTCCTTTTGGAGAAGATTGTTTAGACACTTGGTGACCTGTGGTTCTTAACTGTGTTGAAAACAGCAGCCGCAGTATATGAGGTGTTGGTACCTAATGAAGTCCTCATCAAACTGCAACCAGCCTTCTGAACTGGGGGAGAAAAGCTCCTTGTACTGATAATGTGACCGTGAAAGAAGAGATCTGTGTAACAGTCTGCACAGTCATTAGTGAGATAAGTAAATACAGACAGCAGCAAGTAAGACAGAATTAAAATACAAATGGCCCTGATTTTGGTGAATGTGATACTTTTCCTTACACTCCATGGAAGAAATCAGCGTCAAAATCATGTTATGTGTCTGCTGGACCTCTACTACAAATGTTAATCATATCCAACAACACTAGCAGAGGTCTGCAAAGCTGTTGAACCGAGGGATGGAGGCAGTGGTTGTTGTTGCCCAGGTGGAGGAACAGCATGGCTGGGTGGAGTTTGCCATGTTTTGAAGGAGAAGGATGCGGTAATGAAATGTAACAAGACATTATAGCTAGGGACCTTAAAGACAATCTAGTTCCAAACTGCCCTGCCATGGGCACATGTCCCACTCGACCAGGTTGCCCAATGCCCCATCCAGCCAAGCCTTGAACACTGCCAGTGACCAGGGCATCCATCCAACTTCTGTGGGCAATCTGGATCTGGTTATTTATTGTGACTCAGTGAACAACAAATTGTGTCACTGCAGTTCTGTCACAAATGTTGCAATAAGTGTTGCCGGAAGTTTTGAGAGAGGCTTAGATTATACCTAGATATAAAGCTTGACCTCACTGAAGCTTTAAAGGGAAGGTATTGCAAATGTAGTAATATTGAGAAACACACAGAAAAGATACCCTCACCTTCTCATGTATTTTCTCCAAATTCCTTTACCTTCTGCTTTCATCAGATTTCAGGGTCCTGTGAGTCAGACATGGTAAAACTGTAGCACAGGCAGAATGCAAACTTGTTAATGCTCTTCCCAGTATGCCCTCAGTCACTTCTAACCCCTTCTATTTCACAGCTACACACCTAAAGGCAGAGGTTTTGTAAGATTGTGGCAATGGGCACTAAAAATTAATTCTCTTAATTAATTGATATGTCATCTTCTGTCACCTCCTTTGGGGAACATAAGAGACTAGTGGTTGGAACCCATGGGCCTTTCTTCAGCTGAAATAAAGGAAATCTTGAGGAAATATGAAAGTTGTCATTGATAGGGAGGAAATTGTTCCATCTCCATGATCTCTAAATTTCTGTAACTGCAAATTGCATTCTGTTTTCTACTTCCCCTTTGCAGTTATTTTAATTACAACTCACTATGGCGAAAGTACCTGTCTGTTGCTGTCTGAGTGAATCCAAAAGAAAGAAGAAAAAAAAATTCTTAAAAAATTTCTTTTATTTATTCCACATTTTTGAAATACTCAGTCATATTGTAGATCAGTTTTCTGGTTTTAGTTTCCCAAATGTATACCTCTATGCAAGCCAATAGATCTTTAGATAATAAGACGATTTGGTTTTAATAACTTCCTATGAAAAGCACAATAACTCCATTTTCCAAAGCTATGTAAATATTTTCCAGGTGTATTAATTCACATTTGCCAAAATGAGCCAGTTTTATACCTGTGTGAGGGCAAAAGCAGTCACCAATGTGCTTTAATACCTGAGTCAGTTCACTTTGTGTTAAGCGAATGTTGAAACGCTGACACAGGTTGCCCAGAAAAGCTGCGGATGCCCCATCCCTGGAAGTGTTCAAGGCAAGGCTGGATGAGGCTTTGGGCAACCTGGTCTAGTGAAAGCTGTCCCTACCCATGGCAGGAGAGATGATCTTTGAGGTCCCTTCCAACCTGAATCATTCTATGATGATTATTAGAAGAATTTTAAAGAGTAGTCTGAAAAAAGTGGAGATACATGAGTATAAATTGTGCCAATCTACAGAAATACAGACTGAAATGGTGTGAGGCAGTGAAGCTGGTGTAAGCTGCTTGTAGTGTTCTAGATGCTTGTACCTGACATTTTATCCTGCAGTGCTTAAACAGTGGCACCATGCAAATTTCAGTGCCTCAAGCATTCAGTTTCCATGCCAGGATTATATTACTCAAGTTTGTTTGGAGTTCTGGACTGTTGCAATTTTAAACCACTAGTGTTTTGTCATGTGTCTTTGTGTAGGAAGATTCCCATTTAATACAAATTGAATTGTGATAAATTAATGATTGTGACCAACTCTAAGCTGTAGGACATCTGAATCCTGCAAATGTGTTTATGCTTAAGATACCAGTAATGGGCTAACTTGAAAGATAATCTAATTACATCTTCGAGTCTGTTCTTGGTGCATTGTTAATTATACCTCCTCACAGGTAAAGAAAGGTAAAATGAAAGTATCTTCTCCAAAGAAAACAAGCTTATCATGCATTTCTTGATTGTGGATTAGAAATGCAACATTATTCCTGGAGGAATTCAGAATATAACCTTCTAAGATGCTTTGTCCAAACATGCACCTATTGCCTTGTGAAAGACCAGTTAGGAGGAACACAGGCAAGTCGTCTTCATTCTGGTAAATCATCACAGCTAAAACAAGATTACTGTTGTTGTTCCCTAGCATGTGACATTTAAAAAAAGGTTTCTGTTCTCTGAAAATGTAAGTTTTTGGGTTACTTGTTTTGATATTGTCTCAAGTAGTCTCTTGATATTGAAGAGAACATACTTGTATTGATGCATAAAATATATGTATCGCTTTGTATGAAGGAAAGTTTGTGCAAATGAACGTTTGCATTTATACAATATAACAATGATTTAATGTACTTGTAAGAGTGCATGACTCCTAATTACGAAGAACAACACTGGATCTGAGGTGACCATTTGGGTCAAAACTTTTCTCTGCCTAGCCCAAGTCATCTAGCCTGTCTCTGCATACTTTGGCTTTCTTGAATCTTTAGTTATTATGGGTACACTTTTTGTATTGCTAATTGGCTATGCTAAGTTTCCCTTTTTTAAAAAATTGCTGATGCAGAAAAGTAGTTTATGTGAAACCATTAGGGGAATGTTTTAAGAATGGTTGTACTTTGGGAGCCCAGTCTCATAAAATGACTTGAGAATGGTTGGTTAAAGGTGAGCTATAAGAACAACATTTAATTTCAACCTTAAATTAAGGTATTAACTAATAGGGCTTGTGACAGGAGATTAGAGAAACTATGGCTTAGTCTCTTTGAGTGCTACAACATTGAAATTCATGCCTAAACTTGTATTTTTTTTTCCTTCTTGCATGCTATCTGTATTTGGAAGCTCTAGTTCTGATCTTTCCTACCAACAGATGTTTTTACTATGAGTTTATTATCTAAACCCAATAAAACTGTACAGAACAACAGTTGTTCCTCAGTAAAACAAAGAAGTTTAACCCTTCCCTTAAAAAGCTACTTCATCAGGCTCTAGAGTCTAGGATAGGGACAGACTTTGACTAATTTTATTTTAACATATGGAAGATGCTGGATAATTTTCCCTTCAACAGCTCTGCTAATCAATAAGTAATGAAAAATAAGTTCTTCCCATGTGTTAGTGAAGGGTCAGATAGTGTATTGCTAACAGCTTCGAGTCATGTGTGGAGAATATTCCTACCTTCTGTTTGTTAATAGAGAAGCAATCATTACATGTTTATTTTTATATGTTTATTATAATTAGGTCCATGCATATTTTTTGTCTTCTACCTTCTGACTAAATGGTAGAACTAAGCTGCCGTGAACTGGATATGTGTGCTACTAAACGTATGAATTTGTTGTTTTTTCTCAATCAGATTTAAAAGCATGTAAGACTTTTTCTGGTGCAGCACCACTGATTTTATGATTTTTTTTTTTTTTTTTAACATGTGAATGATACCTAAATGTTGTTCACCCCAATGGGCAGAACGGCTGAAAAACATATGGCTGTTGGTGTTGTGGTCAGAAGAGAGAACTCATTCTGTGATATAAACCCTTGAGTATTTTAATTGTAGTATAGATAGGAACAAATGCCTCAGTTTTGTTCTTTGCAATGTCCGGCCTGATGTGATGAGAAGAATAATTTGCGCAAGTTTTTTATACAGTAGTATTTTGGTTAACTTTTTTGTTTCAAAAATTTCAAGTAGCTTTACTGTGCTTGCCAGTAAAATAAAGAGATTACAGGAACAGAGCAAAACCCCCCTTCATTCTCCTCCAATTAATTTGATTCCTGCCAAAATCCTGTTCATGTTTGCAAAGGAATGACCTTGAAACATTGTAGTTCACAGTTCAAATCTTTTGGTAAATATTGGCTTATATACTGGGTGACCTGAATAAAAATAATGAGTAGACAGTAGAATCTTTTGTTGTTGAATTTCTCATTATCTTTCAAGGTGTTCATTTTTTCATGTCCTTCTGTTTGTTATATGAAGGATAAATTTAGTATTGTGGAATCAATAATGACATTTCCCATTCCATGGTCATAGCTCTTATTTAATGCTTTCAACACAGTCATTTTTATAGATGCTCTGCATAATGTATCAGCATGGGCCAGATTTTTGTCTGTGACTCGGAAACTGTTGTAATTATTTTGGTGCAGGCAGCTCCATCTCTTACTTATGAGGCTGTAGTCATGGTGGTGAGTTTTCTACATGAATGGAGAATTTGTAAGCCTGCACCAACATTAAATAAATAACCTCTGACAAGTGTTGAAATTTTATTTCAATTATGTGATAGTGTTTGGTTTCTATCAGAGGGCTCTGTTGTTCTCCAGCACTCAAATTATGTGCGTGCATTTGCAGTGAATGGAAGGTAATTTGTGGCCTCATATGTTCTGTTGGGATAGTGGTGAAGTAATTTTGGTACGAATGTACATTGTCAGTCTTGCTCCTCTTACTCCCTGAATTGCTTTGCAAGTGCCACGGTTGAATATTGCCGGAAAAAGTGCCTAATGCAGCCAGTCTGAAATTATGTGAAAACTGCTTGTGATAGCTGCACTTTAATACCTGAAACAAAATAGAGAAAACTATTTATGCACAAATATAGATAGTCTGAATCATCAGCTGTTGGTGAAAAACTCGTGTGTGCATCCAGCCAGGCAGAAAAAATAGTGACTTCCACTCTAGTTCAACAAAGCCATATGAGTTTTTAAAATTCATGGGTATGGCCTTAATTACTACAGTGTATCAATTTTACCTGAAATAAGAGGAAGGAAGCAGTATGATTTTACATTAGCGAGATGTACAGAGCTGACCCAACAACAGTGTCCAGTTAGGCATTTGCAAGGCACACGTGTCTGGATGGCCCGTTTCCTGTGTGCTGCCTCTACTTTTTGGGATGATGCAGTTCTCAGGTTTATATGTGGACATCACAGCTAAGAAGGGTAATAAGATAAGCCCCTTTTGGCTAAAAAAAGAACAGTGCTAATCTTGAGGATGACGCACATGTAGGCTTTCCTTTGGACTTCCACCTGGAACTGCAAGAATACGTAAAAACTCCCTTCCTCCTCAGCTAATGAGATCTAGGGGAGTCCCATATTGGCCACCTCCAGTTTTAATCTGCTGGAACAGCCTCCTAAAGCAGGCAGGTTTCTGACCTTTATTCAGTGATCTGTCAAAATGTTTGGTAGGTAATATATGATGTTTTTGTTCAATCTTTATTTCAATTCTACTATTGTAATCCTAAAAATCAGACTACTGAACATTGGAGTGAATGTCCAGTGTCGTTTTAGTAGCACTTGAGCAAGCAGCACTGTTATTATTGATATCATTGCATATAGAGTTGAATCTAATAATAAAAAAATAAGATATTACTTAACCTTTTTTGATGGTTTTCATATTAATAATGACTTGCAAAAAAAAAGAACATTAAGAAGCAACTAGATATATGTTTCTCAGGAAAAAGAACAAAAATTTAAAAACCAAATTCTAAGTTTTAATTAGAAAAAGATTAACTGTATAATTAGCTTTATTACGAAGGCATAACTAGGTCCCATTTTCTTCTTCTGTATTGTAGTTGAAATGTCCCATGTGAGCATTTATAAATCTTAAAACTCTGCAAATGGAGACTTGAATACAGGCACCACATGTTTCACTTCTGTATTATTGATCTTAAGGTATTATCAACACTCACAAATAGACAATTGCAAATCCATCTTAAAATTGAAGTACTTGCCATTTTCATGATATTCTCTCGTGTGGCTTCTCTATCTGAGATCTGTCTTTTCAATTACCATTTTCTGTCATTGAGCACTTCTTGCACTTTAATATTATAATGCAAATACCTCGGAATCCATCCAGGTTTATTTCAGTCTCTTATCTGTTTCCATGCTGTTTTCAGTCCCAAGTAGTTTTTAAGGAATGTTCTCAAACAACTTGATTGGTAAAGGTTCAGAGAGCAACAGTAACAGTTCATAATTTCAAGATTCTCTGAAAAACTAAATAATTAGATTGTTTCTCTTTTGAATTTTTAGTGGAATTACAGCTTCATAAGGTAGAATCTAGGGCTTCAACAGAACTTAATTGTCATGGCATAAATTATCTTCAAAATAAGGAAACTCTAGTATTGGTAGCATTTGTAGCATTCCTAGTGATGAAAGGAAAACATAATGACTTACGAGTATATGCCATGCTTGGGGCTCCTGTCTTATGCCTGTATGTGTAATTGGCCAGAAAACAAAAGAAATATCACAATAATAGGTTCATATAATTGGCTACTCTGTTTCAATGCTAAGATCAAAGCAGTGTAATTAATGTCTGTGCTGATATTTTTTGCTGTTCTAAGTCTTGGGTCTAAGCTGTTCCTAAATAGAATTAAATTCAGTCATTGCTAGACATGATTTTCTGCAGTGCTAAATTCTTACTGATTTTGAGAAGTTCAAAAATACTTGGGCCTTTACTGAAGCCAGTAAGAGCTGTGTGTGGTGATGATGGTTGAAATCAGACAGAAAGTTGCATGCCAGGGCACAGTATGCACAAGACCTAATCTTGTCAGGCTCCATCACTCAATTCTGCATAGCCGAATTTGAACTTTGCTCTTGAATTTCTCAATGAGGCTATCTATCTTTCTATCCATGGATGACCCTAACTACTTGACATACTACCTTATTTTCCTGAATTCAGCTCTCACAAATACTGTGCCTTTATTTTCAGGTTAAGTTTGAGAATGGCATCTTTTGTTTTCATGTTTTGTAAGTGGCAGTACGGGTAACTCAATTCAACCCTTTAACTTCTTTTTTTGTTTGTGTACATGTTATAGGAAAACTAAAAGCAAAGAGTTATTGTTAGGTGCTTGGCCACAAAACTAGATGTTAGAAGCATGCTAACAAACTGAGCATTTTTTTCCTGATATTTTACAGTGATCCTTTTGGAATTGATATAACCTGCTTTTGAATTTCTCTGGTTGTGGTGTTAAATTCCCTGAGTATCTAAATGTGAATCTTATACCTCCTACTTTTGAAAATGCTGTAGTTTTTGCTCAATTACTTCCTTGTCAGTGTGATTCATATATATTCTACAATATCCCTCATTTGACAAAGTAAACCTGCGTGCTGTTTCATTACTCCAGTGGTGATTTTTAATTTGCTTTATATTTTAATTTCTTCTTGAGAGTGACTTTATGACCTCATTTTTATGAGTCAAGAAGCTCCCTGCTGTGAAATCAGCCTGCTTTTTCTATTTGAGTGAAGCAAATATTTATGTACAGGATAAGCACTGAAGTGATTTTACAGGCTTTTGTTAGGAAGTTTGATACAATTTTTTGATCCAGCTCTGGTCTTGTCATACCACATTTCCTTAGAATTTCTTTGGTCTGTGTTTTAGTGAATGGTCTGATGTGAATATCTTGAGATATTCATCGTATATGTCCTTTCAAGTGCTTAGGATAAAGACTGTTTTAGACATGTATTTAGGGTGGTTAGTGCAACCTACATTGTTCTATTCATCTCTGTGCTTCTTCCTTTGCTCAGAATGGAGTGGGTATGATTTTGGCAGCAAGACTTCATGCTACTTGTTGCTCATTAAGTTGAAAACTCCATCCGAAGAAGATATTAATCCAAACTGTTATTCTGCTGCAGATTATTTCGAAGTTGTTTCAGACTGGGACTGCTTTGACCAGTGGTATGTTAAATAAAGAGTGACTCCTTTGGAAATATTTTTTAGTATATTTAGGTGTGTACATACAGTTTCAGACTGTTTCATGTCCTACTTGGTCTATGTTGTCTTGAGTATGTCTGTGACTTTGTCTCTCTCTCTCTCAAACCTGTTAATTTCCATGTGGATTCATCTGTTTTCTTTTTTTATTTTTTTCATCTTTTTTTTTTTTATTTCATAAAGTCAAAAACAAAATTGCTTTGACCTGTATTTCTTGCAAATTCTTTAGGTTCTATTGCACACTACTGCTTGGAAACTATAGTTCAATTTGAATGGGAAGGTTTAATTTTTTAAATTGCATTTTAACTGTCAGATGAAGTATTGTGTGAAGTATTGTCTCTTCCATGTGCAATTGAAAGTTGGTAGTTTAGAGTCAACCTTTTGTGAGCAATTTTTTACAATATTTAAAATTCCTGTCATATAACAGCGGATCACTGTGAAGTATTCATGGAGGGAATAGTTTCTTCTGCTGTTGCTAGATTGGTCTTCAGATCCTGCTTATAATTAACAAAAAGGAGACCAGCAGCATCCTTTCATATCAGGAAGAAAACTAGGGAAAAATGTAGCATTGAGATAAGGCAAAAAGAAAAAAAAGAGAAGTTATTCAGCAGCATCTTGGAGACAGTCTTGTGAGTTGCAGTTTTTCATTTTAAATTTAATTTTATTTTGTAAACTGCTTAGGAAAAAAAAAAAGAAAAGATAAGATAAGCCTATTTTTTCAGAAAGAATGATCTCTTCTAATCTTTACCTACATTTGGCCGCTGCAAAATACAGTAGTTAGGTCACAGACATATAGCAACAAATAAAAATGTAATAGTTTAAAGATAAGCCTAATCACAGACAAAATCTGATACTCAATAGACTCTGTGAGGGACTTGCCCTCTCCTCACAGCCTCGTGGGAGTGTGTTCCTTCTGTACAGTTTTCCTATTGTCCAAATTTTGCCCATCCCTCCTTGGGAAGCTGTAATTTCTTGCGGGGATGCCTGCTAGGAGGCCCCTCTGGGAGAAGGTGTGGACCAGAGCTGCTTCTGCCACCATCGCTTCATCTGGGCCAGTTTATTCACCTGCAGTTCACATTCTTAAACATATGTACTCATATTTGTTCATTTCTATTTTCTCTCCTGTGTGTATTTGTGTATTAATAAATCAGCGTGTCTTGAACAGTGATGGTTTGCATTCTCTAACCCAGGAGTAGACTAAGGGCTTAGAGCAATGAGTATTTAGTTTATTAAAAGGCAGACTATGTAAAACAACATTTTTCCTGAGTTGTGTGTATGTGTAATACTGAGTCTTTAATTTCTATCTTCTTCTGCACCCTTAATTTAATCTTAGGGAAAGGAAGGATGTCAGTTCTAAAAACTACATGTAGAGCTGGGAAAAACAGCACTCACTGCAAAATGGGATTTCTGATGGAAACAAATATGCTTCCAAACAGTAGTTCTGCTTCCCAAAAAGGCAGGCCCACTGTAATACCCTGTGATGGGGTGGCAGACAGCGCACTCCAGGCAATCTGCTTGTCTCACTAAAATTTGCTACATATACTTAGTCCTGAATGACTTAAAATTAAAATCTCCATAAACCTCCATAAGTGTGGTATGTGCCCCACTAGATTTATGCATTTAAACAGGGTGATTCTGTTCATTCATTGCTGGCCAAAGAGTTTTTTAATTCCGTTTTGCAGGCATACGTGTGCTGAATGCCCAAGTTATTAACAAAATACTGTAACTATTTCTTTCAACCTTCAGAAATCCATTTAGGCAACAGATAAGATTACAGTTGATGTACCTGCATAGGTGAGTTCTGATTCCTATATAGCTTTTTAGAAATATTGTACACATTCTACTGTAAAATCAGGAAATAGGCAGGCAGCTCTTACTGAAGTTTACAGTGTTGAAAACAGGGAGTGATTTGTATTCTTTGGGCTATGTTCTTTAGCTATGTCAGGATGATAAACAGAAACTCCATGTTAATCTGACTTAGTAAGGAGCTTTCAGGATGCAAGTTAGCAGATTTGTAATCTGACTGTTTGTAAACAGATACAGTTGTTGACCTTGCTCGTTCTGGATGTGCTTCATCACTATAGCTTCAGAAAAGCATAACACATTTTCCCCATTACCTAAATGGAACAAATACAAATGGAAGCCAGAGCTTTCTGCCATAAATTTCTCAAATAACTGCATTATCTCATAGCTGAGGGCCTAGTGCTGTTTTCATGTTCTTATGCAATCGTTTTAATCCTCAGTGATCGGCATCCTTTAAGAATTAGTGTCCAGTTTTTCACTCCCATTATTTTTATGGGCTCACAGCACACATACACTTGTGCTGCTTAGAAACCACTGTGTGAAATAAATTGATTAATAACAAGCTGTATTTAAGTGTTCTGCTGCTGGGCCTGTTGGCTTTTTCTATTACTTTTTTTATTCTTGTTTTTATTATGCAAAATAAATCATGCTTGTCATTTAGCTGGCTAAAAAAAGGTGAACACCAAACTCTTAAATTCTACCTCTTTAAAGTGCTTAGTGTTAATTGGGCTTCTCAGTAGAAACTGTCTTGAGAGGCAATATGACTATACTATAATTGTGTGAAAGTAAAACATCTGCAAGACTGAAGGAACATCAAGTAGGTTTGTTTTCTTATAAGGTACTTGAAAAGGAATTAAAATTATTAAAAAGAAATTACTGCTGTGACACGTAAAATAGTTATCCAGTGACTTGTGTCTTCCATTTCTCACACAGAAAGCAGAAGTTACTTAGTGGGAGTCTCAGAGACATCTCATCCTTGGAAGTTTGCTTCCATACCTTTTTCTTTCTAAGATGAAACCAGCCAAAGAGGTGTCAGGTTGGGTAATACTGTGGCAATTTTATCGAGAAAATAGGACCAGATTTCACAAAAACTATGTATTTTTGCATTTTCCTCAACCCAGTTTATGTGTGTCAGTCACATCTATTCTTGTGTCAGTGGTGCTTTAGTTTGGCAGTGGGGTGATGGTATTCCTGCTGCCTTTTGTATGGGAAATTAAGTCCCTGGATAGCTTTTCATGCTGTATGCCCATTCAGAGTATCAGCACTTGATCCATGAATCCTAGCTGCAGAGTGAGTGTAGTGGTGACTGTGGGTCTAACTACTGCTCTGTAGCAACTCATTTTCCTTTTACATGACCTTTTTACCTCATGATTTAAAAAAGTCAAATCCAGAAACAAGTAGCCAGACAGTGTGAATTATTCAGAAGTGCTGGCAGAGCCAATTCCCCCTGCTAACAGAGAAGCAGTCCATTTACTCTTGGTTCTTTTTTTAAACCAAAAGTACACCTGAAGCTGACCAAAGAGACCATGTCTAAATAATATCTTTAGCAGAAGAACTTTTAATTGATTTTATATTAATTGATTTGTGAAGTCTCCCAAAGTCTTGCAAAAGCTGCTGTATTTCTTTCCTCTAAGTGGACTCCTACATCCTCCCAAAGTAAAAGAGTAGGCTCTGGTACTGGAGAATATTGCACCACTGCAAAAGTGGCATGCAGCACATCGTGTCCTGGCACATTGTGTCTTGCAATCAGTGGAGAGATACTCTGTAAAGCATAATTGTGTAACTCTATAGCAGACTGAAGCATCTGTTGCCCCTACTCGGTATCTTGGCTTCGTGCCTCTTGCATCCCTGATATCAGTGTCGCCTTGCATCACTAGAAAAGCTGACAGGCTTCTGGAAGGTATTTTGGATCTTGCCTTCAGGTGTTTTAGTCCTTCACTGAGTCTGTCATTACTCATTGGTAGAATGCCAACTGCTGCCATTTTAATTCACACTAAATAACCACCGAGTTTGTTGAGGTGAGTGGAACTACTTAATTAGGAGCAAATCTGTAAACAGAGTTTCAAAATCTGATTCAAGGAAATCTGGAATAGGCTTACAGAGGAACAGGAGAATGGCAATCTTGCAAAGCACTACTTTTTTTGCTCACGTTCGCGTGTGTGCACAAATACCCTTGTGCACAGCACCTTTGTAGTATCTCTAATGGAAAATTTCCAGTCAGTTGCAATTTGGCTTAACATGCTATGCTATGGCCTGATATTCAGAGAAAGGTTTTGAATCTGAATTAACCATTTTTATGCATAAAATTATTGACTGTAAACCTTTTTGTTTTCTTTTTTCCTCAGCTAATTTTAATGACTATAACTGACTTCAATGGCTTTAAATTGAAAAAGAGTACATTAAATGAAGAAGTTATTTTCTGTGAGGATGGTAAGGCATTAGAAGAGTTGGCCCAAAGAAGTAGTGGATGCCCCATCACTGGAAGTGTTCAAGGTCAAGTTGGATGGGGCTTTGAGCATCCTGGTCTAGTGGAAGGTGTTGCTGCCCATGTCAGGGAGACAGGAACCTAGATCTGTTCAGGTCCTTTCCAACACAAACCATTCTATGATTCTGTGATTCTTCAGTTCAGCTTCTCCAACCATTTTAACTAAAATAAATTCAGTGACAGTGATGATTGATCTGCCTATCATATAAGGAACTATGAAGCAGTTTATATTATGTTAAAGACCTAAGTGCTTCCTGCTTATATTCAGTTTCTGTTTTGGGAAAACAAGATGTCATAAATGGCAGAGTTAAGGAGAGAACTGCAGAAGAGAGGTAAGCAAGCAATGACCAAATAAAAACTACATAATGGAAGGAAACTTAGTTTGGTTCTCTGAACATGATACAGAATGAAAAATGTTTATTAGTGTTCATGACTAAAAAGAGAACCAGGTCATCCTGCCTTTCTTCCCTTCCACTGCCACTGTAAACACTCACTTCTAACAGAGCCTTTCAAACAGTTTTGTGTTTTTAGGCATTATCTTGCACGTCATCATGCTACTACATGCTGCCTTCCCTACTGAGAAACTATTATAGCACGCTGGACAATAAAGGCTGCCTGCTGTGGTGAATGCTGGCTACCCAAGGGCAATGACATCCCTCCTGACTTCACTTCTGAGTTGCTGACTGTGCCTCCCAGCAGACCTATATGAAAGATCTTAAGTATAAACTGATCCTCAGTTCTGTTACTTATTCTTAGCTGGTGAAATAAATTTTTAAAAATCCTATAAAAAGGAAAAATGTTACAGTTTATTGTTGTGTACAAAGTAACCAACTAACAAAATTGATTTTGTTAGCAGGCAGAAGGAACTGCAAGTTAGCAAAAATGGAGGAAAAATGGTTTTTTATTCTTCTCTATACAACTTGGTGACTTTATTTTTAATTTTTATTTTTTCTCAAGGCTTCAAAAAATAAATTTCAACATCTAACTTATGTATGGTTGCTCAAAGCTGTTCATAAATAAAGTTGATCAAGACCACTTATTGACCAGATTTTGATTTCTTCTCTCAGACAAACCCAAGAATGTCAGATTTATCTGCTTGTAGGAGTATTCTTTTCATGTATTTAGATAATTACAGCAGTAGTTTTATCAGTTCTTGATGAATTTGGAATTTCAAAGTATTTCTGTGTGTTAATTTCCTTCTGTTTTTGTTGTCTGATCCTAGAGTTTTATTCATTTTACATTTAGCTTTTGGTTTGATTGGTATATTGAAAAGTTTGTGACACAAACTGTAGCATTCTGATAATAAAGATTTGGAAAAATCCTTTCGCTTTTGTTACATTATTTAGTTTCCAAATGCTGTTTTTAATTTTTTGTCATAGAAAAAGATCACTGCTATGACACTCTCTCAACATAAGGAGGATGGCTATTGAGGAAAAAAAAAATCTTAGGGTAAATTCAATTATCGTACAACGTTTTCTTGATCTTCAGTGATTTTGTGCAATGTTTTTGTTACAGCAGAGCTACACTAAGCTTTTGCCTGTTTCTAATGGGCTGTTGCTAATTCTTTCAGAACCTACTATGCAGCAGACATATTTGATTCCTCAGGGTGCAAAGGGGACCAGAATGAGCTATTTATTGCTTGTGTCTTACTCTCAAAACCTGTAGTTAAGTCTGACTTTACTGAAGCTGTAGACTCTTACAGGGCAATGACATGGACATGCAGACTGTTGTCCAAACAGAACATCCCAATATCTAGAACCCGGAAAAAGCAGCACTTTCCAAAGGTTCTTAAACAGTTATGATAAATTTTGATTTAGAATAACATGCCAGGAAAGAGATGCAAGAACAATTTCACTTGCAAACACTGAGTGATAGTCTCAGTTTTTTAATTAGGTGTGCCAGGATTTGCAGCGTGCCTGCAGGTTGCCTGGCTTTCTGGCTTGCTGAAGGCTATGGCATCTCTACAACTGCAGTTTCCTGGGCTCAGCTCCCAGTGTGGCATTTTTGCACATTTTTAGGAGATACTCTCAGTGGAGTCCTTTGAAGCTATTCCAACAGTTGAATATGACCCACTCCAGGAGATTTTACCCCAAAATCATTAGCTTGACTTGTATTCTTAATCAGCTGTAATCAGTTTCCCATGTTACCCAAAATGCTTATTCTGGTTTCAAAATCCTGTAATAACTACATTATCCTTGACAAGGATTATTTTCAGTTGTTCTAGTAGCCAGCTTTTAGAGTGCCAGGGATGTGCCAGGGCCAACAGATATGATAGTCTTACCTCTTGTGATACTGTCTCCCTGAAAATATCCTGGAAATAAAAGGTTGTAGATCCTATGTTTGAAGGTAGTTTGGCAGTCAGGGACCTGGTCTTCATTATAGTTAGCTGATATCTGAGCAGCCCTCTCTCAAACCCTGCAGAACAGCATACCTGGAACCCAGAGGGGCTGTTGTCTGAGCTGGTGTGCAGATGGGGAATTCATGAGCACTTGAGAAAATGTAACCCTGAGAATGATGTTTCCCACAAAAGTTGTAAAAGTTATAATCTGGTGGTGTTATAAACCTCTTGCAGCAATAGGAATACCGTTATTGGTGAATGGATGTAATAATTTAAACTGTAGAACAGGCACAAGTGTTTATATTAAAGATCTGTAATTCCCATGTTTAGCCTTTTGCTGGGAGGAGTTACATACCATGCAAAATTTTCTTGGAACATAGCTTCAAATTCCAAATTAAATATCTTATTTTTTATTAATAAACTATTTGATGTGAGTAGCCTTATGGGCTGTTCATTCCAACAGTCTATGTGGTCTGAGAGATGTTTTTCTAGACTTGTAGGGATCATATTAATACTCAGCTTTAAATCTTGGTGTCTGCTCTGCTACCTTCCTAATCATAAATTTAACATGTCCAAATGCCAGATTTTGAACCCAGGACAAAGTTACACTGGGCACAGGTGTAAATTGTGAGAGGAGTAGTTGGAGAGCTGCCCTGCAGAAAGGAATCTGGGGGTGCTGGAGCTGGGACAGCTTATCAGTGGGAGTCAGCAGTGTGCCCTGGCAACCCAGAGGGCAAACTGCATCCTGGGGTGCTCCAAACACAGCATGACCAGCTGGGCTAAAGAGGGGATTATCCCACTTTATTTGGCACTGATGTGGCCTCATCGTGAGCACTGAGCACAGTTCTGTACGCCACCATTTAAGAAGGGTGTGCAGGTGCTTGAATGTGGCCAGAGGAGGACAGCACAGCTGGTGAAAGGGCTGGAAGTCACCATCCTGTCAGGAGTGGCTGAGGACTTTGGGGCTCATCTGTGGTGCCCAGGGAAGGAATGGCCTGAAGTTGTGTCAGGGGAGGATTAGTCTGGATATTAGAAAAAGGTGGATATCAGAGGGTGGTGGGGCACTGGAACAGCTCCCCAGGGAACTGGTCACAGCACCAGCCTGGCATAGTTCAGTGCTCTCAGCACTTTTGGGGTGTCCTGTGCAGGTCCAGGAGTTGGACTCGATGATCCTTGTGGTCCCTTCCAACTGAACATATTCTATGAGTCTATGATCTGTTCCTTGTGTCCATGTTTATAAAGCTGCTAGAGAAAGGTATGTATGAAATAGGTGCCTATTCTTTGGCAAACCTGAAGCAGTTCAGGACTGTACAAGACCTTTCTTTAATTGTCTTTCTGGTCAAAGGCTACATTACTGTTGCAGAATATGAAATTCTGGCAGTCTAGATCTGACTTTTTTTTCTTTTTTTTTTAGCAGGGGGAGGGCAGTAGAGGAAGTAAATTGAAAGCTGCAAGAGTTAAGAGACAAAAGGAGATGTCAAGAAAATACAGTAATATCTTGCATTCTAGTGCAATTCAGATAAGACATTTCTTATCTGAAGATGTAAGGGATGGGAAAATCATTTCAATCTCTTGTTCTTTGAATTGGTTTGTTCTTACCAGTTCTTGGCCTGGGGACAGCAGAGGTTAACAGCAGTGCAGTATTTATTATACATCTACATGACAGTGAGCAGGGTGATGGTGGTAAAACATGCTGCATTTGGACTACCTTTAGACTAGCTTTAATGTCAAAGATATTTTGGCCCCACAGACAACTGATTGACTAGATATTTTATTGTTTTTATTTATTAGTCAAACCTTAACTCCTATGAGCTTAATGGTTTCCACACAGATATATAGGAAGCTGGCTAAAGCAATCACATTAATAAACTTTTTGAGAAGTGTGATATATTGCTGAGTTCCAAGAATTTACAGATATGAGACAGGGAATGATTAGCTGTGTAGGAACACTAGGAAAAAAATCCTGATAAAAGAACAGCAAACTGAGTGTTAGCTATGGATGAGGAAGAAGAAAAATACCAAAATGGAACATAGAACCAGCATTTCCAAATGCAAGATAGTAAGTAAATAATTCCTATTTTACTCAGTTTGCACTGAATACCATCTCCCATTTTGGGCATCTACAGTTTAAAATATGAATAAGGATGATCAGATACCTAAAAAACATCATGTCTAGTAAAAAATTAATTTTAAGTGTAATTTTTGTGTAAAAGAAAACTGCTGGGGACACATGAGGAAAGCACTTAAATATGTGAAGTGCTTTTGTGATAAAGAGTAAAGAATTGTTCTCTGTGTCTGCTGGGAAAGTAACAAATAACAAGCTTGACTTGTGGCAAAGAATTCTGTTTTGGGGAACAAATATCTAATATATAGAATCACAAAGAATTTCAGGTTGTACAATCTTCATCCTTTGAGCTTTTTAACAACAGGTTATAGTTAGGCCAATATATATTAGAAATTGCTTAAATACATCATATTTTGCTTTGAACAAAGATTAAATAATAAGTAGTCTCCTGATAACTTTTAACTGTTTACCACTCTTCTGTGTTCATTAAATTTCTGACATTCCTGTGATCCACTTATTGTTTGTTCCAACAAATAGAGCCTTAAAACACATGCACTATGAGCATGTTCTTCTTTGAGCATATCCTTGGCTGGTTTCAGCTTTGGGGTAGTCCCGGTTTTTTTCCCCTCTATTTTTTGCTGACTTTGTAAAATAAATAAATATGTCTTCCAAGAATAGTATCTTCTGTGAGAGTTAATTTTGTAACTTCTGCTTGGAAAGAAAAACAGTAGAACTTGGTCTGTTGATCTTTAGGAGTGGAGAGTTAGAACTGTGGCTGTAGCCAGTGTTTTTCAGGGTGGTACTGAGAGAGAAATTAGTGAAGAATTACCTTTAGGAGCCACAGTCACACATCAGCCTTTTGTGTTATGATAAATCCACCTTAGCTACAGCTGTGCTTGGTGAAAGCTGCATAGTGCCAAGAAGTGGAATACTTCAGTTATTTACCAAACTGAAAGGGTAGGTAAGCTTTGATCTAAAAGACCTCTTTACTAGTTCTTACAGATCTGGCCCAAAATTTTGGTCTGAGAGTGACACAGTCTATAGGCAGCAGCACTCTTGGATCTGATTCTAGCTGAGAACTTCACTGTATAGCTTTCATCTTCAAAAGGAGCAGAAGTAGAAAGCAGCAAAACTGGATCTATATAACTTGTGAAAGGAAAATAAGGTACTGTAAATATTTTATATTATCATTTCTGTATTTGTGACTTTCAACAGATAGAATGAAAGCCATTTGTGTCATTAAGTGAATGGCAATGAGACAACCACAGTGATTATGAATGAAAGGGATATTTTGGTGTTGATAACACAGGAATAAATAGATAGACTTGGCAGCTGATTAGGGGAGGCTTAGTAAGTGAACTGAGAAGAGCTTTATTTAATACAGTTACGAAAACCTGCATTATCATGTCTTGGGGTATAGTCTTCAACCAGGTAGTGACTCAGCACAAGTACTCTTCACATTGTATTGAATAAATGCCATTCTTTTTATTTTCTTCTTTTTGAATAACAAGCTAAAACAAAATGAAAGTGTATGAGTGTCTATTTAATAAGAAATTGACACATTGAAGTCACTATTTCTGTATAGTTAAGTGACATCTTTAATTTAGATATAAGTAATTACCACTGGAGCTGCAGTTAAAATGAAAATCATTATCATAGCATTACTTTAAAAGTCAAAATTTGAAGAACAGAATCTATGTATTCCTAAGATGAATCTACTGCTGTTGTTGTCTCCAGCAGCTGTAATTAGGTACAAAAAAACCCTGTTATGCCTCTTTTTATGATAATAGCTAATGAACACATGTACTTGATATATTCTTATTTATCTCTCTGAGCTGTACTCACTCTAGTCTCTTGAATTAGTTCAGATAATTACAGCCAAAGCTCATCTTCATTTCTCTGTCCTCCAGAAGTTGCTGCCTTTGGTTTGTCTGACTAGAGGCTCAGGTCTGTACAGTTCTGTTCCCTGCTGCTGATCACATTTAGCTGACATTATTTTATTCTGAGGTGATAGGGTTTTTATCTGTTAAAAAATATGCTTGTGAAATACTGAATTAGCTTACAGAGCCACTACATTTCATAATAGAGCAAAAGAGTACAGAAAAGAGCAGTTCATCAGCTTTGGTCCCAGGAATTGTCTTATCTCTACATCTTTATTTATGTGGAATTACTTATGATCCTTGCAGTCCTCCCTCTGCTGCTGTAAATTATATAACTGTGTTATTTTTTGTCTGCAGCATTAGCAAATGATATGTGGAAATCTGATACATTTTCTCAAATGGCTTGCAATCAGACAGGAGTAAAACTGGGTTTACATGGCAAGGATTTGATAGTGGGGAAGTTGTGGGGGTGGCTTCGCTGAGGTGACATCAGGAGCCATCCCAGTGTGTCACAGAGCTAGTTCCAGGTTTTCCAGGGTGAGCCTGCTGCTGCTCAAAGCGGAGCACATCAGTGATGCTGGTGGTGCCTCTGTAATAACATTTATAAGACAGGGTAAAACAGCTGTGGGGCAGCTGTGAGAGAGGAGTGAAGGGAAAAAGAGAGGAACAACTCTGTAGACACCAAGATGAAGAAGGAGGGGGGAGGAGGTGGTCTGCGTGTCAGAGCAGAGATTCCTTGCAGCCTGTGGAGAAGACCAGAAGAAAGTAAGTCACCCTCCCTCAGCCCATGGGGAACCATGGTGGAGCAGATACCCACTCTGCAGCCAGAGGAGCAGGGAGCATGGGGAGCCCATGCCACGGCAACACAGGAGCTCTGAAGGAGCCTGCAGCCCCCAGACAGCCCATGGAGAGGAGCCCTCGCTGGCACAGGTCTTCTGGCAGGACCTGTGACCCTGCAGGGCACCCATGCTGCATCAGTCCATTCCTGAAGGACTGCACCCCCTGGAAGGGACCCACACTGCAGCAGTTCATGGAGGGCTGGTTCCTGTGGGAGGAACCCCACTCTGGAGCAGGAGCAGCTGAGATGAAGCATTTTGGGGTGACCACAACCCCTATTCCTCATTCCCCTGTGCTGCCTGAGAGAGGAGATAGAAGTCAAGAGTGAAGCTGAGCCTGGAAAGAAAGGAGGGGTGGGAGAAACTTTATCAAGCTTTATAAATCTTTGTAAATAAAGAAAAATAATGAAAACCTGATCAGTCCTGGCTACTGCCTGTGAGTCTTTTCTGTGAGTATTCACGCTGTTTTCAGCACATCCACTGCTTAATTAATAATAAATAATTGATGGTCCAGCAATTGTGCCTAGAGAAGGACAAGCAGTTTTTAGCAGTCTTCCCCCCTCCCCTCATTTTAGATTTCCAAGGAACTTAGATTTTAAGACCATCTAAAAGATGTAGAGGTATGTCCCTTTATTCTGAAATCGTGGGAAAAGAAGCTCTATGTGCTACCACAAAGGTGAAGGAGGGTAAAATACCAGGGCAAATGGTTGTTTATTTTTTCTGTCTTTTTCTGTGATTTAGAAATCAATACATTTCTTTAGCATGCCCACAGAGAGCATGAAAAGAAATTCTTTCCTATTACAGTAGTTAGGGTTTGTCTTGAATTGCCTACAGGCAGAAGTGGATGATCTAACAGGGAATGAGTGATAGAGCACAGCAATGCTACCACATTGAATATATTGTGTGGATTTAGTGACAGAAGCTACACTTGCTGTTTCCTTCAAGCAGAAAACAATCTGTTATCCTGTCATTGTATTTGTACCAGCATTATATTTTAATTATCCCAGCTTCAACCATCATTTCACATCCCCTTCTATGTTTTCCCTTCTTTATACCTAGACTTTTAGGATCACAGGATAACTCAATTTGGAGGGGACCTCTGAAAGATTCTAGTCCATCTTCGTGCTCAGAGCAAGGTCAGCTGTGAGGTCAGTCCAGGTTGTTCAGAGCTTTATTCAGATGGGTTTTGAGACACTCAAATGAGTGAGGCTGCACAACCTCTCTGGGCCATGTGGTTCAGTGCTTGCCTGAACTTGCTCCAGTTTATCAGTGTCCTTCTTGCATCAAGGGCAGGCTGCAGAACTGGACGCAGTATTTCAGGAAGGGTCTGATGACTTTTTAATAAAGCAGTATGATCCCTCCCCTCTGTCTGCTGGCCATGCTCCTGCTAATAAAGTCTGGAATGCTGTTTGCCATCTCTATGCCTGGACATGCTGCTGACTCATGCTCAATTTGCTGCCCTTCCAGCCAGGCAGTGCCCAGCCTATGCCATTGCAAGAGTTTCTCCCTTCCTAAATACAGGCCTTTTATCTGTCCTTGATGAATTTCATGAGATCCCTGTCAGCTCATTCCTCTACCCTGTCCAACTCTCCCTGGGTGGCAGCCCTGTCCCAGTCTTAAGCTGCGCCAAGGGAAATACAGGTTGGATATTAGGAAAAAGTTTTTTACAGAATGAGTGATAAAGTACTGGAATCGTCTGCCTGGGGACACCCATCCCTGGGTGTATTTAAAAAAAGACTGGATGTGGCACTTGGTGCCATGGTTTAGTTGAGGTGTTAGGGTTGGGTTGGATTTGATGATCTTGAAGATCTCTTCCAACCCAGTGATTCTGTGATTCTGTGTGAGTCTAAGCACATCAACTGGTCTTCCCTAATTTGGGGCCATCTGCAAACTGGACGGTTTTGCATTCCATTGCCTCCTCCAGGTCTTTGATAAAGATCTTATTGTGTAATTCTGTATGAACATCCTTTGCCATATTTTTTGCTATAATACAATTGTTTCTTAACTCAAAATATTTTATTCTTGATCCTTGTGCTCAGATTTGCATGGCTTTAAGCAGTCAGTGTGAATCTCTGCAAATTATGCTTAAATATATATGGTGCAAATGAAAAGGTTCACTGAGATGTTGTGCCAGTTTTATTGGCATCTTTAAGACATTTTAGAAACCAGTATTGCTGTTAAGAAGGTTCTCATTTTGAAAGTCATAGCTTTCAGAATTTATCTCCAAGTAGATAAATGATATTTCACATCTACTTCTGTGCAAAGTGACTGTTCAAAAGAAAGTGAGGATGGTTTTCCAAGGCTGTTATGCCACTTTGTTCTGAGAACAGTACCTCCCACCAGACAGGGAGTAGGTTCAGCTGAAAGGCAGCAATAAGCCAGTGAAATGCTATGGGAAACATTTCTGTGCAAAACAAAAAACTTTCTGTGCAAAGGAAAATGTCCAAAGCTTGAATTAGTGTTTCATTTAATATATTTGGTTACTGTACCAGTCTTTTTTTTTTTTTTTTTTTTTTAACAAAAGAGATATAGTTGTGCCTGGAGGAAAAGGAAGTTGATGAGGCCAGAAAAGTTTCTGCTGAGATAGGTGGCAGTGCTGGGTTAATGGCTGAACTTGACCTTAAAGGGATTTTCCAACCTAAACAATCCAGTGATTCTGTATCCAACACTTTTCCTACTTTTGCACCAGTCACCTTCAAGGGAAGGAAACCTGCTTCAGCTACTCATCAATTTTATACCTGTTGGCTTCCCTCAAATAGCTTGTCCGGCTTCCTGAGAACTTCAGTACCTTATGTCAATCCCTAACATTTTTATTTATATCCAAAAAGAGACAGAAAGCATCAGAGCCCTTTGGTTACAGTTCTTGCAAACATAAAGGCAGGCCTACCTATTAAAGTAAGATGCTTATGAATGATGTTCTTTAGTGGAAATGGAAAAAATCATCAAATGATTGAATAAATTTGGCTTAAAATTTTCAGTGTAAAAGTTCCACTGATGCTCACAGGATCATAAGCTACTGTGTCATTTTTAAATATGGGAGCTGGACTTCTAGGTCACAACTGAAATACTTCTGAAAATTGGACTCTGGAGCTTGAACCTTGTTTTTTCTAAGAGAAAAGGAATGCCTGACTCAGATCTCTTAGCACATTTACACATTTAGGCTCCACATTGTATAATTAGCTGTCTGAATGGCTTGAGACACTTAATACATACACTGCAGAGGTTGAGTTGCAGTCCTTAATCTCATCCATGTTTCATCTCTGAGCTGCATATCTGACAGTGTAGGCATAGCTTCTGGTTAGCCTGACAACCACAAATAGGGAACTGGAGTGTGACTTCTCAGAACATGCAGGGAATGTGTATGCCCCAAATCCATTGATTTTCAACTGGAGTGAACACTTGGCCTACTTAAAGCCTTTAGAAGTTCCCAATCAAGACAACTAACTGGAAGCAAGCATTTGTTATGCTCTTGGTGTAGAGGGACTGGTGTTAATAAGTGGCAGGGAGAATAATTGCATGGGAAGGAAGATGTACTTCAGGCTGATGATCCTTGTGCTTCTTGCCCAGCTGCAACACTGCGATTCTGGAACAAGAGGGCATGGAAAGGAAGAAGGAGGTCTCCTTCAACTCGTTGCAGCTGTACAAGTTAAGGAGACACACTGAAACAAACAAACAAAAAAACCCCTACACAAACCAAAAAAGAAAATGCTTTAGGAGCAGCTGGTACATTGAGACAAAAATGTCATTGCCCGAACCCATAATGAAATATAGCGCTGTGAAAATGCTGCTTCCTCATCTGGAAGTAACAAGGCATTTCACCTGGTGTCATTTTATCTGATCTGACATGGAGACGTGAAGTCCCCCAGAGCATCTTACAAATTTAGAAGGGAGTTTGTAGACAAAAATTCTTCTGTCAGTCAAGATCATTTAATCACTGCTTCCTCCTAATGGACAAAACGTTTGTATTTAGAGATCACATTTACATTTAACAAATCGACTAAACTAGGATAGAATGTCTGAATTTGTAAGCTATTTTTGCTTTAAACAGAACATTTGAGAGAAGGGCAGAAAGGTTTCATTATCATCAATATTCTGCATTGTGAGGGCAGTGGGTGTGTGCAATGGCAATCACAAGGGAAGTGAACCAGGGCTGGGAGCTGCTGCATTCTCACGAGAAGGACCTGGTGGCAGGAGCTTCAGGCTGGAAGGGCTGGCAGATGCCTGCCCTTTCCAAGTTCTGCTTAGCTACTCCTTAGGCAATGGTGGACCAGAGTGCTGTGAACAGATGTTGCAAAAGTGACTTGATTTGTGGAGCTAGGAGGATGCAGGACGTCCAGAGCACTGCCTGGGCTTCTTGTCATGGTTGCTCTTCCCAGTTTGTCCAGCATTTTGAGTCTCTGCTTTCATCTCTGCTGGGAGCTGCTTCTGGCTGCTCCTGGGAATGGTTGAATCCTGATTTGGGAGGATGGAGTTCCTGGGGAGCAGCAGTGTCAGTGTTGCCACAGCTGTTAGCACAGCAGAGACATGCATCATCTCTGCTCAAACTTGCCTGCAGCAGTGTGGAGGGTGTGCAGGGGTCTTCTCAGCACCCCACAGGGCATGGTCCCTGTCACAGACTGGTGCTAAAGCCCTTTGCATGTTGGAGCCCTTGACTTGGGTGGCACATCAAGGGAGGCTACTGCTGGCCTGTGTGGGGCTGCAGAGCCCCAGGGGCCTCTCCTGGGGACCCGCACACTGAGTGAGGCACTGACTTGCGTGGGGAAGGAGCTGCTGGAGGGCTGCGCTGCCATGGAGGGGCACCTGGGCAGGCTGAAGAAATGACCTGACAGGAATCTTACAAAGCTCAGCAAAAGCATGTGCAAGGTCTTGCCAATGGGGTGGAATGACCTTGCATAAAATGATGAGCTGGGGACGAAATGCCTGGGAGGCAGTGGTACAGAAAGGGATCTGAGGGGCCTAGGGAACCGAAATTTGCACGAGAACCAGCAGTGAGCCCTTACAGCAAAGAAAATCACCTGTTTCCCTCGGCTGCATGGGCAAAAGCTTAGCCAGCAGGTCAGGGGAAGATCCTTGCCTTCTACTTGATATTTGTGAGACTGACTGTCAAGCACTACGTCCAGTTTTAAGCTCCCCAGAGCAAGAAAGATGTCAGCTTATGGAGACCAAATGAGCTGGCCAAGGGACTGTAGCAAATGGCACTCAACAGAAGACTGAAAGAACTGAATCGACTCAGGGTCGGCAGAGATGGCAAGAGACCACCTCAGTACTGTCAACAAGTACCTGAGTGAAGGGTGTAGAGGAGATGGAGCTAGATTTTTCTTTGAGGTATGCAGGTAAGAGGCAGTGACCACTGCCTCTAATATAATAATCTGGTTAGATGTTAGGAAAAATATTTTTACCGTGGTGCTGATGAGGTACAGGAACTGGTTTCCAAAAGAGGTTGTGGACCTGTTCAAGACCTAAGTGGACACACCCCTGAGCAACCTGATGTAATTATACCTGCTTTGAGCTGAAGGCTGGACAAGGCAGTTTCTCCTGACCTAATTATTTTAATACTCTGTAATCTCATATTTTTGTGTAAAAGTTGGAATTTCTCTTTGTACTACTACTACTACTACTACTACTACTGCTACTACTACTACTGCTAATTAATAATAATAATACCTGAGGTCTGTATTAAGTAAACCCACACCAGGAAATTTCTTATTTATAATAATGTTTTCTTTCTGGAAAAATTGCTAATTTACTGAGATAGTCATTGAAAAAATTGTGCACCAAAACAGTTAAGAAATAAATTTCTATAGCTTTGTTCAGACTGGAAATTCGGGAAGACCTGTTCAGCTGCTTTAAAGCACGTGCATTTCACTTGGGCACATGAATTTCACTGTAAGAGGCAAGGACTTTTAGATGTTGCACTATCATATAGTGTTATGCCTAACTCTTGTTGAGTAACTGCTCTAATAATGTCAGGTTTAATCCTACTAGTAGGATTTAGTCCCAGGTTTTTTAACTTTTGTCTTGTGTTTGTTAGCCTTTGCACACTTTTGCTTTGTGTTTGTTAGCCTTTGCACACTTTTGCTAACCTTTTTATTTCTGTGAAATTACCTGGTATTCTCTGAAGTTTCACTGGAAGATGTTTACTAATGTACTTATTGTTCAGGATATTAAGGTCCTGAGTTTCTTGATTTAAAAATATCTCTTTTTCTTCTCATCCAGGTCAATATAAGCAGCCTGTGCAGAGCACTGCATTCATAAATGTGAAACAAGCCCACACCATCATGTTTGGCACTAAGAGGTCAGTTTCCACTGTTTTTGTTAAACTTTTCATCTTAAAAAACCAAAATAGTATGTCTGTGGTGACTAATATGAAGTTTTTGCATTTTCTAAGAATATTGTTATACAAAACATATCAGCTAGATATGTTACTTTTTATATTATAATGATTAGGTTTGCTTTGCTGTAAAGCCCTGGTCAACTTAGTCAGGTACATGGCATGCAGGCCAGGTAGCCTAAATGGCAAATAGCACCCCCAAGTCAAGAATGCCAAATAAGACACTGTTCTAGTGCTGGAGGACATCCCTCCTGCTTTCTAGTATGGAAAATAACACCAGGACTACAAAGCACAAGCATAAGATGGGTTCCTTTCTGTCCTTTTAGGGAGTCTGTACTGATATAAGGTAACGTCCATCTCTTACTGTCTGTGATTCAATGTCATACCCCAAATGTCTCCAAAAAATCAACACTTTTGAGTGCATGGAATCTACTTCCTGCATCCTTGATAAGCATCAGGTAATCTGTATCTGTCATCAGTCAGTGTGCCCCTGCTTCCCCCACAGTTCCTGCAGCCACAGGAGCCCTCGTGGCACCCTGAGGCTCCCTGTCAGGTTATCAGCTACTGCTCCTGTGGGTCTTCTGCAGGGGAGTGTGATTTCCCTGCATAACAAAGATACTATAGGCCATTCCCCTCACTGTGAACTCCCTGATTTTTGTGCTTGGCAGGGTTTTAGGTTCCTAGTAGAAGCTAGTCAAAGACTTCAGCACTTGTGCCCCAGTTGCACGGCAGCCTAGTGAAATGTTTGTCCTGTGCAGCAGCAGAGCCCCTTTACTCTGGTATCTGGAGAAACACCTCACTCTTCTGAACTGTTGTGAAGAGGGGAGGCTGCCTTGCCCTTGAGAGGCACATACGAAGCAGCATCTTGCATGTCTGCAGGAGTCAGAGGTGGCAAATGATAAGAAAAATCAGCTTGGTTTGCTGAAGCTCCTGCTTGAGCTGCACAAGGCTTCAGTGTGAGCTGCAGCCTTGCTGGAGTCAGGGTGCTGCCAGGGGCTCCCCGTTCCCCTGTGCTCCCACTCACATGGCCCAGAACTCAGCAGGGTGTTTTGTGTCTGGCTGAAGTGGGATTGGCAGCTGACCCCAGACTCTTACCTTGTATACAATGCAATACATTCTTAGTGTATCTTTCCAATAAAAGGAAAATTTGTGTTTTTATATGAGGACAGAATCTGTTGTTTTGTCAGTGTGATGAGTTTGAGATAACTGCTGAAGAGGGTACAGTAACAATTACAAACTTCCCATTTGAGGATTTCTGCTTTTGATTTGTTGCCTCTGCAGAATATTAACACTCAGGTAAATCAAAGACATTCTACTAAGTGAAATAATTTATTATATTAGATTATACTTAGGTGGGTTAGTTATTTAACCCCTTATGAACTCTCTATGGCCTCACCTAAACAATTTTTCCCTCCTAGGAATACCTCTTTATCTTTTCTTAGTGTTATAAAGCAATGGCAAAATTAAGAATTGTGTTTGATTGGTAGGCTTGAAATTTTATTTTTTCTCTTTTTCCTCTCAAATATAATCTTGATTACCATGGAAATGAAAATTCCTCATAAAAATATTACAGACAATGTGAAATTCTCTTCCATATCTGCAAAAAAGATTTTATGAAAAAAGGTGCATTTGGGGAGCAGAAGCTCTTTGTTTCTCTGTTGTACTGTGTTCTGCCATGTCTCACTTTATGTAGACTCTTCTGGATCAGTTGCAATAAATAAAGGATGTTTTGCTTTCTGGAGGGAAAAAGTCACAATAGACCTAATAGTAGCCTTCTATGCATAGACTGGGACATTACATAAAGTTTTCTTGAGATTGGTACCATGTTTTAGTTAGGCAGTGATTGAGTAGTCGTCAGATGCTTTGTTCTAACTATTGCAGTATGTTTTGAATTTAATTTTCATAGAGAACTATTTATTGTGACCAAGAAAATCTTGAGGTTCTATTGATTATTTTTAAAGGCTATAAACGCCTTTAAATAAACTGCCTCTGTTGAGAGTTTTTGAAATCTTGGCTTGATGCATTAGTTCTTTTCCTAAAAAGAAATACTGTATTAATTTGGAAATATAATGAAGAACAAATGTATTTTTCTGGAGGAATGGATGACTTAAGGTTTATTTTCTTGAAAAAAATTGGTTTAAATTAGTTCTAATAAGACATAACTAATTATAATCTCCGTGAAACTTTTCATGGAATTGCATAACTTTGACTCAAAAATGGAGTTATCTCCCATCACGAGATCTTTGGGATTTATCAGGTGTATATAGTATCTCAACTGCTTTTTCATTGATAACTTTCTCTTAATTTTGCATATAAAGTTAATTTTTAGTGGATAATCCCTGTTGGATGGGCTGGTAAAGGTAACTCTCCAACCACAACAGCTTTGACAAACTTTGTATGTGAGGCAGATATTTCTCAGCTGCTTTATAAGAGACTGTTGTTAATGTGAACTGACATAGCTAACGAAGAGGTGAATTCCTCTTAATTTCAGTTTAATTTGAGAGCTGATCCCATGGTTTTAAATACTGAACTGTTGTGGTTTCTCAGTGTTGTTCTGGTATTCTGCTCCCATCTGTTTTTCTATCGTGCTAATTTTTCCCCAATTAATTTATTCTACAATAAACACCAGCCTTGAAATAGCAGAGGTCAGTACATATACCAATGAGTTCCTGCGTGTTGTATTATTCATGTTGTATACTTACTTCCATTTTCAAGAGCAATTGCTGATACCACTCTCCTCATGTGGAAGGCAAAATTATTTAAATAACCTTAGGGAAGGGATTTTTACTTTGTGGGAACCAACTTTATGTGTGGAAGATGCAGGCCCCAAATCAGTGCATCCCCAGGATCTGCAAAGTCTGTCTGTCTGTCTACCTACCTCTGTTATCATGGTGTTCAGGGGTGTTCTCACCTGCAGTTATTTATGTTCTGCAGTTTGGAAACCTCGTGTTTTATAGCTCAGTTAAACTGTGTCCCTGCCACTGCAGAGTATTTCTCCTGTGTGGCATGCTCAGTTTTCTTTTCCTTCTCTAGCCTAGACTGGAGTGCTTCAAAAGACTAATGCTATGATTGGTACAGGAGGATGATGAGATTTGGAAAGACACGTCAGCTTTTTAGTCACTGTCAGTTACTGACTTCCTCATGTCTGGTTTTGATTAGAAAGTTAAGGAAATAATGTTTATTTATAAACTCCTGATATGAACAGACTGTAGTGTTTTCAAGATTATTTTCAAAATAATATGTCTACTTTCTTTTTTTCTTGTAGTTGCAGGCAGACTATGTTTACACAGGGTTTCTAAATTTCATGTTTTTAATTGCATTAGACCTGGGCTATTACTGTGTTTGTTCTGATATCCCTGCCAGGTTCTAAAGCATGGCCAATGGATGCCCACAAAGCTGTGTTCATTACTGAACACTAGGACAATATGCCAAAGTTTTTTTCTTTGGGATTTGTAAGTGTACAAAAATAATCATCTGGTTTGACCTAAATTCACATGGTGCTCACCATCCCCTTTCTTTTGCTTTTTAATTGGAAGTGACACTCCTGGAATGAAGCTATAACATACTTTGTGTCTTCTTCTCTGTTACAGAATTAAATTTTTATTGCTGAACTTTGTTATGGTAGTGAACTGCAAAATGATATCTATTGACATGAACTCTTTTTAAGTTCACTGCCAACTCCAAAATATGAACTTTTTATTTCTTACACTGTTTCATTGCTTAGGGATCTGGAGGCTGACTAATGCAAAATGATAAGGCAGCTGTGAGACTCGGATTTTATTCAACCAGAACAGACAGGGTCTAGAATACAGATGTATGTGGGCAACACAGTGTGTAACAGACACAGACATGGGTACAGAGTGGGGAACAGAGAACAACTTTACACTCTGTAAGCAGTAGCCAAAACACTGATGAGTTAACAGTTTTTAAATCACAAATTCAAAACACACCACCATATGGTCTGCGGTGAAGAAAATTAACTGCATCCCAGTCCAACCTAGTACAATGTAAAAAAGCCCAATCAGTGTTCATATGCTGAAGCTTAAGCTCCAATAGAATGATTGTATATACAGCAAAAGATAGAAAATACATATTTTTAATTTAACAATCCATCCAGTAAAAATTTGGCTTTGTATACATACAAACAAAGTCACAAGATTTTTTACACAGTGGTGAACAGCTTTTAAAAATTTGCTTTAAGCAACTACATCCCTAATTAGAAAAAGTGAATCAATACCTGAATATATTGTATGTTTTAAGAAATGAAAATATAAAAGAAATCTAAATCTGTTTAAATTCTTCTAAACTTTCAATATGTTCTCAATTTTCTCAATTTTATTTTTACAGAATTCTATTTCACAATAAGACTATACTCTTATGTAGAGCCTTTTAAAGGCATTTACATGAGCTAACCAGATAACTTGGCATGTATATTTTGTAAAAGTCATCTCTATTTCTACACCAACTTCATGCTGTGGGTCTAATACTCAGAAGTATTTAATTATCCTAATGTGTTTATTTGCTATATCTTGGAGTTTCTGTAGAAGTGTCTGATCATTGTCTGCAGATTATTTAATTATAGGATTACTTTTGCACTTCAGCTATAACCTTTAATACCACAAGTTACTTCTTCAAAAGGAAGAAGCTTTCAAAATCTGGCACTTGAAAATACGAAGAGAACCTAACATCTTAGTGACAGGATTATTGTTTGTATTTTTTGTTTGCAGTGGAATGAAAAGTGTTTATTTGTTTCTCAGTTGATCTCAAACAATAAATGTGTGAGCAAAACTGCAGATACCTTTCCTGTTGTGGTTCCAGATCCCTTATGCTTTAGAAGATTCAGGAGGCACAGAATTTCTGGGCAAGACCTTAAGATATACCATGTGTGTGGCTTGGCTTTTTACTGTTCAGGGCTGTGTTTCCTGTTACAGCCTGTTCAAGTTCCTGCAGAAGGGCAAACTTCTGCATTTCCATAATCAGTGGAATTCTTTTGCTTCTATTCTAGAAGTCAGGATTTCACATGAATTTTCTAATACTGCTCTTTAGCAAGAGTATGCAGGATGAGGAAAATGTTTTCTTTTTTAAAAGCGCATTTAGAAGAAAAATATGCCAAGGCATAAACTGAAGGTCAGTCTTGCTGAATGGTGAAGTCAGTTGAAGGTACTCATGCCCCAATTCAGTAATTTCTTTAGGCACAGGAAAGCATGAAGAAATTTCCCAGGCAAGGATGAACTTTTCTTCATGCTCAGATTTCATGCTGAGCTTGGGCCTCAGTGCCCTGCAGATATCTCCTGTTAGTGGTATATATCTAGTCTTAGCAGAGCTGCTCCTGCTAGATTCTGGCTGCAAAAATAGCTTAGTAACATTTCTCTGATTTTTAAGAAATGAAGTCTGTAGATTAGAGAATTATTATTGCTGCTACCTGTGAAACTTACTCTCAATTTGAAACCACTCTTGTTTAATTCCAGCTTCAATGTAAAAAGCACACGTGACAATCAGCACCTAACAGAGCTAAGTGGCATCATCCAACCTCTGCTGCATTTTCATATAGAAGAATAGCTACACTGGTGGTCAGAAATACATTTTCTCTCAGGGTTGGCTTGCCAGATACATCTCTGAAGCCTTGTGAAGCAGAACTGGTACATATAATGAAAGCAGTTGCTGTGTCTTACAGACTTTTTCAGATGCTTCTGGCAATTACATGAATTCTCAGATGTCTCCCTTTTTTTGGATGCTTTTTTAAATCCCTGCCCACAAGGACAACACTGTATCAGACCAAAAGGCTTTTCTCCCTGTTTTTTATTTCTTAATAAAAATCCGAATATCCTGATAAAAACCAAATCTCATTTCACAATGTGATATGCCTGCATCCTGCTTGTATGTGTATAAAATCCCCAGGTTAAATTTTCAGCATGGTGAATAATAGATATCTGCACAAGTCCCATGCTTTGCTGAGGGGACTTTTTTATGCTGCTCCCTGTTACCTTTTTTAACACTCATACTGGTGATGTGTTTTATTATGGTGTTACAGAAGACACTTTGTATTCTGATCCTGTATTCAGCAACATGAATCAGTCCCAGGGAACGGGACCAACTCACCGTCTGTGTCTGTGCTACATTGCTGCAGAGAGTGGTCATGGGCAGTTGGCTCCATATTTATGTGGCCATAAATTGCCTGTTTTGCTGACACTTTAAAGTAAATGAAGGAAAGCATCAGCACTGCTGGCTTTCTGGCAGGAATCCTAAGAGCAACTTGGTATGCCTTGTGTGTCTAATGCCACTTCAATGGAAAGTTTTAATTAAATGCATGTCTGTGTGTGCAGAGAAGAAGTCAAAGGCATTTGGGAAAAAGAAAGTGTATCTGCTCCAGAGTCACTGAGGAGTAATTTTGGTGGGAATACTAAATGGCTTTCAATTAATTGGAAAGTGTTTTCTTAAATGTTATCAGAAAGGACAAAAAATCAGTCTGAAGGGAAGACTAACATTATTCTGTAGATCTAACACATTTGCCCCATACTTGTTGTAAGATGTCATGGTAGTACAAGTTAGAGGAGTAGAGGTTGTAAAACTAATCTGATATGCTGGATTTCATTAAGCTGCCTAATTGTAATTATGGGAAGAACTCTGGCAACTGGTTTGCCTGGAGCCAGTATTTTTGATTCGTCTTCTCTGTAACAGTTTCTAAGCTTGCAAACATCCAAAAATTCATTAATACAAGTAAAATTTTTATAGCAAATACTTTATAACTAGGTAGCCATATTAAAATTCGAGCTGTTGAAATCAAACTTATCTTATGGGAATTTTAGCCCTATTTCCTTGTTCTCATAGTTACAGGAAAAGAAGTGCACTCAGTTCTCTTCAGACTGTCTAGAGGGATTGCTCTTTATGAAAAAGAGAAGGTCTAAGGAGCAGAAGTAATTCATTTACCACTAGATATGGTCCATGATTTATTTTGGATAATGTCTGGCATATAATTCATTGTTCTATCTGCATTACAGCAAAGCTCAAAGGGGGCAACCTTTTTTTTTGTACAGGGCTCGTCATGTCATATTGTATTTGCCTTAATCCCTATAATCTTTTTAAGGCCTCAATACAGAGTGCTTTCCACCGTTTTATCCATCTTTCAACCAAGGTAGAAACCTGCTTTATTGTTCACTAAATGTTTTTCTTGAAGAAATGGAGTTTTTTCAACACCCAGTCCAAAACTCTGCAACAAACTCAATGAGGAGCTAGGGATGACCACACAGTCTTAGCTTTTGTCCCTGTTTGATCTTCCATTTCTAATGTAAATATGAGTTATTCTTTGCATTAGATAACCACAGTGAAAGAACACTTAAGCCTTGTCATGGTGAACTCTTTTGTTCCTCTGTATGACATCTTAGTTTAAATGCATGTTCTTCTGTGAACTGTACTGTAAGATGGAAACTTCCCCCATTCCCAAAGCCCCATTTTTTTGTTTCTTAGCATGGACAAGGTTATTTTCTGAACACAAAATTCTGTGTCTGGTTTCCTAGTATCACAGAGATGTGACAGGACGACTCCTGTGACTGGAGTGTTGGAATAGAAGGATATATGCTCTGAAGGAAGGACAGGAAGGGAAGATGAAGAGGGGCATCACCCTTTATGTCAATGACCAGCTGTACATGGAGGTCTGGGATGGATGAAGAGTTGACCAATGGCTTATGGGTCAGGACTAAAGGGAGAGCAGGGACAGGTGACATTATAGGATCTGCTACAAGCCACCCAACCAGGAAAACCGAGTGAATGAGGCCCTCTGTAGATAGAGAGGAGCAGCCTCATATTCTAAAAGCCCTGGCTCTCATGGGGGGACTCAACCACCCTGATATCTGTTGGAGGGAGAACTTAGCAGAGCATAAACAATTTAGGAGGTTCCTGGAAAGCATTGATGATAACTTCCTTCTCCAAGGGATAGAGGAGCCAGCAAGGAGAGGTGCTATGCTGGACCTTGTTCTCACCACACAAGAGAGGCTGGAGGGGAATGTGAAGCTCAAGGGCAGCCTTGTATCCAGTGACCATGAAATGATGGAGTGCAATACCCTTCAGAGCAGCAGGGAGAGTGCCCAGCAGTCTCACTACCCTGGACTTCAGGAAAGCAGGCCTTGTCCCTCTTGAAGTACTCCCCTTGGTAGGGTACCGTAGCATAAAGACTTGTAGGGAAGAGGAAATCAAGAAAATTGGTTGATATTCAAAGATCACCTTGCATCCCAACAAATAGGAAATCAGGCAAAAATGTTTGGAGGCCTGTGTGGATGAACAAGAAGCTTCTGGATAAACGCAAACTCAGAAAAGACCGTGGGAGAAAGGACATGTGGCTTGGGAGGAATACAGAGAAATTGTCTGGGCAATCAGGGGTCAAGTGTGGAAAACTAAAACCCTGATAGAATCAAATCTAGTCATGAACATCAAGGGCAACAAGAAAAGTTTCTATAGGAATATCAGTAATAAAAGACAGGCTAGGGAAATTGTGCGCCCTCTCCAGAAGGAAATGGGAGACCTTGTTTCCCGGGGTATGGAGAAGGTTGAGGTATCCAATGCCTCTTTTGCCTCAGTCTTCACCAACAAGTGCTCCAGCCACACTGCCCAAGTCACAGAAAGCAAAGGCAGGGACCAGGAGAATGAAGAACCACACACTGGAGGAGAAGAACAGGGTCAAGGCCATCTAAGGAACATAAAGATGCACAAGCCCATGGGACTTGATGAGATGCATCTGTGGGACCTGAGGGAGTTCTCAGAGGAGTTTCTAAGCCACTATCCATAATACTTGAGAAGTCATGGCAATCTGGTGAAGNTAAAACCCTGATAGAATCAAATCTAGTCATGAACATCAAGGGCAACAAGAAAAGTTTCTATAGGAATATCAGTAATAAAAGACAGGCTAGGGAAATTGTGCGCCCTCTCCAGAAGGAAATGGGAGACCTTGTTTCCCGGGGTATGGAGAAGGTTGAGGTATCCAATGCCTCTTTTGCCTCAGTCTTCACCAACAAGTGCTCCAGACACACTGCCCAAGTCACAGAAAGCAAAGGCAGGGACCAGGAGAATGAAGAACCACACACTGGAGGAGAAGAACAGGGTCAAGGCCATCTAAGGAACATAAAGATGCACAAGCCCATGGGACTTGATGAGATGCATCTGTGGGACCTGAGGGAGTTCTCAGAGGAGTTTCTAAGCCACTATCCATAATACTTGAGAAGTCATGGCAGTCTGGTGAAGTTCCCACTGACTGGAAAGGAGGACACATAACCCCTAGTTTTGAAAAGGAAAAAAAAGGGAGACCTGAGGAACTACAGGCCAGTCTGTTCCATCTCTGTGCCTGGCAAGATCATGGAGCAGATTCTCTTAGAAACTGTGCTAAGGCACATGCACAAATAAGGATGTGATTGGTGACAGACAACACAGTTTCACTAAGATCAAATCATGCCTGAAAATTTTTGTGTCCTTCTATGATGGGGTTACAGTGTTGGTAGATAAGGGAAGAGCAACAGATGTCATCTACTGGGACCTGTGCAAAGCATTTGACATTGTCCCACATGACATCCATTTTCTCTAACATGGAGAGACATGGATTTGATGGATGCACCACTTGGTGGATAAAGAACTGGCTGGCTGGTTAAACTCAGAAAGTTGCTGTGGAGGGCTCGATATCCCTGTGCAGAGCAGTGACAAGTGGCATTTTGCAGGGGTCAGTATTGGACTGCTGCTGTTTAACAGCTTTTTTGAAGACATGGGGAGGGGGATTGAACCTGGCAGGCACCCTTGGCAAGTTTGGCAATGCCACCAAGCTGTGTGGTGTGGTTGACATACTGGAGGGAAGGGATGCCATCCAGAGGGACATGGACAAGCCTGAGAGGTGGACCCATTCAAACCTCATGGAGTTCAGCAACACCAAGTACAAGGTCCTGCACAATGGTTGGGGCATCCTTCTGGGCAGAGGATGGATTGAGAGTCAGTCCTCCCAAAAGGACTTGGGGGTGTTGGTGGATCAATAGCTTAGGATGTGCTGACAATGTGAAAAACGTGTCCTGGGCTGCATCAAAAGAAAGCCAAACGTGTTCTGGGCTGCATCAAAAGCAGTGTGGGCAGCAGGGCAATGGAGAGGATTCTGCTCCTTGGCTCTGCTCTTGTGAGATCCCACCTGGAAAGCTGTGTCCAGCCCCGGGGTCCCCTACACAAGAAGAAAATGAACCTGTTGGAACGAGGCCAGGGAAAAGAAGCAAAGATGGTTGGAAAGCTGGAACATCTCTCCTGTGAAGTCAGGCTGAGAGAGCTGGGGGCTGTTCAGCCTGGAAAAGAGAAGGCTCCAGGGAGAGCTCATAGCACCTTTCAGCACCTAAAGAGAGGCTATGGAAGAGCTGGAGAGGGACTTTTTACAAATGCATATAATGGTAGAACAAGGGGTAATATATTTAAACTGCCTGGGGGTAGGTTTAGATTAGATATAAGGAAGAAATTCCTTACTGTGAAGATGTTGAAACCATGGACTAGGTTGTCCAGAGAAATTGTGGGTGCTTGGAAGTGTTCAAGGCCAGGCCGAATGGAACTTTGAGAGGAAGTGTCCCTGCCCATGGCAGGGAGATGGGAGCTAGATGACCCTTCCAACCCAAACCTTTCTATAATTCTATTCTAATATCTTTCTCTATTCCTGCAATTGTTATGAAAATGTGAGTCTGAAGAATGAAATAGGTAAAGCTTCCTTCTTAGCCTGTATATTTCTTTTAAATGTATACTGTAGATGGAGGTTCTCCTGGCAAGGGGAGAAATAAATGCAAGAGATGCACGGTAAGAGCAAAAAAAACGATGAGGGTAGTTCCAAGAATTGAAGATGGCAGTAAAAGGTTATTTACCTTTTGGCAAATCATTGCATTTTGCCTGACTTTTATTACTGTGAAAGATGAGAAATATTTTGGCACTTATTGTGATAAACTAGCTGTAAACAGAATGATCTTGTTTCTCTGGATATTATGGAGCAGTGCTAGATGCCTCCACAGCTCATGACAAAGACAGGAATCCTTACGAACAACTTAGAGAAAATCCAGAAACCAGAAAAATTATGTATCAGAGTATTCCAATTAAAGTAATGAATGCTGTGGTCTGAAAACCTTTGCTATGGTCTTAAAACCTTTATAAGACCATTGCTTCACATTAAGGTAGAGCAGTGGTCCTATTCAGAGTGTAGGAATACACGAGGAATATCGCCCTTACCCATACACTGGTTTGCACACAGTTCCTCAGGCCGTGCACAGGCAGGATCTGAAATGTTTTGCAGCAGCACGTGGATGCTAAAACTTCCAGAAAATGTCCAAAACCCAATTTCTTAATGAGAAGGTGGTTAAACACTGAAAGAGTTTGTCACAAGACTGTATGGTCTCTGTCCTGGCAGACAATCAGAACCGGCTGTGGCCCTGAACAATGCGCTGCAGCTGAGCTGGCTCTGAGTGGGGAGGATCCCAAGAGGCCCCACCAGCCCCAGCGACCTTCTTGAAGGGTATGAAACAAAGAAATACCTCTACAATAAGAAACCTCTGAACTCCAAATTTCTGGAAGCAATGAAGCTTTGTCCTACTGTTTGTCCTGCTGATTACCACTGTCTGTATTAATTTCTGTCTCAGGGTTGGTCTTGGCCACTATCCCAGAGGATGCTGAGCTGGGCTGACCATTGGTCTGATCCAGCATGGATGTCCTTGCATGTGTTAAGAGGATATTGGGCTAGACTGTGGATAAGGAGTAAGTCTAACTATGGAGGACAGATTATTTAGGAAAGAAGGCAATGCAGCTACACCTGTGGTCCAGGCAGGACAGCCCAGGAAGAGTCCTGACACTGAGCTTTTTCATGAGGTTTTGTTTTCTTATCGGTTCTATGATGTAAGGCTGGGGGGCCCTCCTCTTTAGGAGACACTGAAGATCCTGGGTGCTTTGGTGAGGAATCTGTGTAGCTGTGCAGCAGCAATGGGGACTATCCAACTAATGCTGTGCTGTGCTGGGGAGAGTGGGAGCTGCAAGAGCCTAGCACTAGCACTGGCACTGGCACTGAAGGAACAGGAAAATAAATTAATTCCAGTTAAACCTGAGTGTGACATTACCATACTGAGATAAGGGTTACTATTTCTAGCAGCAAACAACTGGTGGTTTGGCTGGCAGTAAAAAGACAGCATTACCTTTAAAAGGGAAATGTGGCTTTTGCAAATGGAGCAAGAGTGGCTTAAGAACAGGTGTACCTACCAAAAAATACTGTTCTAACCAATAATTTTTATAAAGAGCACTAGCAGCAGAAAGAATAACAAGCTGCCCCATATTCTGACCGTGTCTGTCTGTAGGAGATCCAGATGCAAGCATGGCTTGTGGCAGGTAGCTTTTTGCCTCTGCTGTCACAAGGGTCTCTGTGCTGTCAGAAACAGCTCTGTGTTACTTTCACTCTCCAGGCACCTGTGTTTCCTCATGACAAAACTGCCCTTTGGACCTGCCCCTCTGCAGTGTGAATTAGGCCAGCAGAAATCCAGGACACTTGTACTGAGGGATGAGCTGCTGCATGCATCATCTTTAATACAATGATTGACTTGCATTGTCTGAATTGGTTCCAATTCATAAAGCTGACATTTAATTAACATCAGAGTTAACAATCAATGTCCTTAACAGAGTTAGTCCAGTTTTCATGTTTTAATAACTGTGAACAGCATAGGACCCAAGGTAGATTCCTTTCAAGGCAGATTCATTAAGGCAAAAAAAAAAAGATCATTAGTGGCTGGTAATGGATTGTTTCTCAGTAAGATAAAGGCAAATTCAGACATGCTTTCAACTGTCAGTGTAGGCTTGCTTCAATGGCAAAGGGAGCAGGTGAGCTGTGGTATCCTGATTATTCTTTTTACTTTGGTTTTAAAAAAACCTTTGTAAACCGCAAAGTGTTGGAAATATCCTATCCACTAATGAGCAGTAGAAGTAATGAGATATCCCAAAAGTCCCTCAGTGTCCACATACTTAGAATATACTTGTCTGAACTTTGTCTAAATCTTTTTAAATTGCTGGGTGTCTTTGGTGTCAGGAGAGAAATACTGGAAGTAGTTTCCATCTATTTCAGTAGTTCAGTGACTCATGCTGAGTGGCAGGATCAGATCAGATCTGGGTATCTATTATGCTTTGTGATGACCATATGAGATGGTCTCTGCTGTGCTGTATTCTCCCCTTGTCCATGGGCAACATTCATAAAATCAGGATGAGGAAAGTTTGCTGATAACCATTTGTTTGCGAGAAAAAATTTTGTCTGAAGGAGTAAGTTCTATGTGGCAATATCCTCACATGTAGGGTGGTGCAGTAGAGGTAATCACAGAATCACAGAATCACTGGGTTGGAAGAGACCTCCAAGATCATTGAGTCCAACCCAACCCTAACACCTTAACTAAACCATGGCACCGAGTGCCACATCCAGTCTTTTCTTAAACACATCCAGAGGTGGTGACTCCACCACCTCCCTGGGCAGACCATTCCAGTACTTTATCACTCTTTCCGTGAAAAACTTTTTCCTAATATCCAACCTATATTTCTCTTGACGCAGCTTGAGATGTAATGGTAGAGTCCCAGCTTGTCCATAAAATTATCTATTTCCCTGAAACCTCTTCAAGGTTTGTGAGGACACACAGTGTGGAGTCTGCCTGTATTCTTTCCCCTTCTGGTCAATAAGGGCTCTGCTCGCATGTACAGCTCTGGCTGGACCTGCAAGGGAATCCTTATCCATTATTAATTTAAAGGTTGTATTTAATAGAGTCTTCCTTGAAGCAAACTGGCCTTTGGTAAAGCACAACAGCTTTTTGTGGCTTTTACCTCCTGTTTGCACTGACACCCTGAAATGCGTTTGTTTGTAAAAGTGTACAGTCCCTTTCTTAAAGAAAAAAAAAAAAAAAAGAAAAGAAAAAAAAGAGAGAGAGAGAGAAAGAGACAAAGAGAAAGAAAAAAGAAAAGATTTGCCATTCTCTATATCTTATTTACCAGAAGTGCTGCCTTGTGCACCATGCCATAGAGAGAAAAAAATTCTGAGCTCTTTATTTTTCTGTACTTCTCACTTTGTGACATTTTCTCACAGGAAATATTCACAGTACATGCAAATGTTGAGAGTTTGGTCTCAATCCTTGTGACTAGCAATGGCTAAGATATATGCAGTTTCTATCTCAGAAAAAGCTGATCATGTGCTTCCTTTAATAATGAAAGTTGTTTAAGTCCGAAGATCTTGTCTAGCTAATATGATTATTTCAGTTTTAAATTGACTACAGAGCTGAACATATTCATGTGAAGAGTTTCCTCATCTCACTAAACAGCCTGTATATAAAAGAGTGCAGATATCAGCATGTGATTATGAAATACCAAGCATACATGCTGATAACCAGATTTTGTTTTAAGTGATTATTTTCTTCCCCTCAAATACCTCTCTAGATTCTGTTTAGTCCATCTTGTGAAAATTTCTGAAAGCAAACTTATAGGAAGAGACTTGTCTCCACAGAATTAATTTCTGTCAGTCCTGTAAATTTCTATGTGTTTTGCCAAAATATGGTGCATATTTCTATAAGTGACTGTTACATACATAATATTAATGAAGGATTTGACAGATTATTTTGTTCTGTTCAGGCCTTTAATTCAGGAAAAATGATTTGCTTGAGAAAAGGAATTGAACTTTATACAGAGATTTCCTAATGAAGTCCTATGGTCTCTGTTGTTTATGATGGCCTAGGATTTAACCCTCCCTCTCCCTCTTTAGTTTTGTTCATTCTTATAGTCTGTAATTATGGAAGAGTTGGCTTGGAAGAATATTATGTTTTATTTTGTAATTATATTGAAAATCCAAATTAAATCTCATCTGCATATATAATTTACCCATTACAAGGTGTTACTAGAAGGGAAATGCTGTTAACTACAAACAGTGAAGAGTTCTAGGCTGCAGAGTTTTCTGTCCTGTGGCTCTGTGCATCTGTAGTGTTGCTGCTGTTTCACGGAAGATTTGCATCATGGGATGAATCCTAGGACCACTGAAGTAATTTGTGAACTGCCACTGGAATTGGGGCTTTTCTTATCTTGAATGGTGGCCAGAGCCCTTTGTAGTTCTCTCTCTCTCTGCCCCCCATGCAAACCTCTCAGTGGGGATTAAAGTAGGGTCAGGAAGGGATTGTAGAAAAAAGCTACAGTCTTGAATAGGTATTTGAATGCATAATTATTTAATGGTCTTCTCACTTGTAGTTCTCTAGGATGCTTAAACCATCTCATACTGTAGGTACACCTGTTCTGATTTATATGATCTGAATATTCATATTATAATTGAAATGAAGCTAAGGAAGTTCAAGACCTCAAAGTTGCTGTTTATCTTCTGACATATAATTATTTAATGGTTTTTATGTATATCTATATATATCTCTACCTCAGTTATATTTTTTTCTTCAAACTTTAGGAAGAGTCTACACTCTTAGTATATATCAAATTACTTCTAAAAATATTGATTTGATGCCTCTATAAGGTAGATAATATACTACTATTGTAAATTGTGTTGGTGGGACTTGATGATTTTGGTTTTAGGTTTCGTCCAAAATGGATCCCACAGGAAGACCAGCCACCTCTGCATCCTGCAACTTCAGAGTTGAGGGTTGCTGCTTTAGGTGGCTGCCTGCTGATTTTGTTGTGTTTGGCAGATCCAGACATGTTGGACTTGCTGTGTGTCCATAGCAGGCAAATGTGCTGCTTCCATAGTTCCAGTACTGGAAGAATTGCTCTCAGGAATGTGGAATTAAACACTTTAACAGTTCAGGAGATGAAAGCATCCCTGTATATGTTGACAGCCTGTAGTGCTGCTTGCCTAGTAAGAATGGATGGATTAACACCACCCCATGGATTAAGTCCTGGAGAAAAACAGATATATATCATCTTCTGTACACAAAGTGTGGTACAGAAGTATTTCATGCAGGTAAGCACTCTACTCAAGGACTGTTTAGTAGTATTTGCAGATGGAAGGAATTAGTTACCTTTGTCAGAGTTTATGTTATTATCACATAATTAAAACACTACCTTAGTTTGTTTCTTCCCCTGAGATAATTCATTGATTCACCTATTTTAGCTGCTCATTTATAATGATCTAGGGTTATATGTTTTCAGAGGTCATTATTGTATGTCTGCTGAGTGTTTGCAGTGCTGGATATTTAACATTAACTAAAAATCCTAGTCTTCATTCATGGGAAGAATATTTTTGTGACTACTGTTTGTGATCTTGTTTCTCAGAAATACTTTGTATTGTAGAATTCCACTTAATATGTATTTAACTCTAAATATATAACATGAAAATTTAATTAGTTTACTGATTCATATCTGCTTTTGAGAGGTTTTTAAATTAAAAAAAAGAACACAAAGCAATATCCAGAGTATTTCGGAGAGCAAGTTAAAAGTAAGAAAAAAGCATCTAGCATTGAGCTGGAAGCTGTAGTTTTAGAGAACATCTAGAGCCAACATAACTGCTCAGCTCTAGCAAAAGAGGGAGAGAGGGAGGTTTTGCCTTCTCCTTTTTGTGCTTCCCTTTGCTCAGTCCCCTTCTCCTGCCACTTAAGCAAGTGCCAGAACCCTGCAGGTGATTGCCTGGCAGGTGGGTGCCACTCCCTGAAGCAGCAGAAGCCCACTTGGGGCAGTGACATTTCTCACTGCACAGGTGAGGTGCCTGGCCTGGCCTCCAGCATCAGAGCTAGAGCAGGGAAGGTGGAGGGCTGCTGCAGCCGTGGTGGTGGAGAGCAAGCAAAACCCCTCCAGATTTTGGGAGGTTGCACTATGAACTGCTCCCTGCTTTAGGCTGAAACAATTAGATTTTCCATTTTAATTTAAGACACCATTTTTAAATCTTAGAATAGAACAGAATAAAATAGAAAGTTCAGTTGGCAGGAACCTGCAGTAGTCATCAACTGCCTGACCATGTCAGGGCTGACCAAATGTTAAAGCAAGTTTTTAAGTGGGTTGTCCAAAAGCCTCTAAAACATTGACAAGCTTGGGGCATTGACCACCTAACTGGAAGTTCCAGTTTTTTATCATTGTCTCAGTAAAGAAGTGCTTCCTGGCATCCAGTCTGAACCTCTCCTGACACAGCTTTGAACCATTCCTGCACCTCCTGTCAGTCGATACCAGGATGGTGAGAGCAGGACCTCCCATTTTCCTCCTCACGAAGCTGTGGAGTGCGATCAAGACTTCCCTCAGCCTCTTTTTTTTCCAAACTAGACAAAGCCAAAATACTCAGCTGCAGCCCCAAAACAAAGCTGTCAGAAGTGGGATTCGAACCCACGCCTCCAGGGGAGACTGCGACCTGAACGCAGCGCCTTAGACCGCTCGGCCATCCTGACGCACGTGGGGGGAGCTATTACGGCTCTGTCACTGTTTATTTGTAGATATTTTTAGTGACGCAACTTTGGTTTTCTACACGCAGTGGGTGTGAAAAATATTCCAAATGAGAACGTATTTTGTGTTGGCTCTCTGGTAGCCATAATAACTGATGTTTATTTCTACATGCAGCTGTTGCATTCTGTGAGCGTTAGTTTGTTGAGACAGAAGCAGGTACTTTTGTGTGTGTATTACATGTGCCATGAAGCAGACATTTGAAGCTGTACAGAAATTAATAAAAATGTGGCATGCAGTATGTTTCAAAAGGACATTGCTTAAGGCTGATTTGTTTCCTGTAATGTCTATGGAAATCCCCCTGGGTTATATACAAGTTATTCATGGTAAGAGTTCTCTGATATTTGAAAGGGGACTGTGACACTGAAACAAATTGTATGTCTCCTTGCTGAAGGTTTTTTTTAAAAAAAATCATGTACTTGAAAACTGAATCTAGGAACCTCTAAATACACAAATTTGGTCAGGATTTGGGAGTAAAAGTAAATATGAAAGGCAAGAGGTGTGCTTGTTTGGAAGCATCAGGTTAAAGAGCAGTGTCTCTGTTTGGAATATAAATTTACTAGAGAAATAAGAAATTTTGAAATGGGACAACCAGAAACTGACTGTCAGAAATGGCAAATNTTATATATATTTTAATATAATTTATAAATTATTTAATTCATATTGAATTACATAATCATTCCTTAGAACCTTAAGAAGCAATGTTTTCCAATGACAAAAAAAGGCGACTGACTGTACTAGATTGGCCAAAAATTGGTGCTGGTTTTATTTGAGACTGTTGCTTCTGTATGAAGAAACCAATTTTTCTGGCTCCAGACATTGTCAATGTCTTTCTCTCTGGGGAGCCCAAAGTGCTGGGCCCAATACTTGGCTGCCATCTCATGGGTGCTGAGTTGAGGGAAATAATGACTTTTCTTGACCAACTGGCCATGTCCTTCCTTGGAGACACACAAGAGTTGACTGGACAAGGCTCTCCCTCGTCCTGGCTTCAGAGTTAGTCCTATCGTCAAAGCTGACTTTGCTTTGAGCAAGACTTTAGAGCAGGTAAGAGCTAAAGGTTCCCTCAAACCTAAACTCTTTTGTGATTCTACAACTATGTGCAATAATTTTGAACAATTTAATGTTGCGATCCTTGTGAATTGAGATTATTAATGCTGTATTGTGATGCTATATATGCTGTAATGTGTCCTGAACCTTGGCACTTTAATCCTTGTACTCATTCTAGGGCAACAAGCAGTCTTGTCTGAGGCCTAGCAGAATGAAAAGACAAGCCTGTGTAACCAATATTCTTGTAACATACTGGAAATGTTATGCTTCTCATTATATTGGGAGTCAGGAGTTATGCTGTAATGTGTTTCAGCAGTCTTGGTTGACTTACTGGAAGGTGCAATTTTCTCATGTTTAGAATGAGTAATATATTTAAATTCTATAGAAACAGGGCCTTGGAAAGGTCACAAAACATATGTGCTGAAATAAGAGTCTTAGCCAGTGTGGTGCTGTTTGTTTGATTGGATGGTTGTTTTTGTCCAAACAGTAGCTGGTGGACTGAACTGAAGTAGACTTTTTCCACCTTTGGTATACAACAGAGTCCAATAAGCAGAAATACAGATGGCAGAAGTCTGACCATCAAAATCTACTCATAATGTAGTAACTCCAGAACGAGCAGCAGTTGCAGCCTACACTCTTTGTGCTGTCAGCACACAGCTGTCTGGGTCTTCAGCCAGCAGCTCCAAAACTTTGCGTTCCCTACTTCAAGACATATTGATGATGTAAAGCCAACTGAATGTGTCTTGAATTGCTGGGAAATTAACTAAGTAGGTCTTAGTTTAAATCAAGTCTAAGTTGTAAAGATAACATTGCCCATTGGCTTCCAGACTGGTACATCACACAAGAAAGCATAACTAAGTGCATACCAAACACACAGTGACCTAGGTGAAGAATCTCCTCAAGCCTACTCCTGGGCAGCTCTCCCTTAACAGTGGGCGTTTTTTGGCCCAGAACTTCATTAACTACAGAGCTAATGCTCTGTAGCATTAGCTCTTTTCCCTAAAAATCTGCAGATCTGGCTGACTTGCCAGTCAAAATATAGTGGTACTTGGTATGCAGTTGCCATACTGACTGAATTGAACTCTAGTAAGTTCTGAAAATCTCAATAAAGATGTCATATTTAAAAAGATGTATGTATTCCCCAAATGCTTTGGCACAGGCTTAGGTAGCTGCCTGTCCATCACACATTCAGGCTTATCAGACTTGAGGCTGGAGGCTGTTGTGTTGCAGGATGTTGATGGGCTCCAGCAGATGTGGTCCTGTCCACTAAATAGAAAGTCCCTGGGATGTAAAGTGCATTGGTATTACCCATTGAAGGGGTTTGCTCTGCTGGTTCCTGAGTGCATGTTCTGCTATCTGTGAAGATAGCAGTGAAGAAGAAACTCTTTGGCAAAGGTATCACTGTTGATAGTCTCTCATATTTGTTTTATGCTGGTGCCCAGCCTAATCAGTGATTTGCAGTGCTGTCAGTGTATAGCAGCAGTTGATGTATTTAAATGCTGGGTCCAGTATCTCCAGTACTGGAGATAAAAGGCATCACGACATCCCTTGATATGAAAGGCCTCTCTTCCACCTTTGCTTATCCCTTCTGTTACTCAGTAGCCCTTCCTGGGACATTTTGGGTTTCTGTCCTGCTTTAACTAAAGCTTCTCATGAAATGAGAGCATCTTTCGTGCATTTTTTTCTTTGAATAGGAGAGTTGCTTTCCTCCTTATGTTTCAGGTGTCTCCTAGGGGCCCTGAAAGAATTCAAAAAGAATGACTGTATCCAGTGGGACTGATGCCTTTCCTTCCAAAGAGAAAATGGAACATGTTATATGGGTGATAATGAGATTAAATGTGGTTAAATGGAGACTTGACTTCACATAATGATGCCTTTTCACTATTATAACTTCACATTTTTCCCCTAGTTCTGCAGAAGCAAATGTGCTTAACTTTACAGGTATCTCTAATCCTGTTGTCAGGCCTTTTTTGGTTGCACAAAGAGAAATATAAAGAGATGCATAGACTCAAAATGTTGTCAAGAATGTGGGAAGTTCTCTTCCTGCCCCTGTAATCTTTAGGGACCAGACCCACTCCTTTATATGAAAAATATATTTACATCAGTAGCAGAAAGAGACTATAGGCTGGAAATGAGACTGCTGTGTCAGAGCCATGTTGTCTCAGCTGCCAGCTGTCTTTGCAGCAGAACTTCAAGCTGAGCTGTAGTTACAAGTAGAAATAGTAATAGAGGCTTTTTTCTGGGCATATTCCCTCTGTTCCAGTGGGAATTAGAGATCTGAGGGGCACGACTGAGAAAAAAATTAATCATCTTACTCTATTCAAAGTATGTTGAGAATCATCTTACTCTGTTCAATGGGTCTTTCTTATTAGATAACATCCTCTAAACACCTTATAAGCAAGAATGCTCATAAACCTCCTTTGAATTAAGTACAATCCCATAAATTCCCCAAATAATATCTTTCTTTTGAAGATATAAAGCAGATTAAATATGTGGAACCATGTGGTGTTTATAGGAGATCAAGAATACTAGAGAAGGCTGGCATAGCATGGCTGCACTATCTGTGACAATAAGAGAAGTTGCTTCAGGAGCATATGGTATCAGCAGGATCCAGAAGAGATACAGCATCAATGTGTGAGGCAGGGGAGGTAGGATTCCTTCTTGATATGGATGCTGAGTATCAGCTTTTCTTTCCTCACAAATCACTATTTTGTCAGGAACGTGAGCACCAACTGGAGAGCTCATTGCTCTGTGTTTGCTGCCTGTTGAGTTGGAATAATTTTTTTTTCTTAATACTTTTAAATCCAGGTGAAATGGAGGAGTTCTTCAAAACAAAAAGATAAAACTGCCTTTATGTCTTTATGTCTCATGTGTGCTGTTCATGAAAGTCATGGGTGTGGGCTTTTGGTCCTGCTTAAGGTAAGGCATTAACAGCTGTGAAGGTAGTTAGTGGATTTCTTGTCTGTTTTCACTAGAACACATCCAGACGAAGAGCTAAGCTCAGTTCCATTCCCAACTGTCCTCTTGCTGTCTAATAACCTTCCACTCCCATGGATGGAAGTAGTTTCATTTATGATTATCAGTACAGGGTATGGATGGGGTTTGTATTTAACATGGCTGCAGTAAAAGGTAACTTGATAGCTGACACTGGGGCAGAACTTGACCTGCAAAATCCTAATTACTAATTGATGAGTAAGCATCTAACCTGACTTTCAGCTTCCAGCTCAAGTGTTCAGCAGTGAAAAATATCCTTGTGCTTGTTAGGAAAAGTGAAAAAAGAAAAGAACCTGTAAATCATTGGGGATGTGATAAGCATGGAAACTTACAGTGACAGAATTACTATATTTTATTGTAAACGGGGACTTTTTTTTTACTTTTATATAGCAAGTTCCTGAACTGTTTGAAGCACAACTGCTTATACTCATTTATTCTCTGTTAAAATTCTGTCCTTATTTATAAAGGCAATAGCAAACAAACTATTGAACTGGAAGGACTCTTGTCAATTATTCATGTTAAATAAATCACATGATGTTGTGTATCTCAGACTCTCAAGCGGAAAAAACAGTGACAAAAGTAGTTTATCACATAACCTGTGATGAAGGCCCTGTGTCCTCTCTTGGCAGTTTCCAGGAAGGCTGAGACATGGTAGAGAAGTTTTAGTTTAAACAGGGCTAAATAGGGTTTGGCTGGTAGACCTGGCTGTGGAGAGCTGGATGTAGCTAACAGAGGATTTAGTGAAGCTCAGGAAGGGCTTGTGTCATGCCAGCTAGAGAAGGGAGAACTATATGGGATTATCTAGAGTGTTGCAGGTGATTGGCTCTTCCAGATGTTTTCCAGGATAATAAACAAGCTTTGAGTATAGGGCCACCTGACTGTGGCTTGGTTTCTATTTCCATATCATAAAGCCACTTCCTACTTACTAAAATTCTATGGAAGGAGTAAATCCCAGGCCTGTTGGTACTGGATATTAGTTGTGCTTGACACCTCCTTTTGAGCACTGCAGCCTTTCTCCCCTCTGCAGATGGAATGGATGGGGTCTGCAGCCACTTGCTCTCTGATACACAGGTGAATGTTTTTTCTGAGGTACAGAGGGAATGAACCTCCAGCTGATTTTATATGGGTCTATTTGCAATTTAAAAAAAAGCATACAACCAATGAGTGCAGCACTGCTAATTATCACACAGTAAAGATAATGAGAAATATCAGTGATACTATATCATATCTATTATGTAATAAGAATGCTAAAGTATTGAATGATTAACATATTCTAAAATGTAGAACGTTTCTTAAGAGTGTTGTATATTTGGAAAGTGGGTTTTGTTAGTGCAACTGCCAGTACTAGAGTCTTGTGACTGTGTTATGCAGTATGTAAAAGAAATAAGCAATAAGTGCAAGATACTTCACCCTTCACTGTGTACAGAAAACAGTAACACAGTAGCTGTCAAATATTAGCCATCCCTTAGACTTCCCTCTTTTTCTAAAAGCATATTTACATGTTTACTTTTCTTATCCCAAAGAGACATAGTATCTTTTTTCCTGTCCCTCAAAAGGCTTTCTATTTGCATGATTAATATGTTCCTTGCGTGCTGTGAAGAGGAATATCTGCTTCACTCTGGTACCCAGGCTGACTCCCCATCGACTGCTTTCCAAAGTAACATAAGAACTATTTATGTTTGCAACAAAAAGAAATCATGCTGGTTTGGAGTGTGGTTTTCTTGTTGACATTTTAGAAACTGTTCCAGGCTCTTCTTAATATTTAGACAAACAAATATGTTTTCTTTTTTCTGGTGCTGCTGTTGACATTTCCTAAGGGAATTGCTGAAGATATTAACAACTTCCCAGCACTGGCATGCTGTAATGGAATAGTTCTTTGCTTGTGGCCCTGACACAAATTCCTTTTAACTGATGTTTTTGCTGAAAGTAATGTGATTGTGATAACTTATGTGAGTCAGGGTAAATGTGAATCAGTCCTGGCTATTTTGGGGAGCATAAATGTCTGCTAAACTCCTCAGTGTTTTGCTTCTTGCAGATATAACAAGCAGAAGGTACCAATTTATTGTGTGCCTCAGAGCCTCTGTGCTGCACAAATATCTGCAGTGCAGAGCAGGAAGAAGGTCCATGAGGAGCATTGGTAATTGGTGAAGCCTGAAGGCCAGGGAAGCTTGTAACTCTACCTGCAGAAATTGGTCAGTTTAGGGCTTGGCTAATTTTGGAAGCAGTAGCCATGAAAAGAATCTCATCGTGGAACGTGCCCTTGTATGTGTAGTGTGTGCCCCAAGGGCACTGTAGGTTAGGCACAGACTGACGTGTGTGAGCTGAACCTGTGCACTGCCATAACTTCACTGTCTGGTCAGTACAAATGGCATAATTACGTTAGCTATTAACCCAGGGCTGTCCACTTAGAGAATTTATATAACCTTTTATGGGTGAAGGTTTTGAACACTTTTTAAGCAGGCTGGGTTTTGTTCTGGAATCCCAGATTAAAAGTCTGAAGCTCTTATATGCAGCCAGGCTGTTTAGCATGTGTCTGTATTAAAAATGCCTGCATTGTTCCTACAAGAATCAATTATAGCTTACAATCTTCTAGCAAGACTGTATCTTTTTCTGACTGGTCATGTATTGCAGCTATGGAACAGATTTTCCTCAAAACCCATTGCTGTTTTAAAATCTTTTCAACTGAAAAATATTTCTGTCTCTGGGGTTATCCTAACCCCAGTTATTATATCATCTTTCAGTGAAGGTATAGAGAAACTCATTTGCAAGAGTTGCAGCAAGAGTTGCAGCAGCATTTTGGCCATGTTTGTTCCGTTCCTGAGCCCTTTGGCTGAGGCTTCAAGAGGCAGTCTTTGTTGGTCTGTGGCTGTTCCCCTGCCTTGAAAAAGAACAAATACTGTCAGGAAGAAAGATATTCATCCTAAGGGTAGACTCCAGTTACATTAAATAGAATAGCAGCCACTTGGAGATGGGACTGGAAGGCAGCCAAAAGGACACTGAAATTTTTCAATAGTCTGTCCCTATCCCTGTCTTCCCTCCCAGTGATCAACAGAGAATGTAATTTCAACCTTCAAACTATTCACTGCAACCAAAGGGAACTGAATGCTGTTCTGGCTCTATTTTAAAGAGCTTTGTAATCTAGATGAGGAGATACTCTTTTAAATGTGCATGTTGTTCTACTATTGCAGTAAATCATTGCAGGTATTACTACTTATTGATTTGAGTAAATTGTCCTTTTGGCTGTCTTGTATGTGTTTCATAAGGAAAAAAAATCGACCTTGACCTGTGGATATACCACATTTTCAATTAGTGCTTTGATTAAGGATTTCTCAGATGGTCCTTCCTGCTCGTGTCATTAGCTGGAGGCAGTCGGCCAGGAATTGCCAAGTCATGTTCTGAGGCATTAGTGTCGTGACAAGATCAAATGGCTTTCCTTGTAATGCCTGCAAAAGGCTTTAATTGTATGTTGTACCTTCATGAAAATGTCTCAGATTTATGTATGTAAAGACATATGGCCTGTGACTTCTAGCAATATTACAGCCTCATGAATCTCCAGCAATTTCAGGCATGTATTTGCAGTGTCATTTTTCCCTTCCTTGTGAGAGATCTCTGTACCCTCATGCCCCTGTATGGGAGATGTAACCCATTGAGCCAGGTGGGTCCTCCCAGCTGAAGTAAGATCAGAAATAGCTATCAGAATAGGTCTGCTGCCACTTGATTTCAGGCACCACTCCTCCCTTCCCAGTGGAATCTCTATGTATGTCTCCCAAGGAAGAGAAGAAGCTGAGGCCTTTTAATTTAAAACATTGCATTTGAGTAAAACCAGGGATATGGGAATATAAGAAAAATAAGAAATTGCATTATGTAGCTAAAAATCTCATTCCTACTGTCAGATATTTGGGAACTTTTAAAAATTATGTGTATTCTAATATTTGTGCAGTGCAGTGTTTCTGTTTTTCTTTCCCCCTGATGTGCAGAGTTGTATTTGTATGCAATTTAAAAAACCCAACACCCTGTCCCTTTTTTCTACACATAATGGTAGTGAAACAGTTGCTTCAGTAGATAGGCAAGCAGAGAGGTGAGAGGTGTCCTCTCTGAGTATGTTTTGGATGTAAAGAAGTAGAGATGACATTTGGCTTCAGAAAGACCATCTGTAGGATTCAGGAATTGAGAATCGTAGGTACAATAGGTATACACTCTCAGCTTTCCACAGAGTGGCCTGCTCTTTTTTGTGAGCAGGTGTCAAAGTCCAGGGTAGCTAAATGTTCTGCCCAAAGCCCAATATTGCTGCCAAGGCCATGGTAGAGTGCCACAAAGTATGGCCCTTATTATGGGATGTATGGGGTGTTACACAAATGTGGAGTGTTATCTGAAGTACCAGTGACCACAGCTGGTAATTATGAAGAGCAGCAGTTACCACTGTGAGTAGTACATTAGCTTCAACAGAAACCACTTGGTGCATTCAAGAGTAAAATAATGTCCTTCAGTTTTTTCATTAATGTAGGAAGGGCAGCTTTCTGCCATGCAAAAATCTGGATTTATAACATGTTCACAGCTAATGTGCTCTTCAGGATGGATAGTTTCACCTAATCAATTTTTTAAAATGTTTGGCAGATAGAGGAGAAAGAGCCATCTAATATCCACCTTTAAATTCCATATTTAGTAAACATACCGAATCTAGTGTCTGGCTCAGATTTCTGTCTCTCACTGTGCTTGTGCACAGTCTTTTGCTTTTAAAGACCATGATAGATGAGGTGAAAATAATGACAGATGCTTTCTGTAATATGGATGGCATGGCTTGCTGTCATGGGGACCCTGGACTTAAAATGGGCACTGCTGTTATCCATGCCTGTCCCAGGGGTTCTTCAGGAGAAGAGGGCTTTGTTCAGCCAGAATTGCATCTTAAACCTCAGTGCCACACAGACCTGCAGATGCTAATTACTTCCTAATCGGTTTGTCATTAAATGGCCATATTTTTTTTTTTTTTTCTCACTATGCTACAGCAAATAAATGAGGGACAAGAAAACTGAATGAATAAAGAAAGGAGATGAAGAAAAGAGAGGTGAAAGGAGTGGGGAGTGAATGAAAATTAGGGACAGAGAAGTTACATATCTATAAATACTTTGACGGCTCTAGAAAAATGAATAGACTCAGGATTATTTATTAAGGAAAGACATAGGACATAAGAAATTGCAATTTTTAGAATACGGGGAAAACACTCCAGGTGTCTTACATCATAATAATAAGTTTTAGGTTTTCTCTAAGTATTTGAGTTTAGAAAATAAAATTGAAGCAAAAATAGAAAAAGGAAAACTGAATGGTGGACCACAGAATGAAGAATATGACTGAAAAGGAAGAAAAGCAGAGAGGGAAGGCTACCTAAATCCACTTTGTTCCAGTGCATTTTGTGCTCTGAGTCATACTTAGGGCCCCAAACATTTCAAAGAATTTAAAAGGGGATTGTTTATGCCTACTGAAAATGAGTGTATTTTTTTAACACAAAAAGTTAATTAACGTGTGGAGCTGATGTCACAGAGACAAAATTTCTAGGGAGTTCAGAAAGGCCTTCACATTAGTCAGCGATAAAGAAACACTAAGGATTTTGTCAAGACAGTGTCATGTTTTTTCTAAGGATTACAGGAAAAATCCCTATTGCTCAAGGAATGAAACTTCTGTCTGACAATGGTCTGGAAGAAGTTTCTTTGGGTTTTGCTCATGGGTGCTGGCTGCTTGTCAGTAATAGGACCCCTGTTCTCACAGTGGTTTTTACACTGGTTTTTGTGGTGTTTTAGTTCTTGTTATGCGATGAGGCTAAATCACACAACTCAGGCTGTAAAAAAGTGGCCGAAAGTGATATACCATTCTAAAAACATTATGATCTGTCAAGGGTACTTCTGAAGTCATGGCCAAGCAAAACGGAGACTGCAGACATCATAGTTACAGCCCATCACTCCATCTACTTCTCATTTCCGCAGTGAAGGAAAAGCTTGTTAGATGAAGGTCTGATGAGTCACATTAGCTGGCATTTTCATCTGCCATAATAATGGACCACAATCAAAACATAATAATTCATACTTCTGTGTGAGGTGTTTAAATACAACTGAACAAAAATTTACTCACAAGATGAAGACATGTATTGCTATTTTTGCCACTTTAGTTTTGTTTCAGTTTTTCTTGGGTCATAAAGAGGGTGTGCCTTGTTATTTCAGCATAGAACTACTTCATTTAATAGAAGAGTTTTTGATTTTTTTCTGATTATCTGTGTTTTGTTGTTAAACAATAGTTAAATGTTTGTTTCATTGGGCTAATGAAAGGAGAATTGAGGTTTTCAGTGCTGAAATGTTGCTTTATTACTGCTTCCTGCATAGACATCTCCATCATCTCTTTGCTCTTAAACTTGCCAATTCTTTTTAATGTGCTGCTTTTATGCATCACCATGAGGTGGAGTGGGATTGTTCCAGTTTTCTTGATTTCTTTCATTAAAATTACTGACTTTTAAACTCTCTTTTAGAGTTTAATAATAGCCACTTTTGATATGGTAACAAAGAAAGAAAGCCTAGACTTTTAAGAATATTCCAAAGAGGCTATAAAACAGACTATCAGATTACTGTTCGCTTGAAATGATCATAGTGATAGAGAGATGAAAAGAAATTTGCATAACTTTTCAAAGAGGAAAAGGAAAAGATGAGATTGATATCATTATATCAAATGTGGCATTGAAGAGTTTTGCATTTATTTTCTCACAGTTCTTTCTGGCCTGCTGGGTTAGTGGAGGACAATAAGCCATGCTGGACTCCTTCCTCTAGGTTCTGATTTTCATCTGGATAAGGGATACTTGAATTGATCTGGTTATGTCATGGTTGCAAATCATGATTACTTGAGAGTATGATTTACAGGTAAGAACCTTAATGGTATTAAATTTAAGCAGTCAGAAAAAACACTGGATTAAATGTAAAGATAATGTCACATGGGAGGAGCTAATTCCTGATGCGCTATTGAGTCTTAAATTCACTTTGTAACAAAGAAAAATGTAACTCAGAATAAAAGGAGAAAGAAAGCACTACATTTTCCCCTGTGAGCAAGCTAGCAGAGAATTTTCACAGCTTTCTTCCCATTTTATGTCTGGACTTAAAATAGTCACATAAAAATGTAGAAGTAATCAAGTATTCCATATACAAGATGAAATTTGTATGTCTGACTTTTTTCTGAGGGACATATATGTTTAGTAGTCTTCTTTTCATATATGTTTATTAGTGTAGAGCAACTCCCTGGAAGGTACAGCAAAGAATGTGAAAACTGATGAAGTGAAGAGAATTCAAAGAAGGAGTATGAAGAAGATGGATTGACAAGTTATGGAGATAATTTGGGTACATGAGAATATGGCAACGCTTCCCAGTGGCTATACCCCAAGGATACCAAACGTATCTTTATTCCTGTTTCTGGTCCCCCCTCTCCCTTCACGTGCATTGCCCAGTGAGTTAGCAGTGGGCTTTCTGGTCATGAGATTAGACCTTCATCTACAAGTTACATAAGTTAATGCTAAGTCCCAGGTCTGAATAGTTTTGGATAACACAAGAGAGGGAAGTGCATTCTCTGTGTAGGTGAAAGTTAATTTAAATATAGTTTATAATAGGAATAACTTCAGAAAAAAAAAGAGCCTCATTCCCAGAGGAAATTACTGCAACATCTAGTTTGATAAGGAAGTTTTAATTTTCCTGCATTGGATGTCATCTTACAAAATTGCCAAGAATTTTGCTGCTGATGTTAGCAGAAGCAAGTTCAATGCCTGGATGATTTCTCTGTTAATTGATGTTACTGCTCAGAATTATCTCCTTATTGTAGCTTGACTTCATTCTTTCTCTTTTGTTTTTTATCACAATTTATGACAGCAAAAAGGCTTAGAAAGGTTTATTAAACCTGTCCCTCTGCCACTTTAAAACTGTTAACCATGTTCCATCTTTATAATGATTGCTTAAATACCCCTTTCTGTCATACTTATTTTCTAACACTTCCTTTCTGTATGGACCAATAAAATAGTTCTAAGGGAATATACAAACATATTAGGGGAAAGTTTTTTCCTCCTCAGTATCTCCAAGAAGCCAGCCCCACTTCTGGAGCAGGAGCACTATGATAATATATCACAGGCTTGTTATATCAATTACTGTACAATATATCACAAGCTGCTAAGGTCTTGTTTTACAAAAAGGCTCCCAGTTGTAATGGCACATCGGGGATATTTAATAGCACTCATACAGAACCCACTTCGTCATTGCTTTATAGTATGTGAGATAACAGCTCAATAAATATTCTGGGCCAGCCTAGATAAACTGAACATGAAATACGAAATTTAAAATACTTCTTTGGTTTCTTACCAAAAGTACTGGACACATACTATGTATTTACAACTCCTACATGATTAGGGTTTGAGTTTTGTTCCTTAGACAAATATTGTTTTGCAACATTAATTGCAAGCTGACTTCAAATTATTTTAGTATAATTACTACCTTTGCAGAGTCAGGTTTTAAACCAACAAACATGACCATTTATTGCTCATGGAATAGGATTAGAATAATTATTAAGATCACTGGAATACGGTACCAACTTAGCATTCTGACTTCAAAAGGAATTGCACGTTTAGGCAATTCTACATTTTTTTAAAGCCAAGCTAAGCTGATTCCACATGACAGTGGTTTTAATGAGGCTCAATAAACAGTACAGTTTGTAACCTCAGGCCAACTGCTGAGCAGAAGCCAAGAGTGGTGCTACAGCTTTAGTGAACCCATTACTGTGAAAGATGCTGGATCCTGGAGCAGCCTGAGTCACTCATTACACAAGAGATGAAGCTCCAATAAATAAAAATGAATATCTAAGGTGACGGGTGACAACTTCATGCAAACGTATTTTCTCTGATTTGACAGTGCCTTGTTAAAGTCTTAAGGCATGTGGCTTAGTAGCAACCATTTAAATTTTTAGTCATTGAATCTTCTGTTTTACTTGCAGACGTTAGCATTTGGGGCTTGTGGTTTCCTGTAGATATTAAAAATTTGCTTTGCTTATGTATTGGGCCTAATTCTCAGAGCTACTCAAGATCTAGAACAGCTCCTACAATAGAGTAGTCAACAATGCTGAAATGCATATGTTTTCTTTGCCAATTTTTGGTTATTTTTTATAAAATTCTTTTAGAGGTGAATTGATGTAGGTTGTTTCCTACCCTTAGGGCTGATCTTAGACCATGTTCCCTCACCAGCACATTCACTGACCTGGAGCCCCATGAGAACAGTCTGCATCCCCTGTGAACGAGGTGAGGAAGTGGTGGTTAAAAAACCACCAGAGGCAGCATAACTCCTCTTTTAAGGTGCTATGGCTCCCTTAGTCTTTATGAAAATATTTCTAAAGGGTATCTGGAAATACTGTATAAATGGATTTAGGGGCTAAAAAGAATAGAAGAGCAGAACTGAGATATTTAGTCTTGAAGTGAACAGGGAGGCTGAACCAACTCTATGGATGGTTCATACACCAAAGGCATAGACCAAAATAAACAGAAGAGTTGGAAGCACAGGACAAAAATGTTGGTCTTGTACAAGAAAATAGGCAGAAATTAGTTTACATTGCTGGGAATAGTATAGTATACAGTGGGTAATACATGGACTTGATCTTAAATGTCTTTTCCAACCTAAATGGTTCTGTGATTCTGCATAATGTGCTGGACTGTTTATTCATATTTCCCTGAGATGATCTTATCAAAATCCCTTAAATCTAAGCAGTTAATCATGTTTGCCAAAATTGTGATTCTTATATAAGTTTTACCTGTCATCTTTGCAAAGTTGCTGAATCACAGTTTAAGTGGTTAATGAATAACAAGCTGATAACAGGTTTACCATTTATGCTTTTGATCTTCAACCTAGTAAGACAGCAGGAAAAGATGTTAAGATAACACAGAGCTAGTGCAAAAAGATTCTGCAATCAGATTCTTTTCCTTATTTAGTGCAGTTAAATTACCAAATGGCAACAACTAAGACTAAGTTGTCATCTGCTGACATTTATTTCAGTGGGAAACAGCAAAAAATGCACTGTTGGAAAGTAGTATCAGAAACACTAGGGATTTGCAGAGATATAAAGAGACAGATAAACACAACAAAAATCAATATGGTTAGTGTCTTCAGCTCTGTCTCCACGTTCCAGAATAATATATTTTCTATTTACAGTTGGGAAATACGTCCTCAAATACTGGTGGCATTACAAGAAATGTGCTGGGGAACAGTCAACATCATCACACAGAGCATGAAGGGACAAACCACAGCTTTTAATCAATGAAGGAAGGGAAATGAATGTTGATAATATACTATTCTCCCTTACAAGGTGGGAGGCATGATGCAGAGCAGACTGATACGTCTGAGGCAAGTAATGAAACACAAAGCAAACTTTGAATGGGTAGATCAAACACTTGGAGTTCCAGGCAGCAAGATTCATAACGTGAGATTAAACAAGGGTTGCTAGTTTGGTTTTGCAAGCAGATTGACAACTGGTATTTGAAATTGTTTTGTAAGTGCCTATCTTTCATGTTTCTTCATAGAAATGTAGATAGACTGGCATGAAAATTGTTTTGTGTAATTTTTTAGTGTAATTGCCTGTTGAGTGTTCCTGCCAGGTTAAAATACACATATGGAAGAAAATGGTCATGGTCATCTTCCTAGCCTGTGGTAAACCAGAATNAAAAAAAAAAAAAAAAAGTCAGTAACTGATCGTAACATATTATTCAGGACTAATGCTAGATCTGAACTTTAAATAGTCTTGTTTTCTAAAGAAATTGGCACCCAATGACTTTTCCAGAGTTGGTGTTCCTGCTTTCAGAATAAGTGATTGCTGACCTAGGGAAAGAAATGGGGCATCTGCACAGAACTCCAGAATTTCAGTGGCTCCATGTTACAAGTTGCTGGCTTATTTACTGAGTCATAATTTATTGGTGTTCACCATCTCTGTAAAAGTTTAAAAGCACAAAAAGCTAAAACAGACTATAAATACAGAACCTGATCCCTTCTAATGCATATCTGTAGGTTCTGTGGCCAGTTTTCCTGAAGGTACTCTATGGGGAACCAAGGATCACTCCACCTTTTTTTGTTGTACCTTGTGATGTATTCCTGCCACTGTGATAATCAATCAAGAGATGAAGTAATTTGGTTTTGAGTGGAAATTCATGAGGCACATATAATAGTCCATGCCAGGCCTCAGACATTTTCCTGTAGTGAACATTAGTATGCCCTATGTTTGTGGTGCCTGGGACAGATTTTGTGTGGTGTGGGAATTGTGCTGGTGGAGGTCTCGTCACGTTGCACATATGATCATGACCACCCATGTCTGAAATCCCCTATCCATAGCCAAATGGGGGGATAAGCTCCCCGTGTAACTCCCTTTGTTGTGCTAACAAGGCCATGCAGGAGGATATCTCAGAAATCCATCTAGGGTGGATTGATGGTACCAGGAATGGAGGGTAAGGAGGGCTGGCTGTTGATATCTTTATTGATTTATTCTGCTTTGCCTTGAGAGTCTCAAGCTCACTTCTGTGCACTTCAGTTATTAAAAACTACGTTTTAAGTTCCTAACTGCAGGTAAGTTTTTGAGTGAGTGGTGTAATTCTTGTGATCAAAGCATGAGCTTTATTTTTTCAAAATGACATAAAAGCATCAGTGAATTTCTCCTGTGTCTGCTGAAGCTTCTCTCTCATTCAGAATAGCAGAGAAATAACTCTCTTTCTTTTTTGCTGTTTGGTTGATATTTCTTTTAGAAGGAAGTTCAGATATGAAAGCCTGGGACTATGATAATCTGGAAAAAGATATTTTCTATCAGTTTCTGTGAACTTTACTGTTCTGGGTAGAAGGACTTTATTTGGCCTAAGCAGCTATCCCAGACTACTGCAAACTGTGGTACCTGAATGCAAAATTAATAGTATTTTGTTAAATTGTCACTTGAGTCATTATTGTTGTACAGCCATTGTTCTGCTGCTGTTGTGATTTATTCTCAAATAAGGTTTGTTTATTTTTTTAGATCCTGATTTTTACACACAATACATGAGAGACAGCTCTCTCTCCTAGGTGAAGACAGAACTTCAGAATGAAGTCAGATACACTGAAGTATTTTTAACTCTAGTGGTTCCTTTTTAATGAGAGAGTAGAAGATACTCACAAGGAAGGTTAGACTGCAAGAGACCTAACACTCTACCCAGGAAGTGAAGGCCATAAGTGTTTGTGGATGTCAGTGCTACCCTATTACAAAGAAGGATAGCTTCAACTCAAGTTGAGAATCTTGTCTGTAGGATTTTTTCCTTAATATACATTTACTTTTAGGGACTGTTTTAGCTTTAGGCCTTTTTCATCCTGTTTTATATGTGGATAATAATGGCTTCATCAGTGAGTCTGATCATCAATTGTTAATTAAATCCCTAATTATTTATAATAAGAATATAAAAAAGAAAAATGTCATATTAAAACCCCTGTCATATTTTATTAAAGAAGCTGACCCTCTAATTTTTCCTGTTTCTTCAAGAACTGTAAAAATGCCACTTTAAATTAGATTTCAGCTTATTGATGGACTGCTAAGTACAGTAACCATTCCATCCTGTCTCTTTGAATGCCAAAATCTTGAGCTATGCCACAACATCCTGATGAGCATTTCTACCACAGCTAAAGCAAAGCCTTTAGCACTGATACCTGCACTGAGAGAGTCTGGATTTAGAATCCCTTATACCTGAAAATTTGTAACTAAATCAGTCCAAGACTGATTAGGTGAAATGCTTATGTACAATATTTCACACACGAATGAGCAGTTTTGGTGCTGCGTTTGCTGCTGGGATGGCAGAGACTGTGCTGGGAGCCTTGCAGTCCAGGTGGGGCACGTGTCCCACACTGCAGGGTTGCAGCAGCAGCTGATGTCCTGCCTCTGCAGGAGGAAAGAGGTCTTTTTACCCTCCCTTGATGAGCCAGACCCTGCAAGGAGAGAAGGAGCAGGTGCTGAAGGCTGGAGGCATTGCTAGCACAGGCAGCCCATGGCTCTGTGAACAAAGCAGTTTGTCAGAGCCTTGCAGAGCTTCACCTGAGGAGCATTGTAAGAGACAATGTTCCACAAAACTTTGAAATAAAGAGCAGAGAACAAGCATGGTGATTACTGCCTTCCTCTTCCCATTTCTCTTGAATGTGAGTTACCTGCCACCTAGAAGATCTGAAGGACAAGGAGAGAAGAAAATGACACAAACAGTGTAGCAGTTACCATCTTCTCTCCTGAAATGTGTAGAACCAGACAATCCTCAGAGGTGATTTAGAGAAGAGCTCAATTCATTTATATTTGAAGGGGAACAGGAGTTTTTGATACTTGTATCTGATTTTTTTAAATGAATGTGTGCTCTTCATGTGAGGGCTGGCTGCTGACAGGCAGCAGAGGAGCAGAAGCAGCACAGCTGGAAGAGGTGGCATTAAGTGTATGGGGCATTTGCTGCTGCTCACCTCTCCACTGGGAATCCGTGAAGCTGTTGGTTGTACTGAAAAAAGGAGGATAGGGATGCTCAGCTCCCTGCATAGCTCAGCCTCCAACATCAAGAGTTGCACTGAAAATGGCATTGAAATTACATTGGCATCACCTGGAGGCAAGGAGATGAACAGTGACATTAAAACAATGAAAGGAAATAAAAGGATTTTATGGATAAGGGTCACAGTTAGAGGTCTAGATGTGTGTCCATTTGATGGAAGGTGGAAGGGGAAGAGGTAGAGTTGGAGGCAGAGGTGACCCTGCTAAAGCCAGAAAAAAAGGGCAGTTAAAGCAGTCAGGTAATTTCACATCACCAAAGTGATATGAAACGTGTGGCAGGTTTGCAGTGCTGGCTTTGTTGCCACGGTCTCCCTGTGGTCAGAGGCACAGTGAATAGCTGTTCCCTTCTCCTATGCAGCCAAACACCAGCATCCTCTGAATTAACAAAATCCCAAGCTGCCTTGTTCCTGTGTGGCATTGCTTTGACACAAATGGGCTCAGGGGAAAAAAGCAAAACCAACTAACTAGTCAGGTGAAACAGTGTCACTAATAACTATAAATTATCAGCTGGCCTGAGCAATTCTGAATCAGGTACCTGCACCAGCTTCTGCTATTAAAATCATGTTATAAATGCAGATTTGGATTTTGGAAGTTAAAAATGAGCAGTGATACAGGAACAACTGTGGTTGCAGAAGGAAATATAAGTAGTTTCATGACTACATATGGTCTATGTTTTCAATAGTGTCTATTGGTAATAGGAAGGTAAAAAGAGTCTGTGGAGTTGAAGACAGTGCAGCAGAGCTTAGCGTCTCAAACCCCCACCTTTTCTAAAGGATATTTCACATGCTGATAAAGTGGTTACGTATCAATATGCTACTTGTAGTGATGCTAGTCTGGGTTTTACCTTTTTTTTCTTTTTATATGTTCTCTGTATTATTCATACATACATTTGTAGCTCTGTAGACTGTTGTATTAGTAGCTAGTTTTCCCAGTAATTTTCCATGGCCTTTTCCTAGGCAGAAAGACAAAACAAATTCCAGAGCTCCAAGCCCTGAGAGGTACAAGGCTCTGTGCTGTCTTGGTTCTTGCTGGGAACCAAGGCCTAGGACAACTCTTTGAGATACATTTCATGGACAAAGTACAACTAGTGCTGAAGGGGGGCTCCAGAGAAGGGGCTTGACCTGGGCGGGGGGGGGAATTGCATCACCACTTGTCCTCCTAACATGTGCTTTTTATCAATTATGCTAATTTCCTAAAACCTATAAATGTGTATTCACCCCTCGTGGGGGTGAACTTTTGTGGACATCTTTCCATAGCTGCTCCTGAAAGCCTTCAAATAAAGATCCTCTTTTATATTACCTCCTTACTAAAATTATCTCGAGTTTCATTTCCAAGTTAGGAAAAAGGCAACAGTAGCTATTCCATGGATATATGAAAGAGAGAGGAACTCTTCTTGGAATTGGCTCCTTTTAGTACTTTTGCTGCTGTTTCGCTGTTTTTTGTTTTTCCCAGCAGTAGCCTAAAAATAGTTTGAACTGCTGTGGTTCAATACAGATACCTGGTTCAGGTACATGGCAATAAAATTGGAGTAGAAGCTCTGCATGTGTTCTGTCAGGAAGGTGTTAAGGTGCTTGATGACTGTCTTTGCACACTGCTAATTTGGGCTGGTATTTTTAGTTGTTCTCCCAGTAGGAATGGCACAGAGTTTTTGACAGCTTCTCACAGACAGCTTTGATAGCTGACTCCTGTGGGGAGGGGCTACTGCAGAGTTACAGTAGCCATCCCACCAAGGTTAATGCCTGCTTTACTCTGATAAACCAAGTTTTCAATTTTAAAAATTCCAGAAACAAAACAACCTCCTAAAACATCTCATCCTCTTCTTTCCCCTGAGATACTGATTATTTTTTTTTCCTCTGGAAGTTCAAAGGAAGGGATTCTGGATGTATGTTGAAGCTGTATTTATAGAACAAGATTAACCTGCAAGTTCTTGTTGGGGGTTTATCTTGTTCATTGCATGTGAGGATTGTGGCATTTTTCTTCTTTTGTTTTTATAGCAGTAGGTTAGAAGAAGAGAGAATAGTACTTCACAGAGCTTGTAATAGACTATGCAATGAACCTCATGAAAATCTGCTGAGATGCTCAACCAAGAGTTCTTCAGATAAATTATAAAAGGAAGAGGGGAACTTAAAAGGATGTATTTTAATTTTTTCATTTTCTAGTTCTTTTTATTTGCTAAGACAGCATATTTAAATATGTCACGTATGAAATATTTCAGCAGACTAATGATGATACAAATAATCTGAAATAAAAAATAATTTCTGACACTAAAAATTGTAACTATAACTAGATTTTTTTGATTTCTCTAATATTCCTAATCAGAACTACTGTCCTACAAAGGGCTGTGAAATAGTCCTGTTGGGCATGCAAGGTTCCTTATGAGCAGTACTGAGTTTCTGAGGTCTGACTTTGATCTTTTACTAGTATTTGAGTTTTGGTGGGCCAGAGCCCTTGGGATTAGAGCTGTCAGGAGGCCTGGAGAGTGCTTGGCTTGTGTGCTGGAGAGAGAGGGACTGTTCTGATGTATTAGTAGTGGATTGCAACTGACATGCAGAGTAGATGCCTGGATTATTTTGAAAAGTACATTTTAAAATTTTTTTTTAGTGTTGGTTTTGTTTTTCAAGCCCAGGGAATATTCAGTTTTTAACCATGATTTCAAGAGTAGTTTTTGCTATTATTGAGACTTTTTGGTAACTGCATTTTTTGGATGGTAGCATTTAGGGAACTAAAATACCCCCAAAACTGAGCACTATATGGATTTTTCTCCAGTAGTCTTTGTCTGGAGACAAAATTATAAAAACTTTTTATACTACATTTCTGCTGGACACTGCAGTTTTCATATTATCCTGTTTTCAGAGTCTACTGCCTCTCCTGACTTTTATTTCCAAAATGTGCCAGCAGAGGAAGTCAGGTGGGGGGTACAAAATAGTGGCAACCGTATGAAATAGGGCATTCTGTGAGCTGTGGAGAGGCACAGTGCAGAAGAAGCAGCAGCTGGAAGGTGACAAATCTGAGAAAGTTGAACTCTCCCTGTGTAGACCTCGAGACTTCAAGCTAGATCACAGGTAGGTCCTGAATTTCTGCACATTGCTCTTCACTGTTCTTTAACTAAAAATATTTTCTGGAACGGAGAGTGCAGGCACCTTGCTTTGGACTTTCCTAACTCCCACTGTGTTCAGTGCATCTTTCTGTTGATGAAAGCAGAGCAGGTACCACTCGTTGAACAAATCAGGCTCTTTTGTGTAGGAGAATACAGAAGCTCCCTAAATGTCAGGTGAATGTGCTGGGCAGAATATGGGAGTTGCTCAGATAATGCTGCAGACTGTTAGCAGAGATTGTTTTCTCTCAAGGAACGTAGGAGGTAAGAGGAGGGTGGCAGAGAAGAGGACTCTCCTGGGGTCTGTGTGACCTAGATTGGTCCTAAGACCAATGGATCTACAATTCATCTTCCTAAAACACTGGAAACTAAATGTTTCCATGTATCCTCAACCAATTTCTACTGCACAAAAAAAAAAAAAAAAAAATTTTTTAAAAAAAAAAAAAAAATTCTTTCAAAAAAATTTATTTCAAAAATCTTTCAAACCTCTTAATTTCTGCTGTCAGCCTATGATGACTACTTCTGACCTACCTAGAACATTGACTATTACATCCCTTGTGATAGGAGTGAGTCTTAACCAAGTGTAATTTTATGGCATACAACATGAAGGTTTATGTGCTTTACGTGGTCTTGCCCTTGGTAGCATTATAGCTGGGCTGCTTATCACCTCCTATGTTCTCCCTACAAAAATTTCTATAAAAGTAATTGAACAGTTGCATGTACAAACCCTTTTATAGAAATTTTGTTGCTGAGGGATAATCTAAAAAAAAACCCATTTCCTCAGTATAAGCCTTGTATTCACATTGGGTCTTGCTGTCATTGTAAAGGACAGTTGTATTGCCACTGTGGATAATGAGAGCCACCAGGCTTGGGGACTGACACCTTCCTAATTTCTTTTCCCTGCCTCAAGTATAGGCAGAAGTTTAATTTCTCTTACTGTCTGGAAATTTAATCTTTTTAAGATTTTGTTCATCTAAGCTCTGGTTAGAACTGTTGAATCCTTTGCATTTGTTTTCAAGACTGGAAAGTAATTTTCCTCTATGTATTTTCCATACATAATCACTTAAATTCAGTGGCAATTCACCTTTCATCCTTCTTTTATGAGCTGACTAGATTGAACTCTTTAATTTAGCATTGTGGGGCTTATTTTTCAGCTGCAGGGCTACTTTTGTTCTCCTTCGAAGTTTTCAGGAAGTAGAAACAATAAATTTTATCATCAGAAATGTCATTTTAATCAGGTAGTGTTTTAATTCAATCACATACAAACAGAGAAAGATTAAACTATTTTTATCCTAGCACCAGACCCAGGTTTTATGAGAAGGCAGGAATGGCTTTAGATAACCAAGTCTGCCTTTGAGCTGTCTCCTTCTAAGTCAAAATCTTTTAACCTTACTTGAGAACACATTATCTTGGAGAAGAAAAAAAGAACATTGAAGTGACAAAATTTTTTCCAAAAAATCTTGTTCACTGGCATTAATTAGTTTTCTTCCATCTAATTATTGGTAATCACTATGATGACAACAGTGAAAAAAAACCTTAGAGGTCTTGAATTTTTCCGTGAGTGGTAAGGATATGTTTAGATAGCAGTAAATGCTATCACATTTTAATGAGGAGAAAAGATTTTGAACTAGCTTTTGAATCTAAATATAGACATTTACAGTTAATTTTAAGTATGTGTAGGAGAGGACAGGATGGCCTTTTACCAAAAGCAATGTTTTGTGTTGCTACATTGTTCATTGGAGCAAAACACTCTTTGGGGCCTGATTTGATATGCACATTTCTTTATTACAATTACTGAATAAAAAAAGAGTGACTTTCACAGAACTGCACAGTAAAATCTACTATAAACAAGAAAGCAGGTTTTCTTAATGCACTTGATGCCATTCAGTGATGCATGTTCCAGATTTTATTTGCAGGGTGGTTCTTGGGCACACATACAGCCGCGTGGATCGAGCGCTGTCTCGCAGGCTGTCAGCAGAAAAGGCTGATCATCTCTGCAGGGAGCTGGTGCCAAGCTGGGCGCTGCAGGGCTATTAATTCCAAACTCTTCCACCATCTGCTTTCAGGAAATAGAGAGGGGAACGTCACTGACCTTCGGGGTGTTTTTGCCTTTGGCTATTAGGCAATCTTCGATAGTAGTGAGCCCTGGCTCTGAGCTCTGCCTGCAGTCCATTTCTCTCACTCCAGTTCCTACAGTGAGCTTCAAGGTGCCCAACCCATTAGAAACTTCTGAACATATTTTTTTCTGAGTATTGTAAAACCAGATAGAAAATTATGGAAATAATAAATCAACCTTTTATATCCAGTGAGTAAGGGTTCAAAAACAAACCAAGGAATGCATCCAGACATTTCTTTACAAGTGTGAGCACATGTCCCAGCTGCAGAGGGACTCCTGCAGACTGGGGTGGTGTTCCTTCCTGTGCAGTGGTGCCATGTCTTGGTCATTGTTGTGCAGTGTAGGTCTGCACATGCTATAAAGTCCCAAGGAGGTATAACATGGTGAGGAACCCTACCTGCTTGTGCACAAACTCAGCAGCATTTATTGCCCATGTGTGGCACTGAGCTGGAGCAGGCATCCTGCTCATTTTGTGTCCCCAGGAGTGGTGACAGTCTCTGCTAGCTCCAGCATCTGATACTGTTACATCAGAGCCTGGTTTCCCTAGTCTGGAGGTGGAAGACAGAGGGATAGCTAAAGCACTGCCACAAGAAACAATGGGGGATAATGATTAAACTGAGTATTGGGAGCACTAGGAGCTCCCGGGCTTGTAGTTCTGTGAGAGGTTTTTTGAACAGCCCAAAATCCATACTAGAGGGCTAGTCTGCTTTGAGATATGGATGGACAACCACTGCTGCCTTCTGCCTGCGTTGCCCAGTCATGCAAAAGAATTGTGGTGGAAATAAAACAGCTGCATTACATAAACCTGAATGCCCTTCCAGCTGGGAGAGAAGATGAAGCTGAATGTTGCTGGTGTGGTGGTCTCAATATCCTTTTTTTATTGGACATGATAAGACTGTCAGCATGGGGAATGAAATGCATTTGAGACTCGTGCACATCTGCACTGGCCTCTTGCACATCTGCACTGGCCTCTTGCACTTGTAGGATTTATTTTTGACTTATTCCATTGTGCTTGGAGTGCTTGAAGTGTCATTTGCAAAATTAATCCTTGAAATGGAGGAAGAATACTCATTGCATTTGCAGAAATTGAGTGGGGACTAAAATCCTCATTCAGCAAATGTTGCAGATGTCACATTGTGATAAAGAAATTGGCACAATTTTGAGTGGTTTTAGTCTAATTAACAAAAAAAAAAAACCTCAAAATGTTGAGTGGTTTCAGTCTAATTTTAAAACCACATAAAATTAATGGTCAATAGGCATCCATAACCTTTGAATATTTTGAAAGCAAGAGAAGCTTTGAATTGACTATGGTCAATTTGAATAGTAAAATAGTTTTCAAGATAAGTGCTATAAAGAATATTTTATGAGCTTCTAAATTCTGGTTTTTTCTTTTAAGTGAGAGCTTAGGAACAGACATATTTGCATATTAGTTTGGTAACATTTCCACTTGAAATGCAGAAGAAAAGAAAAAAATCTGTTCATATTTAAACTAAATTTTGATGTAAAGTTTAGAAATGCCTAAACAAACAGGATTTTTTTTCATTTTTCATGAAAAGGAAAAGCTATTTTAGGGACATTCTAACCACTGTTTCAGTCTGTGACTTTTTTTTTCTGAAAAGCATATTTTTTTTCATTCTCAGGTAATGAAAATTTGAGACTGGTGGTTTAGGGAACTATTCTGTGAAGCTATTTTTTTGCCCTGGTAGGGAAATAAGTTCCAAGCAATTATTGGCAAAAGTTAAAGCCAAACACCTTTCTGAATGATTTATAACTTTATCACTTTATTTATTTATTTCCTTTTTTTAAAGTTAGGGTTTTATTATGTCAGGTGATGTTCAGCATCCAAATAGTGAGTCTGTAAAGCTTCTATTCAAAACTGGAGACATATTGTTAATAAAATACATTGTGTCTGCTAGAGCCTGCCATTAAATGATGTGCTGGAAACAGTTCAATATTTGTTGTACAATAATATTAGGGAAGGGAAGTAATAATACAATGTCCTTTTGTAGTAGCTGAGCAAGTTATTAGTCTCAGACTAAATGCCTTTGTGTGAAACAACAGTTTAGTGTTGAGTTTTTCTGTGGTCTTTTGCCAGAAGCATTATGAATAGCAAAGAAGTTGCTGCATCAGTCCTTTTGCTAGTCTGTTCTGGAAGAAAATGTGTTTCATCACACATTTATGAGTCTGACATGAAAATACTATTAAAGGAACAGTCTTTAAGTCTTCTTTGACCAGTTTGGTCCTCAGATGGGTGTAAATATGTGCAAATAAAATTATTGCCGGATCTTACTTGTTTTTGATTCTCCTGCCTTCTTCCAGAGGCAGAACTGCAGGGGCTGAGGCATCTGCTGCTGCTCTGCAGAAAGACAGAACTAATCATTATATTGGCATTCAATCTCGCTCTTGTGTAATTCTTGTCCCTTCCCTTCTTTCCATATTCCTTCTGTAAATATTAATGTGTTGTCTTGTTTGAATTTTAAGACTGATCTTTTTCCCCTAAGACCAATTTTCTCTAATTGTGTATGCTATCACCTATTTCTGAAAGATTTTCTTAAAAGCTATAAACTCAGTTTGGGGATATAAAACAAAACACTTTTATTTCCTTGGCAGTGAAGATGAAGGAAAGCTAGAAATGTCTGTTTATTAAAACATTCAAACTTATTTAGAATTCAGACAGCAATTCCTGTCTGTTTAGACAAATATTTGTTCCTCCTGTGAAGGTGGTTGCCAGTGCAATGTGATAGACTGGGTACTCATGCCAGTCTCTCTTTATCAGTGATTTCAAAAGCAACAAAAGTTAATATTTTGGAATAGATAATCTTGCAAGAAAGAATCTAGAAGACATATGGAAACTTTCACTGTTGTGGTACCCTCCTCATGAACAATTTCAGAGATTTGGGGATTGTCACATCTCTCCTTTTACCCCTCAACACAGGCAAAAGTCTTCTACCCCACAAATCTCCTTGTGGTGCACTGAGAAGCCAAACAGTGCAGTAGCAGCAGCACTCATGCCTTGTTTTAGGTATTAGTTTCTTCCTTCCCTCGTGTACATTGCCACAGAGCAAAGCAAAGGTGTCCTTTCCCCCGCTTCTCTTCTGCTCTTCTTTCTCCCTCTTCTCAGGTCTTAAGGTTGCAGAGCACTCAGGCTGTGTGTACAAAATCTACTGATGTTTTAGGATTTATTTATTTTATTTCAGTCTTTCTGGGCTGTCTGGAAGGGAATAATGTAAGAAAAACACTTGCATCCTTAGTTAATTTGCTACTAATTTGTAGTAGGTGCAGCACTGCTGTAATTCTTACCAGGGAATCTCAGACATAGCCTTCTCTCAATAGGCATGTGTTATTATGCCTATAATAATGTATGAACCCTAGAACAGATTATTCCATAATCACACTAAATATTTATGTTTTCTTTTGTTTCCACAGTACCCTTCTCTGTAAAATAGTTCGTGGATTTCATTAGCTGTGTTTCTGGCTTTGAGTTTGTTTTGATGTAGGTTTGTTTTTTCTTTTCCTATGTTGTACTAAAAATCTCTAAGCTGTTATTAGCACGGCACTATTTTCTGAGTGAAGAAATAAATTCCACTTGACTACTTTTAAACAGAAGAAGCCAGTACTGCAGTAGCATGTGATGGCAGACAGAGTGACTCTGACAGAGCGTGCCTGACCTTCACACACGGAGTGTTGGCCCAGCTGTTGTGGTTCTTCTGTCCCTGATGGCTGGGGTCTAGCAACAGCAACCTGAGTGTGAAACCCTTGTGTTCAGGAGGCTCTTATATCTTCTGCCTTTGTGGTGTTTAAATGATTGCTAGGGAAGACAAAGAAAGGCCTGTTTGGAGAGGAAGAGGGTTAGAGAGGGTTAGAGAACTGGTTCCCAGTCCATTCTGCATGTGAATAGTGCAATGCTGCAGCAACAATAGCATGAGTGGGAGATTTGTTTGTTTTTAGCTATGTTACATTGGTTTCTCATTTGTTTGTTATCTAGAATGTAAACTGCAGGCTTCTGTGTCTACATGAGCCCTTGGAATGCATGTAGAAAGAAAATGTGCATTAGGAGCAGAGCTGGAGTTGTTTATAGCAAGAGGCTTTTAGAGTTTTTTTTTTAGCCTAGAGAAATTTACCTCCATGCACTGATTATATACTTGCTTGAATCTTTTCATTATTAGCCCTAACAGGATTATCCCTGTTTGGGATGATGACAGTCATCACCTTAGTAACTCCTTCCCATTCACATTGCTGCTGTGAGCAGTTTTCTGTTGTACTGTGGAATAAATCTAGTATATCAAGTGCGTTGGAAATTCACTGAGAAACAGTTATTTCATGTTTCTTGCATCTGTTATGCTTCTCAAACCTGTAACTACATGGGAAGAATATGGAAAGTAAAAATTATAGGTCCTCTAAGTCATGCATAAACCATTGGCAAAATATTACTGCATGGGAAGCTTGCATGGGTATTTCTGAAACTGCTAGCACAGTGGCTATTTCTCATGAAAGGAAGTTCCTTTTTTTCTCAAGAGTCCAATACAAGAAAAGAATATATGCAAACTTGAGATGAGTGGTGGATAGAAATCTACTCCAAATAAATTTGCAACTAGATCTCCTATTTGTTTGGACTTGTTGGATTTCTCTGATGTGCAAGACAAGGTGCCAAACAATACATTGCTCTAGAAGCCAGCTGCTGAACCTTCACTGCTGGGCTTGGGTTTCTTTTTTTCCCCCACTTCTTGTCACTGTTTCTTTATGTTGGCATAGGACACTTTGTCCAGCTTTTACCTGTGAATTCTCAGATTTGGGTTAAGTCTAACAGCTTTCTATCCCTTTGAAATTAAACTGTTTCTATTCACTGTGCCACGCGGTAGGCAGTGACAGAAGGCTGTAACCAGCAAGAATCTGTTGGTTTTTTTTTCCCTTGGGAAGACCCTTTGAACATAAAATGCTTGTAAGAGACACATGGTAAGCAGCTCAGCACAGCGTTGCAGTTCTTTGGGGATGTATTGGGCAAGTCAATGATGTCCATCTTGGTTGGGCAAGTCAATGATGTCCATCTGAAATGTGTGCTTCTGTAGGAGTAATGGTGCTGTGTGAGTACAATAAAATGCCTGAAATCACCAGTGTCAGAGGAACGAGAGGGGAGGGCAGCAGCTGACGTTAGTTTCATATACCTCAATCTGACAGATTCATGTAGCACAGACATATGGTCTGGATATAGATCCCAAGATGCAGGAGTCTCCATCCACTGTTTGATGGTGAAGTATGAAAATACAGCCTGCATTCCTAGAGCATCACTCGTAACTGTTGCCTGGGCCACATGGAAGTTGTCAGAACAGCTACAGCCTTTTAACTAAAAGCCTCAGAAGGAAGGTCTATACATGCTTGTTTCTAAATTAATATGTATATGTTTTTCTTAATTAGTATGGTCTAAAAGGAGATCAAGAATCTGCCAAGGTGCATGCAAATAAAGAGGTGCTTATTTTGATGCCCAGCCACACAAGTGCCATGCTGACACAGTTCTGTGATTTCCAAGCTGAACTTTCTGAACAATGAAAAGTTCATTTTGCCATGTATTTCTGCTCTATGCTGGAACAGATCCAAACCCCTCATATCAACATCACAAATGAAGTTGTGTGAAAGTGTCTGTTTTCAGATTAGAAAGACTCTTCTATTGTTTTTTTAGTTTTGCATCTTCTTTTGGAATTAAAAAAAAATGGACCACAAGTGGCAAAATGTACCATACAGAAACCTTTCCATTGCAGTTGATACATCCCTGTGAAACACTGTACTCCTGATGGAACAGCATAATTCTGTGGGGTGGGGGGAAAAAAAAAGGCAAAACCACCCAAAACATTTTGTCAAGTTTTGACAAGATCTAGTCTCTTTTCAGAAAGGTCTCAGAGTGAACAGATTAATTCAAACTATTTGGTTCCCTCTTTTTTTCTTAAGAGAAAGAAGAAAAAAAAGAACAATTTTTCCCTAAAAATATATTTTTTTAAATATACTTCAGCCCCCAGCCTTCTGACACAAGCATGCATCTAGCACTACCTGTTAGGTGATATAAAAAATTACTGGCCTGGAACCAAATGTCTAATTGAAAACTAACATGAACAAAAGTCTCATTCAGACTTAAAAGTGTTAGCTAGAAAAGCTAAGTGCTTCTCTATGTGCCCTTATCTTTTGCCTTTTTCTAATTTGTCAGTAGATGCTAACAAAGTCTGTCTCCTCCTGTTCCTCAGACTACAGGCCTTTGTAGGAAAGAACAAATTGACAACACTGTGTTTAGTCCAAATGCGTGGTAGAAAGGGATACACAACACTTGGGACAGGTGCTTGGTAATGTTTTTGAGGATCAGATGCATTGGCACGTGCAGTCTGTGGCACGTATCAGTCAAAATTCTGTCCCTGCAAACATTCCTTCTGTACTCCCAGGAGCACTGTGTGGTGCACATAGGTCCAATAGGTTAGAGCTTGTCTGCTAAAAAATACACTGCTGCTTTAATAATGTTGTAGTGACATATTTCACACTGCTTGTTTGAAAGTACCAGGTGATACATGAATGAAAAATTTTATTTAGTATATTGATCAGCTAATTTAAAAGCTGATCTCAAGATATCTCATGAGACCCCACCTGGAATATTGCACCCAGCTCTGGGACACCCAGCACAGCATGAGTTCCAACCCTCCATGGCAGGGGGGTTAAATCTTGATGATCTTTAAGGTCCCTTCCAACCCAAACCAACCCATTCTATATTCTGTGATGCTATGATCTTGTCAAAAGTCCCTCTCCAACTTTATTATAGGCTCCTTTCAGGAGCTGGAAGTTTTCAATTAGGTGCTTCCTGAAGCCTTCCCTTTCCCAGCCTGAACAATTCTAATTCTCTCAGCCTTTTTTCATGGTAGAGGTGCTTCATCTCTCTGATCATCTCGGTGGCCTCTTCCAGACTCACTCCAAAAGGTCAATGTGCTCCCTGTGCCAGCGATTCCACAGCTTTCCAAACCCTATGGAACACTCCGTGTGTGAAAATAGAATTTATTTTGGCGTTCAGGGCTAAACCAACCCAGAGTGACACCGGGCATACTTTAACAGGTGATGTCACACGTCTCTGGGGCACAGGCGAACCCGCACGCTGTGTCCTTCGGCTGATCCTGCCCGCGGTGCCGCTGTTGCCGATGGCTCCGTGCCCGCGGGCAGCGCCCGGGGCCGTCTGAAACCCCTCTGCTCGCCGGGACCGGGACCGGGACAGGGACAGGGGCAGGGGCAGGGCAGGGGCAGGGGCAGGGGGAGGGCAGGGCAGGGCAGGGGCAGGGAAGAGGCAGGGGCAGGGGCAGGGGGAGGGCAGGGCAGGGCAGGGGCAGGGAAGAGGCAGGGGCAGGGGCAGGGGGAGGGCAGGGCAGGGCAGGGGCAGGGAAGAGGCAGGGGCAGGGGCAGGGGGAGGGCAGGGCAGGGCAGCGGTGGCACCGTTGCTTCCCCCGGCCCGGCCCGGCCCGACAGAGAGCGGAGCTGCGAGCCCGGCGGTGTTCATGCGCCAGGGGCCATTACAGAGCCGCTCTCGGTCCCCCTCCCGTGCCCTCCCGGCAGTACGGAATGCTCCAAGAGCCGTACGTAGCTGTGCTTCAACACCCCCCGTCCCACCATCCGCGGGGATGCCGTGGGTGCGCCGGTGGCTGTCCCCCCCTCTCCCACCGCAGCGGGCGATGGAATCCTGCAGGGATGGGGTCCTTGCACAAGGTTATGGAACTCTTTGCACTTGAACAGCATGTAAAATAGTTCTCTAGGTAGCAGTGTGACCTGTTCCATACGTTCTTCCCGGTCCACAGGCTGAGCCAAGCCCAGCCCTCGCTGCTGTCCCTGGCCACCGCATTCCTGGCTTTGGGCTGTAAAGGATGCTCCTCTCTAATCCAGCTCCGAGCGGCTCTCGTAGTGCCACGGAGGACATAGCAGCACGGACAAGACTGACTTCTTGACTTTTTACATCTTTGGATGTGACCGGACTGTCTATGAATTTGCATAGGTGCTGGGAAGGTGTGGGGCAGGCAAAAAACTCTGTTTTGAAACTGGAAAAAATGAGTCTGTGTTTTTGAATATGTAGCATGGATATCACATTCCTTTGTGATTTCTATATTTATAGAAATCTATATTATCTTAGGTCTATAACTATAATTATCCTCTTCAAGGTCCCTTGAAAAGAAATAATATTTCTGTAGGTTGCAATTAATTGGGATATTTTGTGATTGTGTGAAAATTGTGCATGTTCTCTTTTCTTAGAGAGCAAATATATTTATTTACTGAAGCTATTCTGAATATAGAAGGTGATTAACTTTTTGTGAAAGTTGAAGTAGACTATTACATATGCCCAGAGAGGTGGTAGATGTCCCATCCCTGGAAACATTCAAGGTGAGGTTGGACAGGGCTGTGAGCAAGCTGATGTGGTTGAAGATGTCCTGCTCATTACAGGGATATTGACTAGATGAGAATTAAAGATCCCTTGCAACCCAGACCACACTCCTAGCTTGTATGGAAAACTATCTGTACCTGCAGTGTACTTTGAGAGCCCAATGAAAGATGAATATCCTGGAAGGACTATCAGATGCTTTTACTTGGGACTTGCAGAGGACAACTCCTCCTATGAAACTGCAGTGTTGTTAATAAACCTCACAAAGTAACAGCAGTTGCGTTCTCAATCACACAAATCCACATGGTGTGATATTACAGCCCTCACATCTCTGCTCTCTGAAGAGTCTGTGTTTCAGTAACCATAATCCAGGATGTGTTTGCTCATCCCTCCTTGGACAGAAAGTAGAATGTTAATAATGCAAAATGTTTCTCTTTCTCCTCCTGAGAAACTCTTTCTCCATTGTTTTTCCCCTTCCTCCCTCTGAGTCGCCACTTTGTGTCACAGATATCTTATAAGGCTTTTCTCCTCTCTGAAAAATGCAATGTTTGCACCGAAAAAAGCTGTAAGGGTGGGTGAGCCAGGCCCATCTTTGTGACTTCTGTGTCATAGACCTCTCTGGAGATGTTTGGATGTGTCTAAAGTTCCTTGAAAGTAACTTAGAGGAGATGTGAATTAACATGATTTTACAATTCCTCCTTAGAAGTTGTAAGTAAGATCCAAAAGAAAGGATTTGTGTGTGTCTTAAACCAGCCAGTGTGTATTAGGTGTCAGCTGGGGCTGTGGAGTGGCCTCTCTGAGGATCCACTGCACGGCACAGCTGAACTCATCGGCCAGTGTGGTGGTGACTCTGGGGTAAAATATTTAAGAAAGGGGAAAAAAAATGGAGGAAATGGAAGAATCAGGAGTAAAGTTGAGCCTGGGAAGGAAGAGGGTTGGTGAAGGTGGTTTTAGTTTTGTTTTTTTTTATTTATCACCATCCTACTTTGTTATTAATTTGTAAGAAAATTAAATTAATTTCCTCAGGTCGAGTCCGTTTTGCCTGTGAAGGTAATTGGTGAGTTATCTCCCTGTTCTTATCTTGGCCCATGAACATTTCCATCTTATTTTCTCCCTCTGTCTTGCTGAGGAGGGGGAATGAGAGCAGTTGGGTTGGCACTTGACAGACAGCCTAGGCCCACTACACACAAACATCAGGTGCCATTAAAAAGACCAGATTTTAAAACAAAACATTTGGAGTGGATCTCTAAGATTTAAAAGTCAAACAAAAACATATGTCTAGCACCACTTTTTGTAATCAATAGACCAGACTCAGCACTAATACTTTAACCCTTGTTTGCAATGGGTTTTTAGTTTTTTTGCATTTTTAGTTTTTCAGAATGAAGAAAAAGCCTCAAAACCTCTGTGTTCTTCTTGGTGCTTACTAGGTTTATTTTGATAGTTCATATAGGGACAGCTTTAGAAACCTTTTTGTGACTTTGGCTCATTGCTTGTAAGTAAGCTCCAATGTTTCATGGTCCATTGTTTAACTTGCCTCAAGAACTGATAAATTCATCACCAAAACCTGGCACCATGTCCAGTGAAAACACAACTTGTTATGCCAGTGCATGAGAACTGATATGCATATCAAGCAATGAGAATTCACAGTCACTTTGGACAAACATTTCCCTGCCATTGGTTTGACTTGATCTAAGATATGTAATGAGACAGAGACTCTATTGTATTTTTTACTTCCAGCTTTACAGAAAGAAAAATTGTAAGAAATTTCTCACTTACTAATACTGTGTTGTTGGAGGTTTTTTTCCCCTCCTAGCTGTTGTATGCAGAAATATTTTGCCTTACAATCATTGCAGGAACCGAAACCTAAATTTGTAACTGGGATTAAACAAAATAAGTATCTGCTCTAGTTACTTAACTGAACATTCAGAAGAAATTATGCTGTTCAGAAAACTGCATGTAGCATCAAAACCAGGATTTATTTCCTCAAATCCTATTACACTTAAGGTGTCAAACTGAAAAAAAGATCATCCATTGTCCTCCATTTGCTTTTTGGTTTTTGTTTTCCTGCATATGCTTTCTATACAGTCAATGGAGACATTAGGAAAACAGACATATATGCACATCAGCATATAGATGCACAGAGCGTACGTATGCACAGCAGCTTGGGATTGCTAATTTTATTAAAGGAATTCCTACTTTGTTTTATTATGGATGTTTTCCTTTCCTGTCTAGCATCCTCTACCCTTGAAGTTTTTACTCTGTGTTTCATTCTGGTAAAGGAAAATTCATGGTATATATTAGACTTAAAATCAAGAAGAATATAAACAATATCTTTAACTATTTCTTCAGATACAGATGTTTGATCTTCTCACAGTGCCTAATTTCAGGACAGTTCTGCTTTATGAGCATTTCTAACAAAGCAGCCTAATCCCCAATGCACAGCTTCTGCTCAGATGAACTCTCTGCCTGAATTCAGAGAACTGCACAGTGTTTGGCACACAGAGTTGTATTCATTCACATCACATTTTGCTGACAAATTTTCCCTTGACTCCCCTCCCATCAGTAGAGAGATTAAATAACCCTCAATCAGGTAAAGTCAAGCTAATCAGTAGGCAAGTGCTATAACTATCTCTTCACGTATAAATATGATATTTAGGGGCATAGTTTAGTGATGGATTTGTCAGTGTTATGTTTACAATGGGACTCAATGATCTTAAAGGTCTTTTCCAACCTAAATGATTCTATGATTTTCTTTTCCAAAATTTGAACAAATTCACAGAGACTGAAATATAGACTGATGTGCTTCCTGGAATATAAAAAACCCCACACATAACACAATAATTAAAACTAGTTATCTCAATAAGGATGTGACTGCCCAAAGTTGCTTGTACAGTGTAAAACCATATGCTAATTACAAAGAATGTGGGGCTTTCCAACATATGTTATCTTCAGCAATATATTAGCTTTTACCCTTTTAAGATGCTGAGATGATGAAGGAAAGAAAATTACTTTAATAACAGCATGACCCAAATTTTTCCAACATTCCTGAAGTGAAACAAATTTTTACCTGAACTTTTTTCTAAACTAAGATTTTTTTCCCTAAATGACTTAAACTTGTGTCTAATCCCCTAATAACCTTAATCAACAAATTTGTGATAAAAATCTATTTAAGGCTAATTACTTTGGTATTATTGCTATTAATCCAATGGCACAATCCTTAGCAAAATCAGTGAAAATATCTTCATTCATATACCATCACCTAAGAGCATGCAAGCAATATGAAAATGCTACGAAAGTGTGTTGCAGGGAATAGGTGTCTGTTGTGTTGTTCTACTCCGAGGTACCTTTTACACTCAAGGCCCTTTAAGGCTACCTTGAAATTAATCAGAAGAGTCTGTGCTGCAGCAGCATTCTTGAAAGGATACCCAGCCTAGAAGATGCCCACTGGGACCCTTCTGCATGTGCTGACCCACATTTCAGGGAGCTGTGCATCCCCCAGGCCTCCTGTGCAAGAGCCTCTGAGCATTCCTGCCCTTTCTGCAGCCACTCTCCTGTGACTGCCCCCGTAACCTCTAACTTGTGCCCTGGTTTGGGGGGAGTGAGAGGGAGCACTGGCTGCATCCCTGACCCCACAGATGTGTGGCCCTGCCTAACAAGGCTTGCCATCCTCAGACTTTTTCAGGAAGTGTGAACTTGTTTCTCTTGAACCTTTTCATGGTCATGTAATCCTTGGTGGCTGCTTTGGCTGGAGGGCTCAGAAGCTGGTACCCTGCAGCGCGCCGCCGAGCACGCTGGTGGTGCCCTTTTCTCCTGAGACTGCTATCAATGGGCAGAAGAGCACAGGAAAGACTTCCCATGATAAAATTGCCCCTTCCCAGCAGATACAGGCAGCTGTCCTGCCTGAGCTGGCAAGATGCTGTGTTCTGTATGTAAGAAAGGGCGGCGTGCCCTGCTGGTGTCTGTTATGGTATGCAATATAGGAGCACCAGGGGTCACAGCGTGATCGTGCACGTTAAGCTGTCAGGATATGCTTTGACAGACCTGAAGGGATTTGTACAGGGCTGTTACACATCTTATAGCTTCTTGGTGGCAGCAGCCTGAAGGCCCTCTTTTCTTGTTCTCCTTGGGCTGTTCTGAGCAGGTCCCAGGGGCCACTACAAATGAGAGAAACTGGTAGAAATGTTAGTCTGGTGAAAAATTAGATCTCAGTGACACTTGGGGTGATAGAGCAACAAGGCTGACCATGATGCGAAATTGAGGGGCTCTCTGCTTCCGAGGTCTTCCTATGTTGGAGCTTTATACTGCTGTACTTCCATCAGCAACTAAGCATGATTCATGCAAACTACTCTGCAGTAACAAGTCCCTGATAGATTCTGTGCACCCCTCAGAATTCCAGCCCTTTAGAAATTAACAAGTTGATATTTCAATTTACAGTGGTTGCAATGTTTTTCTTATTTATTCCTCTTTTAATCTGGGGCTGGGTTTTTTTTGGTTGGGCTTTTTGCTTACTTGTTTAAAAGGATGGTGATGTAGCTCTGTACTTCTTTCCTCCTGTCCCACTCTGCCTCCAAAAATCAAAAGATGAATGAATCTGAAGTTCCTAAGTCCCATAATATAAACATAATTAAATTCTCAGTGTGACTGTAATTTTAGGCTGAAACTAAATGTTCAGACAAGTATTTGCAGAAAGATTTTTGGTGTGACTGCAATTTTAGGCTGAAATTTAATTTTCAGACAAGTATTTGTAGAAAGATTTTCTGTTGCTGAATCATTGATTCAAGTTTTATTTCTTCGCATTTGTGCTGTTAAAATGATAGGTCTGACCTCTTAATATCTTACATCTTACAGATCTTTTACCTGGAGACTTAGTGGTTCCCTTGCTGGGTTCATCTGGGCATCTTTAAGCTAATTAGTTCCCTCTCAGCAGAAGTGCCTCAGGCAGTGCCAGTGCCTTGCTCATTCCTGTGGGCTATTTACCTTTTCAGTTTTCTTTTTAGTGTCTTGAACAGGACTATTTGTATTAATATCAAGCTGGAAAGTGGAAAACTGTGATGAAAGAAACAGGAACTTGGTCTAAATGGTCTAATATTACTGTGTCAAGTGGCCAAAGTCTGAGGCACCTCTCCTTTAAGACAGATAGTTTTGAAGGAAGCCTCGTGGTTGCGCGGCGCAACAGGAAGAGAGGACCTTTTGTTTGCATGCAAGACATTTTCTGTGTTTTTTCCCTGTTTTTTTTCTCAAACTTCAAGATCATCTTTTAAAGGCTAATTCTATCACTTCATATGAATTTGCATCTCTTTGCCAGATCTAAGGAGCTGACACTTCTCAAATGGTCAAGAGTGTAATATCAGCCCAGAGATGCCTGTGTTTGGCGTATTTTGGGAATATTGTCCCTGCAGCAAAATGGAGCCTGTCCTAGGGTTCGAGGTCCTTTTTTAGCAAACTGTCCTTCCTTACACGTGAATAGAACTGTTTGACTCACTTTATCCAGAAGTGCTTGGTTTGTTTGAAAATTAATTTTGTACCTTCATACCTGGAGCACATATTTCTTTTGGGTGGGACAGTAGCAAAGTCTGTCAGGGAACCGACACAGTTTGTTTGGCCCAGCAGTACAGATTTTAGCCTTTTTTGGCAAACTTGACACTGTACCTTATGGCCATTTCTAGATTGAGTGGTTCCTGTCTTCTGCTTCTGAGCTCTTCACTGTCTCAAATGAGGCCCCTTCTCACCCACATGTCTTTGTCTCCTCAAATGACCAAGATCTGGGTGAGGTCACTCCTATATGGCTCAGACTTCAACCAGAGTACTCTGTGAAGCTTCCAAGTTCTCCTTGGCTCACCTACTTAGACATAGTGGGAAGTTGCATGATAAGTTAGGCTTCAAAATAAGACAGATCCACCTCTCTTAGTGGTTGCAGAAGAGAAAGGTGGTGATGGAACCTGAGAGTTCACAGAAGATTTTGTAGTATGCTAATGGCGTGTCATATATCTCTTGGAAAATAAGCAATTTGGAAATCCTTTTAGCGGCTCAAGGAAAAACACTATATTGTATCCTGGAAGGGGCAAATCTGTTCCGTGGTGACAGAAATGGCTCTTTCAAGCACAAAACATAAGCCTTTGGTCACTCTTACACTGTGTAAGTTGAGCTGTGCTAGTTTGTTAACCAGGCAGACAGGTCTGCCCTGGGTTTCTGCTTGAGCACTGCAGACCACTCCAGAATGCAAAATTATTACCAGTGCTGGAACTAGTATGATTTTTAGCATGCAACTAAAAGTTAACATATTTATTTCAAATTATGCTTCCCCAAGGCAGCTTTGTGCTCAAAATACTTAATTTGTATTCCTATAATTCATCACGCTTACTTTGAATAAGGAATATCCTAGCATTGTTGACCTATATATGGAAAACCAGATATGGAAGTATTATAACAAATAAAGTGAAATTAACTGTTTCAGATTTTGTTGTTGGTTTTTTTGTTTGTTTGTTGGGGTTTTTTTTTCCTATTTCAAGTACAACAACAATTCAGCAAAGACACAAACCTGAATTCTAGTTACACAGCCATCTTCAGCTGTCTGTACTTATGTGGAAAACTTCCAAGCAGTTTTTCACATTTGGTTTAGCATGTGCTTACCAATGGGAATGGATGGTTGCTGTATATAGCAAAATTTTGGCATTAGTTCGGGGGTTTTTTTTGTTTTTACCAGAAGCAGGCAGAGCAGGGAGGCAAAGCTGCTCAGAAGTATGGCATGGCCTCCACAGAAGGAGAAAATATGCAGGGACTCAGATTTGATTATATGGATATGGATATGGATATGGATATGGATATGGATATGGATATGGATATGGATATGGATACACACATGCACACACACATATAATGCCTGTACAGCATCCATTACATTTAGCTGTTGGTAGGTTTGAAATTGTTGCCCAGGGACATGCAGGTTCTTTTAGGGATCCTTAGCAGAGTAAGGATTGGCCACAGGGTTGTAATTAGAGCCTTATTATTACATTAAAATTTTAATAATCAGCATAGGTTATTCTTATCTACCATTTCTAGCAGTTAGTGCAGCTTAGCTACTCTTAGCATAGCTTGTGGAGTATCCTTAGCAATTATCATAGCTTTCAGTTAAACAGAATTTTTAGTAATTAGTGTAGCTTTCTTGCTTTCTAGGGCTTTTCATTACCTGGACCTGCTACAGTTTGGATCAAGCTCTTAATAATCCATGTCTCAGAGGAAGCAGGCAATAGCAGGGATGCTCCAGACCCCCAGGGGTCAACGGGTTTTCCTGTCCAGCAGCAGTTCCAGTCTGTATCCCACTTAGGACTTGCAGCTGCTGGATTTTATGGGCAATATCTCACATGCTGGTACCCTTCCTTGTTCCCTGATGGGTGTCCCCACAACTTGGAGACAGTGCTTGGTCTTCTTGTACTGCTGACAGGAGGGTGGTCTCTTCTATAACAGGGTCATCACATCCTGGTGACAGCCACAGTGTTGAAAAGGGAAGAGAGAAGGGGGTGGGGTGTGATAAGCACACTGACATATTGTGATGTTTGTCTCAGAAAATGGTGTTGTTTCTGCTAAACATACTACCAGGCCCAGGAATGGGGTACCAGACACAGAAACAGAGCAACTTATTTTTCACCCAGACTGAAGTAAATTGCCACAGGTTCCTGCAGGGACCAAAAGCCTAAGTAGGTTGAAAAAGGATCAAACACAGTGGTCCAGATATAATCTCTTTGATCTATTCAGCAAGTTCTTAAGCTACCTATTTTCAGCAGGATAAATACAGAGGAATAGTATGTTTGCCATTTTTCTTATGTTCTCTCTGTAAGTTCCAGTTTTTGGCTACTCTTGGGAATAGGATTGACAAAGAGAATAAGAGTTTCTTAGGCTGGTGTTACAGTTCCTGTACCGTCACAGTTATGCTGGATATTTAATAGAAAGTTAAACAATATTTAAACAAACAAACAAACAAACAAACAAACAAAAAAAAAAAGAGAGAGAAAACCAAAAAAAATTCCCACTTGTTCTGCTCTTGCAAACATACCTGCTTAGCTGAGCTGTGCCTGGCTGCCTTTCCAAGGCTCTGCTTGCAGCTAGGAGGGTCCATGTAATATTGATGAGCCTGTGCATTGATTGAGGTGTGGAACACAGGATTGCTGGTGGTCTCTTTGACACCATGATTTACAATGACTTCCTGGTGGATAAGACGGGAATCTGCTGTTGGAGTTTTGACTGCTCAGCTTCACATTGCTTGCTCAAAGATAGAAATGTAGTAGCTAATACCTATTTGCATGCTGTTGGGTGTGTAGAATAACAAACTGCCAATAACAGTGCTATTCAACATTAATGCTTGAAAATACCAGTTCTGTTGAGGAAGTCAGTGTATTTAAACATTTTGCAAGTGAACTGTGTAAAGTGCATGTCCCTTTCTCTCACAGTCAGTAAGGTGTATAACTGTGCTGTTGTAAAACTCGCATGAAAATCAGGATCCTTGGTATTCAGGAGCTGTGGGTATATGTGGAATATCCAAGGCCTTTCACCTGTAGCTTTGTGTTTAATTTGCAATCAAATAAGGCATAGATCTTTTAGAATGATCTGATACCATTTCAAGATTTGCAGTAGCTGTCTGTAATATCTTTTACATCAGGATTGATAATTATTTATGTGGTTTCATAATGTTATGTTACTTTTGTTCAGCATCTTGTTTCCTAAACATTTTAGTATGTTTTCTTTGAAAATTGTATCCTGCAGAGAAGTAAAGCAGGTGTAATGTGCTCTTGTGTTTGAAATTACCAGTGCTCACCATGTGCCAGATATCATGGGAATTGAAGGAACTGCTTTTTCTAAAGTTACTAAGGCCAGTTAGCCTCTGATTTAATGTGGAGCGAAGGAAAAGTGCTGGTACTGAAAAGTGTATTAAGATGTAAAATAGCATAGTGTACTTCTGAAGGACTGTTTTCATGGCATATTTTTGCTCTTCTTTTGAGACACTAAAAATATTGCTGTTTTAAACTGATATCTCCTCTGATTTACATTTTTTTTCTTTCTTTTTAATTAGAGCTTTTTCAAAATTACAGAAAAAGGCTAGGTCTGAAGAGATATTCTAAAAATAGCATTATTTCTAAAACAGAACTGCCGAAGATTTTGGTTGTACGACTACAGAAGAGAGCCAAGAGAAAAGTGAGATGGTTCTTAATTTTTTTATTTTCAGTGGAGCATTTTCCTTGGTGTGTCACAGAGTGTCTAACCCAAGCAGTTCTCTGGGTCAGGCAACTTAAAATCAACTCTACTCAACAGAGCTGAATATCAGCAGGTTTTGGATCAGTCCCTGAGGGAGATAAAAGCTCAGAAGTACTTCAGTTCAGTGTTGTCTTCTTTAGTGCTTTAAAGTCTGTATGCATGTATATGTAATGATAGTTTTGTAGTATTTTGCTTAGTTTATATATCTGAATAGCTTCTGTATTACTTTTTTTCATACACATTCAGATTACTAGAGTAAAAGAAGTTTTCCACACAAATATTCATTTTCAGTTTTTACTAGTGTGGTGAAAATTTACATTTGTAGAAGTTTTGCAGTGGTAGGCTATGAAAATTTTTATGACTGTCTTCCTTGTTTTTCGTTATTTTAACTACATTTAATTAATGAATTTAACTGCAAAAAGAAAAGATGGAAAGCTAGAATCAGATAAAGCTGTATCTTTTTTCCCATATTTTGCCTAATTTATAGTAAGAGATTGATTATTTTGAGTGTAGAGGTCCCTATGTTAGTGCCCAACAAACAAAATGTTGGAAAATTCTGCTGTGTTTTGTCTGCATACCTTGTTAGACAGTTTCAAGTGCCTTTGTAAAACAGAGGTAGGTTTTTATACTAATACCAAACCTCTGCATTTGTCATGAAAAAATCTAAACACATCTCTCAAAGGGGTCACAGTGCACCTTAAACATGCAATGTTAAGACTCAGTGTCTATGTAGACAGCCCATACAGAAGCAGCACAGCAAATGAGTGAACTTGAAGACTGAATTGCAAGGTAATGCAGGCACAGTGCCAAAAGGGAAGATCCAAATCATGTACAGTGGCTGCTGTTCCTGTGTCCTCCATCATCCTGGCCTGACTCTGTCATCCGATATCAGTGGCACACACAAAGGACATAGCTTCCCATTCTGTGTCCAGTTATTTCTTTGTTTCTTTGCACCATTGCTATGAAGTGCTTGAATAACATGTTGCAGTAAAACTGTCCACAGCCTGAGCCCCACCTAGGAACTGAAAAATAGACTGTATGAACTCACCTGCCAGCCAGAAGGAAGGTGAAACAAAGCAGATGAAACAGTTATTTAGGAGCTGAACATCTATTTTATTGTTCTGGATTTATCCTTCTGGATAAGGCTGACTTTACCAAACACTTCACTTTATGTGAAACAAGCACAGAACATTACCATAAGGGAAACTACAGGTTGGAGACAAGGATAAATTCCCAGCTGTATTAGGAGAGTGAGCACAATCCATTTTGTCATTAAAACTTTTAATGAGAAATTAATTAATTCTTATTCCATGTGCTCTCATATACGAAGCTCCCCAAAACTCAGGATCTAAAGCAGACACACATTTTCTGAAGCCACATCTGCTTCATGGTTGCCAGAATGTGCTGCAGGACTGGCTGCCTGCTGCTAGTGCCTCGCAGCTCTTTTTATAGCCAGCATAGCCTTGAGATGATGAGGAACATGTTCGTGTGAGACAGTCTATGAAAAGAGACAGAGAAATATGCAAATTGATCTGCATGTCTGTGCTTTGCACAGGCTGAAGAAGTGCCTCAGCAAACAAAATATGGAATGAACTTCCAGCTCTGTGCAAGAAAGATTGTGGTAAACTTGTTTTCTGAAGGAGCTATTACTAAGAGTTACCTGAGTGTCTGGAAGGAGGGGTTAGGAAGGAAATATCTTGTGATCCTGAAAAATCTGAAGGTTGAGTTGAGACAAAAGGGGAGGAGTGCTCAGCTGCTTTACCTCTTGGCATATCCATAGATCTCTTTTCCATGATCTCTATTAATTGAGGATGTCTCTGTCGTTTACATCTGTGCCATCATCAGTGATAGGACTCAAGAGATGGCTTGCAAAGCAGCATGCTCCCTTTCCTGAACTCTGTAAATGCACTCTTCAAGGGAAACCTTTGCAAATCCCACATCCCAACAACACAGGCCTGTGATGTTGAAAAAAGTGTTGCCATCCTGTCTACTGAGTGTCTCTCATATCATGTGGTCACCACAGAAAAATGCTGCCTTTATGTGAAAAACCTGGCTGAGCAAAGGTCGTCGTGGCCAGGCCCTGTTTATTCATGAGCCCTATGAGAAGCAGCTGGGGAAACTGGGGTTGTTTAGCCTGGAGAAAAGGAGGGGCAGGAGAGACCTTCTCACTCTCCACAACTCCTGAAAGGAGGGTGTAACAAGGTGGGGGTTGGTCTCTTCTCCCAAGTAACAAGCAATAGGACAAAAGGAAATGGTCACAAGCTGCATCAGGGGAGTTTGGATATTGGAAAAAATTTTTCACAGAGGGTTGTCAAGCATGGAATAGGCTGCCCAGAGAAGTGCTTGGAGTCACCATCACTGGAGGTATTCTTAAAAGACATGTAAATGTGGCACTTACAGACGTGATTTAGTGGTGGACCTGGCAGTGCTGGGGTAACAAACAGTTGACTCGAAGACTGACCAAAATGGTTCTATGATTCCATGATCTGAGGCTGTGCTGCTCAGATCTGCTCCTGCTGCTCCTCTGAAGCTTGCACAGGGCCCACAGCTGAGCCCAAGCTTGATTATNAAGCAATAGGACAAAAGGAAATGGTCACAAGCTGCATCAGGGGAGTTTGGATATTGGAAAAAATTTTTCACAGAGGGTTGTCAAGCATGGAATAGGCTGCCCAGAGAAGTGCTTGGAGTCACCATCACTGGAGGTATTCTTAAAAGACATGTAAATGTGGCACTTACAGACGTGATTTAGTGGTGGACCTGGCAGTGCTGGGGTAACAAACAGTTGACTCGAAGACTGACCAAAATGGTTCTATGATTCCATGATCTGAGGCTGTGCTGCTCAGATCTGCTCCTGCTGCTCCTCTGAAGCTTGCACAGGGCCCACAGCTGAGCCCAAGCTTGATTATTGTCGCTGTTGAGACAGTCATAGCACACAGAAGAACACCAGACAACTTCAGAAGGCCTCTGTCTATGATCACAGCATGCTTTTATACACTCTCAACGAAGTTTACACCTATTCATTGGCCACAACAAATCAACACATCGCTCATTGGCACAAAGCATCTCCACCTCTGTTCCCAGCCCCCTCCAACTGCAGGTTTCTTCCGTCTGTCTCTTCTTCTTCTTGGTTTCCATGAAAACGACCTTGGCAGGATTCTTTTTGAGGGGTAAACATGAATCTTATCAGCTCCTTCCTCAGCCAACTCCTCCTAGCTCACAGACCAGCTGTCAGATCCTTCCACATACTGGATGTGTGTAGTCTGGACATCAGGCAGGAACTGGCTCAAGCAAAGCCTTTCCCAAATTGCATTTTTGGGTTAAATCTGTCTTGGATGTCAGTTGTAAGTGTAAGGTGGGGATATTTCTTCCTTGTCTTATAACAATTACTGATGATGAGGCTTTCTAAATGGCAGATTACTCTTGATCTTTATAAAATCTTATGAATATTGTATTGATAAAGTACTAAGCAACAGAAATGTGTGTATTAGTTGCACCACATCTGTGACAGAGCATGGACCCCCTCCATGTAAAAAGGCAACGTCACTGGACTCCTTACATGGAAAGAAAAATACCTGTCACAATTTACAAGGTACCTAAAGTGAGAATGGGTGGAGGACCTGACAACTGACCTAATTATAGAAGGCCAGACTATAATGAGGTGTATTCCAGCAAATTACTAGTTTGTCCAATCGAAAAGAAGCTCATCTTATGGCTGGGTGATAAGGAGAAATACTCCTCTGTAATACTGCTTAAAGAACAGTTCCAGAAAATATAGTTATAAGCAAAGAATTTAATAGCAGTGTCAATATTATGTTCATATTAATGCTACACATAAGGTAGGTAGGTATCAATAGAAATACAAAGTCTGTTAAATATAATGCCTGTTAAATGTAAAATATTGCAAGCTCTGGTTTGTATTTTCATTTTTAAGCTAGGTTTTCATTTTTGACTAGATTTCATTTTGGATTAAATTTTGTCAGCTCTCCAGATTTCATCAACATTTTTGTTATTAGTAAATGGTTGGAAGGAATTGTTCTTCTTCTATTACAGATGCAAAAATATTTCTGCAATTTGTTTTTGTTTTTATCTTTCTAAGATTGTTTTCTTCAGTCAGACATCATCTGACTTAAACTCAATTTAGCATATACAAATCCTTTACTTTTGACAGTTGTCAATACTACTGACAGACTGGTGTCCATTTATTAAAATGGACAATTAATTTGAAATTCCTTCATTTCAGATGTCAAGAGACTTGTGGAATAAACAGTTCAATTTGAAAGAATATTAGGTTAAGAAATTTTGGGGTAAGAAGACTTGCTGTTGGACTCTAGATTTGCAGCATTTTTGAACATGTGGTTTTGATCATCTTTTAAAGATTAAAATTTTAGAATACCAAACCAAATGGTACATTAATACAGTGTTAGACTAATGTATTTTATTAAAGAAGAACAAGAAGTGCAAGAAAAGAGTTAGCATGTTCCACTATTTACAGTGATGACATCATAATGTGATCAAGGAAAAATACATCACCAATATTTGAGGTCAGGATCATAAAGGAAAATATTTAATGAAATTGTCAGTAATGTAATCATCTCATTCTCAAACACAATAACAGAAGATTGTAAATTTTTAGAATATTAACAACGCTCATCTTGCTTTAGTAATGAAATACTCTTGAGAAGAAAAAGAAGTGTAAAACCTCCGAGGAAGTTCTGACTCCTGGCTGTGCTATGCAATGAGCAAACTGCCATCACAATATAGTTATTTTAAAAGGTAGATATATTGCTTGTCATGCAGCTCTTTGGTGTATCTGGAATTCAGAGCAAGGCTAAGTGATTTCTGTGTGTAATTCTCCAAGAGAGTGAATTAGAGAATATTCTCAACCCTGTCTCTCGATCCTAAATATGGTCGGTGCTGTGGGAGCCCATGCCTCTGCTGCCTTCACTGCTGGCGTGGTGTTTAGGAAAACCAATCAATCTGGCAAAGTTCTCCTTTGCTCATAGGGCAGATGATCCAAGTGCAAGCGAAAGGAGGCACTCAGCTCTTTGTACAGAGAGCACTACGTAACAACCAGCTAGGTTGGTATCCAGCCAGGAAGCCTAGCTCTTAGAAAATTGTTTTCTTATGAGATAAAGTTGTTCAAAATATTGCCGTCCCGTCTACTGAAAGATATGAGTGTTTGTGATCTGTTTCAGTGGAAAGGAAGATAAATTAGTCTAACACGGTTTATGAGAGCATTGTGGTGAAATTATCACATCTCAGCAGCAGAGGGTACAGCTCCTTTAAATCATTGCTTCTACTTGATAGGTGAACATATGATCATATCCTTATGCAAGACATAGATTGCTATTCTGAGAATTTGCTCTATAGACATTTTGTAAATTTAAGCAAATGCATGAATTCTTGGTTTCTTTGGGGCGGAGAGAATCAGAATCTCATTTGCAGTTGCCCATCCTCCAAGGTTGTTTAGTGCTTCTTAAACCAGTGGGCATACTGAGTTCAGTGCCCTAAATTCTAACTCATATAATGTGTATCCCTGTAGAAGATTTGCTCAAATTAAAGTGGCTTAAATATTCATATGACCCAGCTTTTTAGACTAATTACAGAGAAAGTAAATTAAAATATATAATCAGATCCTTCATGAAGTACTGGAAGAAAGATTTGCAAAAATTCCCCTGAGAAGAAGAAGTCAAGAAGTGTTTTGCGTAGTGCTTTCCAGTCCCTTTAATCTCGAGAAAAAGTTCTTTTACTTATGGTGACAAAACTGTGCAAATTGTGACTAATTATTCTCTGATTAGTTTGTCTTTACTTAGCTTTTATGAAGGGCAGGGAGGAGGAGATTTAGCTTGGGGTGTGCTGTGCATTTGCTTTGTTTTGCCTCCTTTTCTAGGGGATAGGAAAAGATGTGGAGTAGGACTCAGTGAGACCCTACAGTGGGTAAAAAGGGCAAACACTTCCACATGGCATAAAGAGTTATTTCTCTGTCTGTCTTACCTTCTGTGGGTTGTTGGTGGTGAGTACAGGGCAGTAGAGTTCAAGAGTAGCTGGCAGTGGATGGTTTCCTCTTCTGCCCTTGGTATCCAAGCAAGTTAAATAGAGAAATTAAAGCCATTAGTGTTAATAACTTTATAATATAATAATATTAATTTCATAATATTTACCACTGTATGCAGTAGATAAACTGTGCTTCTCTAATTATACAGACAGGAGTAAGAAGCAACCCTTTTTTGGGTTATTTGAGCATTCTTACATCAATTCTGCAGTCCTATCAGCCATAGTTGTATGTCTTTGCTGTAAAATGTCAGTGCTGATGTGCCATTTCTGAGACTGTAACGTCAAGACAAGACATATCATGTTTTCTATGTGTTTAAACACTGTTATAAAAGTCTCTGTTTCATATTCAAAAGATCTTTATTAGCTAGAGGTGTACACTGATAAAATGATGAAGGAAAAAGCCAAGTCACTTTGATTTTAGTGCTCAACTAGCTGCTCTCAGAAATTAATACATTAGCTGTCACTTCACCCCACCTTCAAAGAACAGTACTTAAACCTTCCTGACATTTTTTCCAAACATCTTCCGTAACTGCACATACCTAATAAACATCTAAACAAATATGAGTCATCCTGTTTTTAAACCCAGTGACTCTTCTGCACTGAATAAATAGTGCTAGCCAAGAAAGGCAATCTCTCTTCAAAGAGAAGCTGAAAATGTTTTTAGATTTATGCTGTCATCCTCTACGTCGGCAAAGCCAAGCTTGCGTAAGTGTATGCTCTAGACGCATTTTATGTTCTCTGGTGTTTGCAGCACACATACGTGTAAACCAGTTGTAACAAAGATGTGCATTCCTTGAGTAAGTAGGGCTGGACTGAGCTCATTGTTTGATGTGGCTCTTAGGAAGGAGCTGTGGCTTTGCTGCACTCCCAGCTGGGACTTGTGGTATAGCTGATCTCCTGGCAGAGGAAGGGTAAGGAGGATGGTCTTACTGGTGGAAAGAAGCTGGAATTTTGCAGCTCTGCCTGATCCTGGCTGATGTAGTGTATCACTCAGCTCTCTGGACACGTGTTTGTCACTGTAAGTGTTTGTGTCACTGCAGTTGAGGTTGGTCAGTGCTGTGGTACTTGCATAGTGTCATTTTCCTATCTGGAACAAGCAGTGATGCCAGTTGTTCTTGAAGTGATAACTTTCCATGTACGCCGTGTATTCATGTCACCTGCTCTTCAATTTTGAAGTCACTGACAATAGGTGAGGAAACAAACTCTAAGAGCCTATTGCTGAACAGGGTGAAAAATGGGGTTCAGATCATTGTTCTTAAACACACTGCTCAGTCCAGCCATGCTGCAGGGATTTTTCTGAATGTTTGGTACCTTTTTATTAGCCAAGCCAGGCCAAGGTAGAACCACTGATTCTGAATAACTAAGAACCAAGAACATGGTGTAATGTGTGTTGTAGCCTGCCAGCATATCTTCATTATGTCTCTTCCAGCACATCTCTGGTCAGACCTTAAACCTCTCTGTTAGCTTCAAAGCTCTTGGAAGGCCTTGCCTGAGTTGTCTGGTTGGATATGCCATGCCAGGTGGTGGTAGATCTGCCTCTACCTCTGCTTCCTCTCCTGCAGCTGCTGTGGGGTGCTCTGGCCTTTGGGAAACTGTGTAGAAAGCTGTGCACTGCTGAAGCACCCTTTGGGTGTAGGGATTCACTGCCTCTAAAATCATCCGTTTGATATCCAAAATGTGTTTCAGATTTATGTTCTGCAGTAGTTTTGGCTTCAGATTAATTGTCAGATTTAGTTGTGTATGGGAAAGTTAAGGACCAGGTATGTTCTCAAGATCTTGTTTTTATGGGAGAAACTATTTGGAAGTTCATAAGAAAGTAAATCACCCAACCATTGAAATCCTCTGGAGTTTGCTTTATTGACAGATGAAGTAGCTCTAGTTCAATACCTGAATTTTTCCATTTCTGTTTTCAGGCAGTACTCTGGAGTCTTGTCACAGTTGCTTTCATGCCTTTGGTAACTCACGTCAAATACTATCAGAGTACAGCCTGACTCTATCAGATTTACTGGAGGATTAGGTTGTTGCAGTAAAAGTGTCCCACAACTATTCTTTGTTTTACTTTCAATGAACATCAAGAAGAATTTCAAAATCCCTTGATCTTCTCCAATACACCACCAAATCATGTATATAAATGTGTGCAGCAGGAGCTCAGATGGGTTTTGAACTCCCCAAGAAGCCAGTGAAATAAACTTCTGAAAGAAGTACCCTGGGGAGCCTAGAGGTCTGTGGCCAATCCCCCCCAGGTTGTGCAGACTCAGGTACCTGCAGCTTTGTGAAGCTTTTCCCTCCTCTTCTAGCTGAAGCTAGAAGCTGCAAGATGAAATTGGAATAGGGATGGGGGAAAAGAGACCTGACTGGAAAAATTATTTGTTTTACAAGCAGTTTCTCAAACTTTACCATTTTCCTAAACAGATGTTGAGAAACAGATGGCCAAAGCCATCAACTCCATTTGTCTAGAGTTCTTTTCTGCTATAATATGTATTATACAAAGTAAGTATAAAGATAAAGCTAAGAAATAGCACTTCATAGGAATGTTTTAATGATAGAATTAAAAAAGTAAAAAATTTTATCAGTATAAATCTGAGAAGTTTAAAAACTTGTAGAAAAATCTTATTTTCAGAAAAATAAATCTGATCCTTCTCATGTTAGATATCAATACAATAAGCAATTCCAGATTCGTTGATCCTTTCAGAGAAATTCACTACTCCAGACATAAGCAATTGGTTGCAGATTAATAAAATATTTAAAATCTACTTAATTTTCTCATTTAAGTATTTTTATTATTTATAATAAGATCTTTCTATTTCATTGTTTTTGCTAAGGTAAATATTTTACATTGTTTAGAATGCAGCATGTATTTTAAAACTGCCCTCCATGCTTTCTATTTACAAAAGCCTTTTTCCAAATTCTTTGAATCTCTGGTCTGTTTCTTACACTTAGCAGTTGTATTTGGTGCCCCTGCTGAGGTTTTGCTGGGGGGGCTTTGGGGTGGGCTCTGTGAGAAGGGGGAGCTGCTCTGTGCCCAGCAGGGCAGGTCCCAGGCAGCCCTGACGGGAGCCAGCCCAGGCCTCAGCTGAGCCCATCAGCCGCCCTGGGGGCACCTCTCTGGAATCAGCCAGGATGAGGGAGAGACCATAGAAGGTACTCCCTGTGATATGGAGAGAAGGAAGACAGAGCAACCACGGCCAGAGCAGAAGGAGGTGCTCCACAGCAGAGGAATTGTTTTGATGCTGGAGCAGGTGCTCTCCCTAAGGGACCGTGGCCCATGGAAGGCCCGTGCGGGAGCAGAAGAAACAAGTGAGAAGGAAGGAGCAGTGGAAGACAAGAGTGGGAAAAAGAGAATGACTGAGAAAAACTGTTGTGGTCTGAGCCTTCATCTTCTGGCCATCACCCAAGGGGCTGAGTATAGCCCACAGTGGTAACACAATAAGTGGAGACCAGGAAAGGACAAGGAAAGTCGTCTTGAATAAGGTTGTAGCAGAGAATAGAAAGAAGGTTTTCTTCCTCTTTTGTTTCTTTCCCAATATATGAATCATTAATTAAATGTTTATACTTAATGCCAGTAAATTAATTGTCCCTTAAGTGAGGCTGTTTTGCCTGCAATAGTACTTGGTTAGTGATTTCCCTGTCTTTATTTCTACCCATAGGTTTTCTCATTCTCATTATTCCTATTTTCTCTCACGTCCCATTGGGGATGGAGAGAGTGAGCAGCTAGGTGTCTGCTTGGCTGCCAGGTGGGATCAACCACCACAGCAATCTATACCTTGTAAGTTCTTCTCACTTTTTTTTCGCCAGTATTTGTCACTGTCTGCCATTACAAAAAGTCAATCATAATTTGATTTTTGCACACTGATCTTCCTTACAAGTTCTAGAAACTCTGTAATGTCTGCAATTAAGATGCATTTCCTTGATAAATATTTTTTACTGTTTCCAAGTATGTTAAATATAATCAAAATAATTTACTGATGCAACATACAAGCATGTGCCCCACCATAGCTTATATTTCAGACATTCAGGTGAAGAGACACCTAAAATCCTGTGTTTCCAGTGATGCTCCATTTGAAATCAACGTGCTCTCTTTTGCTGTTAAGAAAAGGAAAAAGTGACACTGGTTGAAAAGGGAAATACCTAACTTGATTGCCACAGAATTAGAAGATCTGTACTGGCACTCTATGATTTTCTTTTTTTTTTAAATGTAACTTCTATCTTGAAGTTTAGGCATAGACATGAGCCATTTTTTTCTGTTGAAAAGAAAAACTGTGATTATTATTTTCCACAGTGATAAGATTTTGACCTCAAGCTACTTCTTTGTCCAGCGATAATTTGTCACCTTTAATTGCCAACAGAGTCTGTGCAGGTAACCATTTTTCACTTGCACAGCATTTATTTGAAGTTTGGGTCTAAATTTGATCCCTGCTCACAGTTAGACCTGTCTAATGGTATGTGATAAGAGATTTAAAAGAATTTTGAAGGAGGAATGTTATTTTACAATGATGAATTTCTCCTTGTGAAATGCATTAAACTTAGGGTTCCTTCAGCTTCTCTTGCTCATCCCAGCAGATACTTGTCAGGCCATAGGATCCAGGCTGAAGACCACAGAAAAATCTTAAGAATTACAGAAAGCAGGAAAGAGTTTTTCAGAAAAAGTAGTGCTCTAGTATGGAATATTGCCATTTTCTGGATTACCAGGAATGAAATAACGAGGAAACCAAGATATTACAGTTATTTTTCTTTCACAGTAGTCATTTGTTTCAAGTTACTGTTAAGCTGGTATGATAGCTTCTGGAAGAACCCAGATGTGTTGTAGAGAATGGGAAATGCTGTTGGTGCAAAATCAACTAAATCTTGAAATGCAAAAATATCACAATAGGTCTGTTTCTTGGACATTTTTATTGAGAGAAGTATTTCAATGTAGCTCTCAAGATATGAATGCTAGAGAGTTGATAGAAACTTATAAAATTAAGATTCTCCTTTTTTTTTTTTTTTTTTTTTTNNNNTTTTTTTTTTTTTTTTTAATCCAGTATCTTTAAAAAAAAAAAAAAGAAGATTAAGAGCTTTGTTCAGTTTTGAGAATATGCCCCATTATGTGTTGCCTTTATTATGAATTTCTGGAATGGAGTCTTCCTTTGTATGCCTGTTCGGAAATAGAAAATAGATTGTATTTTAATGTAGTCCACCTGCTTACTTCATATTAGATTCAGGATCTATATATATTCAGTATTTATAACCTTTAAAATGTTCAAAGTTCTCAGGGTTCCTTAAGAGAGGGAAAGTTTTCATTGAAGTCAAAATTACTGTGGCTTTTGCTAAAATAGGATGCTTTCTCCTAGACTAATCCCTTTACTGCAGTATTTGTTGTGTTTTCATTAGAACTGATGAAAATAATGCAAAAAATATAGCAAAAGCAAATCTCACACTTGTTATTGTTTAAGAAAATGGGAAGTATTTGTTGTTAACTTCTAAAAAATAAGAAATGTAGGGTTTTCCTATAATTTTCTATTACTCCAATGGCAAACTGTCAGTGAATAGAGTCTTTTTCATTAACTCATTTGGGAGGGCTGGGCAACAGGGGTTGAACATGAACCAGTATGTGCCCAGGTAAGGCCAATGACATCCTGGCCTGGATCAGGCATAGCGTGGCCAGCAGGAGCAGGGCAGGGATTGTCCCTCTGTGCTGGGCATTGGTGAGGCCACACCTTGAGTGCTGTGTCCAGTATTGGGTCACTTGCTTCAAAAAAGATATGGAAGTGCTAGAGCATGTCCAGGGAAGGGCAAGGGAGCTGGAGAAAGGGTCTGGAGCACAGGTCTGAGAAGGAGCAGCCGAGGGAGCTGGGGTGGTTTATCCCGAGGGAAAGGAGGCTGGGGTGGGACCTTATTGATCTCTACAACTCCCTGAGATGAGGCTGTGGCCAGGTGGGAGTTGGTCTCTTCTCCTAGGTTACAAGTGGTAAGATGAGCCTCAAGCTTTACCAGGGAGTTTTAGATTGGATATTAGGAAAAATTTCTTTATTGTAAAAGCTGTCAAACATTGGTAGAGGCTGCCCAGGGAAGAGATGGAGTCACCATCCCTGGAAGTATTTAAAAGACGTGTAGATGTGGCAGAATAAAGCAGCCCTACAGTAGCATAATTAAGCCAATTAGACTGTGGACAAAGACATTCCTTGCTCTTCTGTTATGTTTTCTTAAATCTTTTCCAACAGAGATGTTTCTGTGAAGAGCCACTTCTCCCTCCACTCCTGAATACAGCTGACATTTTAAGTTTCTGCTTGGGTGCCACACTCACAGGCTGCCAGGTCCAGTTCTACTTTGTGTTACTACTTTGTTTGGAATGGGGAAAATTGGGAGGCAAGCTGTCAAAACATGCCATGAAGAGAAGGGCTTTGCTATAGTAATGCAACAGAATGAGAAGAAAAACATCTTTGTCTACATATATTATAAATTCTAGCCCTTTCTTTTATCTGGGCCTTCTCCAATTTTTTTTTTTTTTTTTTAACTGTTTCGGTTCTGACATTATTGATACCCCATTTCTCTGGGAAAGTGCCTTCCCACAAAATTCTTCTAGATTGTCACATAGAAAAGACATGTGACAAGTCCTGTAATGTCAGTCTGAGCCCTCCGTGCAGCCAGTGCAGGCAGAATTCATCCATGTCCACATGATGCTCTCTGACTGCTGATTATGCAACATTATGATGACAGGGCATAAAAATGTTCCTTCAGAGAGAACAGAGGTTCACAAAAAATTTCATCAGTTGAGATTTTTTTTATAAAGCATCCCTAAAACAGTGTTAGAGCATTGTAAAACTAATGTTCTTGCAAACTTTTTTGGCAGTCTACTGAGAAAGGAAAATGGAAAGAAAAATAATGCAGTAAAGTAAATGAGATGTAAGAATAAGAAGAACAAAGACAAAAGTTATGAAGAAATAAGACATAGTATATGTCGGAGAAATAAAGTAGAAAGAAAAGTGATAATGTATGGGTGCCAAAATGTATTATTCTGTTGAGGACCAGGACAATATTTGTGATCACTTAAAACTTGTGCAAAATATCAAGAGCAACATTAAAGTGAAGAAGCATTGAAAAAGATTAGTGAAATACCCAGTTAAAAATATAAGATAGAAAGGATTAATTTCACGTACCCTTACATGCAAGTGCATGTAGCTTCTGCTTGTGCTTGCAATGGAGTATGGAAGTCTAATGTTCCCTTGGTGTAAAGTATTAACTGTTCTGAGAATTCACAGTACCCATCAGATGATCAACTGCCTGACCTGGTAGAGTGCACGGGAGGGCAGAGTGGACCAGTCAGCCTAAAGGAAAACAAAGTTTGCCTATTGCAGAAGGATGTGTCCTTACTATGCAAATATTAGGTTTAAATGTAGAATTGTGAAATCTTTAGAGTTCTTCCAAATATTTAGGGATGCAGTATACATGGTGTTGCCATAGAATGGTCATATCACCCTCCACATAATACAAGGTGGTGAATAAATTTAAAAAAACCCAGTTATTTAGATTTTCACTCAGTTATTATTTAATTTTATCCCCAGTTTGCAAAGGCAGATGTTTTATTACTTGTCTTTCTTGGCTTCTCTGCTATGGAAGATTTATGAACAGCCTATATTTGGAGTTATAGACCATTCTTTTAGCAAGATTCAATGACAGAATGACAAAACTTTTATTTTAATTTTTCATTCCTACCTATGGCCAAGATTTATTTCTCTGGTATAACTCTACCAGGTACCAGAAATGAGCCTGATTCTCATTCTCCTTTCCAAGCGATATGGTGAATAAATAAAGGGATGTTAACCAGGGCTTAGATAGGGCTTGCAATCTTGAAGTCCATGAATTTGCCTGCAGTTATGTATCAGTCTCATATTCCTGGCAGAATGGAGTAGTGAAGTTGCAATGAACATTTCTGTCTGGCCATGGAGTCCAACCTTGATCAGAGCAGGTCATGGCAGCAGGGAAAATGTGCCACAATCTCTACTGGCACCTGCTGCTTTTTTGTGTGCCTGCAGAAATGCAAGCCTCAGTTCCAGCCTCACGAGTGCAGTGTTGCATCAGGAAAACGGTTCTGCTTCTTTTTACACTGGTACAAGAATTTGGCCCTAATGTAGGTTGTGCCAAAATAGGTTGTGTCCTTAACTGAGTGACACTGGTCTTCGTGTTGTCATCTTTTACTTGCACCAAAGTAGTCCCTAGTGAGTTCACAAGAACAGTTCTGCTTTTTTTTTTGCCACATGAGGACGTTAGTTTCTGGATTTTCCTAGCTCCTTTCTTTGTTGCTGCAAGTCAGGGTTTCTTAAAGAGCTTATTTAAGATGGGAGATCGCTGCTGTAGCTTAGGACTAATTATTTTACCATAATCTTTAGAAAAAAGCAAATAAAATGTTGATATTAAAAACAGTGATGCTTTGTTTTCATTCTTGCATTTTTCCTTTACTCCAAGGGTTTGGAAAATGTATCAGCAGAGGTATGTCACAATGTATACTTAGGCCTTACCCACTGCCAGTCAAGCTTTGCTAATCTAGGATACTTGATCTGAAAGAGGATGCACATGTACTGAACACAGAAAGAGAAAAACTATTTATAAATAAGATATATATGTCCACCATCATAGGTGGAAGGAATACTTTTGTGGTATCCCTGTCCATCCAAAGGAGTGAAAGGCCAGATCTACTGGCCAGGGAAGCTGTGTGGTATTTACTCTCTTCCCAGAGGCTTTTGAGTGTTAGCAGGGTATCACTCCTGCCTTTCCTTAGGAGCAGTGGTGGAAACTCCAGAGCTTTCATAGTACCTGAATTTTCCTCCATATTGTCATGCATGTTCCCCCTTTGGCTGGTTCTTGCTTGCTCTTTCTGAGATGGGTGTTCTGCAGAGCTGGAGGTGGGGGTACAGATTTCCTCTGTACCAGTTCCTCTGGTGTACAGATACCACTTCCAGTTGACAAAGTGGGGAGTTGAGGTGAAGCAATGAGCACTGGGAATGAAATCCATCTCTGATGAAGGGATCAGATTGGATTACACTGTAGGTTCTTCCTCTCTGTGTCCATTGAGGGGACAGGCTTGAGGCTTGGGTATGCTGTGATATTCAGCTATGAATATCACAGTGGTTTCCATGACATGAAGCTTTAGAGGACACTCTAAGGAGCTGGTGGTGTTTTGGGAAGCTGTGGGTCAAATATGAAGCTATGAACATGAGAAGAGAGAAGGTTAAAGAACGTTGGCAGGAAATACAAATGTTGTGAAAATGGCTGTGCAGAGATGGTGGGAGCTTCTCAGTACTGGTGATTTACTGTTAAATAGACCTGTCACAACCCAGCTTTGTTTCAAGTATGGCTTTTTGGGGAGTGAGGAGAGATATGGTCTTCCAAGGAAAGCTCACAACCTGTGTGTCCATGTACCACGTTGCCAACCTCTATCTGTGCATCCTGGACCCACAGTTTAATCTGCCTTAATTAGACAGACCACACATTTCATATCAATGGATCCTTATTTAATGTCAGACATTTATGGCAAAACCCCAAATTGGTCATATCAGCCATTGGGCTTCAGTTAGAAAAAGGACAGTGGGTTTTGTAATTGTGGGTGTCACTTTCCAGAACTGCTCTGTGTCCCAGTTAGCTGCCTACACCTTGCATGGCTGGTGGCTTCTGTTTTGTCTTTAGTTTTTTTTCTGCTTGTATTTGATGGTGAGTGTGACCACGGAAGATGAACAGCAGTGGAAGATGTTATAGACGTGCAGAGCAGGGAGGTTTGGCACAGTAGCCCTCCTGTTCTGACTGGCTTGTAACTGATTTTCAGTTCAATATCGATTTTCCACTCATAGGTGGACGTGTTAGCAACTGTCTGTAAAGATGGAGGCAAAGGCATCTACTGTGTGAACAAAACCAAACTCAAATCCATGAGTTTGGAGGTTAATACTGAATTAACATTTTGGATGCTGAAATTAAACTCTTCATTCAATGAAAAAAAAAAAAAATATTACTTAGCTTTGGTTCTGAGCACTAACTAGCATTGATTTCAATAGGTGTTTCTGGCTGTTCAGTGCTTTTGAACACAGGATGTTCCTCTAAATAGGAATAGTGCAATTCATGGCCTGAAATAGTAATTCCATTCTACCACTCAGCATCTGATTGCATTGCCTTTCAAAGCAGAGAAAACTGCTGAAGAGAAAGATTTGTACTGCAGAGAACAGAACAGGGAGACAACTTGTACTTTTTCAGTGGTCTGAATCTAAATGTTCCTCCTGAAAGTGCAGGAAACATGTCAATGTAAATGTTGAGAAAGAAATACGGTACTTCACTTTTTATCTACTGAATTTGGAAAATACCAACTGAGCTGATACACTTGATAAAGCTTTGCTTTCCAAAGCAGTGCAGGTACATATGCACACTTATTTTCCCAAAAGGTTGATGCTAAAACTGTTGCTAAGACAAAATTAACTGTAGCCTCCATGCCATGAATGTCAGAGTACACAGTTTTTTCTCTTATTTGCTTATTTGTGCTTCTTAGCCTTTAAAATGCTATCTAGTTTCCTTGCACACAAGTTCTTGAAGCTGGAAGATCTGGAATTGAGCACAGTGGATTTGCTTTATGTTTCAAAGAAAGGTGTTCCACCCACTTGGTGGAGATGTGGAGGATTAGGGGCAAGCATGGAGAAGTAAACCTGTAGCTTTTCAGCTGGGAGGATTCTGACCAGTGATGCAGTAAGTTCCTAAGTGGGAAGCTGAGTTTAGGCACTGTCTAAATTACTGGAGAGATGTCATTGCCATATCAGTTTTCTGGTGTATCTGCATTCATCAGTAGATTTTACAGAGAATGGACATTCTTCTGCTCCATATTTCTAGACATTAATTTCTGCCTAACTGTATTCTCTCATTTATGGGCATGTGCCTTAGGGCTCACACATCTCTGTACCTTTTACTTTATGAAGGAACAAGAGGAATTGCAGTGGAACCTTTCTGCTAGAGAGGATACCATGCAATGTAGGGTTGGGTGTGTAAGCAGTACTGTACGTAGAGCTTCTTAGAAAATACTAAACTGAAAATGTTGCAGCATGAGCTGTCTAATCTTTCTTTTTTCTTATTTTTCTTAATAGCTACTTCTTATTTGTGTACCTTTTCTTTTTAAGTCCTTTATGTAATACAGAGAAGGATGTTAGCTAACCATTTAATTTGGGAAATGAGCTTTTCTAATGATATGCTTCTGTTTCATAAATTTCAAGATGAAGAAATTTGATCTGACAGTTTACAAGGTGGAAGTGAGGAAGAACAATGGACATGGCCTGTGTCAATTATAAGGCTGTCCATGTGTTCTCCTTGAAAGGACGGGAAGAAAGACACCATTGCAGAAAAACAAAACTGTATTAGTAATGTTTTATAATAGCATAGATGTTAACACCATGGGCTACATAATGTGATTTGGTTTGTTTTGAAGGTGATCTTAATGATCAGTGCTGTTTCAGTAAAGGCAAATGGTAAAACCTAAGGTCATTGCTGATATCAGTTCCTAAATTTGCATTCAACCTTTTAAAAGTGTTGAAATACAATATAGGTCCCTTAGATGCCACTTCTAGAACAAAAATTTAGACTAGGAGTCAGCATGTTCCCAATTGAACCTTTATTTCAAGATGCAACTAAGAGGCCAAAACAATTAAAATAATCGCTGTTATGATTTTACTGTATATTTTACTGTTATGGCCTTTGGAACCTTAATTTTATTACAGGAGCCAGGAATCAAATAGAAACCTAAATGCCTTTTTTAGTTTTTTATGAAGCTTTGTTTTAAAAGACACTTCTCACAAGGATGGCTCACTCTTACATGATGTTAAATGTAACAGGTTTAGGTGTTGTCAATGATATATCATCTTATGGGGAAAATAACTAGGTTAGTTCTTACTTTTATATTCATTCTTCCTGTAAATGACAGCCAAATGGTAATAAATTGCCTATCTGTTTCCATTTGTTACTTTTAGCCACCTGCTTTCTGAACTTCAGAGATGCTTGCTGACAGTCCTGGTGTTGCTTTGCTTCCCTGCCATATTTGTAGTTAATGTCAATGCAAGGAGTTGTTTATATCTCAAACTGGTTTTCTTCTGGGAAATTAGGGATGTATTCCTCCTTTCAGAGATGACCTTTCAGTGTTTCTATCCTTCCTATAATCAGAAAAAGAGACATATTGCAGTTCCCCAATTTCCAACAGGATTAAAGCCCTTTTGTTCTCTAAAACTGCACAGTGTGATTCATGGGGTTTATTAGGCAGAAACCTTTTGCAAAGTTTCTTTAAAACTACAGTTTCACAAGCCTGTTATCCCTCATAAAATTTTGTGGTTTGCTATATTCTCACATCTCATGTGTCAGGATGGCTCTAAGAACCAGCTAGTACACTCAACAACTGCTGGTGAAAATGAAGAGCATGAAAAATAAAATGTGACTTGCAGAAAAGCTGGAGAATTCCTATTTATGTGATTGCCCTGGATGAGTCACTGAAGGAGAAGCGAGAAGGCTTGTGATGAGGGAAGGTAACTGCCTCCAAGGGTTTTCATTTCAGTCTGTCCCTGGTATATTGGTAGGAGGGACAGGATGAGAGGTAGGGAAAAGCAGAAATTTTCCTTCTCCGCAGAGTATCTAGGGGTAAAAAACCCAAATACTTGATGTGGTTCCTTGACACTGTTTTGATGAAGGGAGTTGGCTTCATCAGTGATAAGGTGGCCTCTTTGGCAGTCTCAAGTCAAAGGATAAAGGGAATAGAGACTTGCACCTGGAGAAGGAAATGTTCAACCTTCTCTTCTCTTAATTTCAGAGCTGAATTGCATTTTAAATCATGGCACTTATTAAGCAGTCTCCTGAGTGAAGCAGTTGTGAAGGCGCCGACAACTCTGGAGAGACAAGAGATAAACTCCCTTTACGACAGGCAGGCCCTGACCTGGGAAAGGCTGGCGTCAGTGTCAGGGCAAGTGGTTGCTGAGAAAGCCACTTAGAAAATGAGTTGCTTTAGCCAAGCGTTCCTGGTATTAGAGGAATGCCATGGAGAAATGGCTTTTGAATGCTGCTGTCATTTCTTAATGCAAGTCGTGTTTTGCTGAGATTAGGAATATTTAAAAATGGCTTTTCTTTTTGGTATATGGTATCTGAAAGTGCCCAGTTTCTGGAGCAGGCCTTTTGCTTTAAGACTGCTGGCAGCATCCTGACAAAGGTACTTCCACCTTCATGCTGTGGTGTTAAGGCTCTCTCATTTTCTCATAAGCAGGCTAATGGGTAAAACAATTACAGTTGGTTTATAAAGACACATCCACATTATAACATTAACAGAGGGGATACCTTTTGTTTTAAAGCCATTTGTTAGGAAAAAAACCAACATGAACAAAAAAGCCACAAACAGGCCATGATCATGCAAGATGCTACATGCAGGCAGGTTTCTGTGTTTCTCCAGAGCCTTGGGGCCTGGGGTATGGCTGTGCTGAGGGGCTTGCATTGCCTCTCAAGAGAAGAAATAAGAAAGAGAGTTGGGGGAGAGG